>OZ023246.1:8209820-8547202 GCA_964006365.1 Trididemnum miniatum
CCATTGCTTAACGTTGACTCCAAATCCGCTCCTCTTTACTTATTTAATTGTTGATTTAACTCCGTCAGTCTTTTTATTAGCTTTTGGTTTATGACGTTATAATTATACTACTTATTTTGACCCGTTGCCTGGGTTATGCTATTACTTGTAGTTAGAATTGTAAATTCTAGTTCTTACAGTTTTGTACTGCCTTGCATACACTGCTGATGATGACAGCTGAATTTATGTTGTCGAAACGTCCAGTTTTGAGATTTACAGCGGCTTTATTTTTCCTCCTTAAGCTATTTTCGTCCCATATTTATTGTATTCCGAAGTTTGTGCTTTAATTGTACTGAACCTAAACGAATCATAAAGCTTAAATAGTGTGCTCTGCAAGTAAGTTGAAACTCATTTATTATAATCATATGGATGATGTCGCAGTTTAAGAGTTGCAAAATGCCTACGTAGCTGTTACAGCAAACACTAAACTCTACAAAGTATACTTTACGCAGCTAATACTTTTGGTTTAAGATAAAATTTGTGTTCTATCACACATTTATTAAGCAGTACACTCACTTATGTAAAAAATTTTGCCGTTGTTATACGAAAAAACGAAGCTTTTCTTGTTATTTGCCATTCATTTCTATAGTAACTTGATCGCTTTATGGCAATTCGCGCAGACATCGCTTTGTCGCGCATGCGCAGTAAGCTGCAGTGCAAAGGGTCTATTATACACTACTGAGCAATGCTCCCACTGAGAGAGAGAGAGAGAGAACATTTTTTATTTGACAAAATCAAACAACAAAATAATAGTGCGTAACAAAATAAAATAATAGGCCTAAATATATAACTGAGGTTATTTTCAAATTATATTGAACCGAAAATTCAACGGTAATTGAGGGAGACTGCGAAGTGAGCTTACGCTCTTCGAGTCAGCAGCCACCCGATATTTATGTCAAATGCGATCGACTCCAGCCGCGAATCGAACCCGTCACGAAGAATCTGTCACCTGCACCCGGTACCGCTAGGCCATGTTGCTGACAAGTCTTTTAAGTAGTAACAATGAAAACAACAAAAAACTAACAAATAATGTCACAAGAGGAGATGCGAAATACCTGAGAGGTTGTCTAGATTTTTTGAAAACCCCAGATATGCCCAAAGAAAAACCCCAGATAAAAACATAACACCCCATATAGAAAATAAGCCAAGAAAATGTTTTAAAAACGCAAAATGTAGGCTACTGGTAGGCTACCATTGAACTGTCCAGTGTCCACATTCACAGATTCATGATAACCAATGGGATAGTCTATTTGTACCGTCAACCGGGATGACTTTGATCATCCGTATAACTTCAGCCATTCCGCACAAACCGCCTCTTACAACTACACCTTCGAAAATCTACTGACTGTTACATTTGACTGATTCGTTTTTCAAAACAACTTCGCTTTTTTCATCTGACGTCACGTGCTGACGTCATATTGCCATCTAATGTCTGATCAAAGTCCCCCTGCACATGGGGTGACTTTGATCACTTGGGCCCGCTAATGTCAATAAAGTCAAAATTTTTTCAGGACCTTGTTACATGATCAAACGTGTACTAACGTTCGTTTCAGGTGTTCAGGAGTCTGTTTTGGTAGATTTTATAAGTCAAAATAAAGTCAAAATATGTCAAAATTGTCTTTATCAAAAATTTCCTTACAAAAACGAACAAATTTATATTTTTTAAATATTTTTTTGAATTTTTGAGCTGCTATTATAATTTCATGCGCAGTTTTATTTGATTTTAAACTTTTGAAATAGTTGCAATATTTGCACTATCGTCACAATAATGCGTGCGGTAATTAAGAAGGAAATAGCACTTATTATGCATGAAACGTCATTGTTGATGCATAAATACATAATTGCTAGACAATTAATCTAATCCTATAAAAGCCTTGCGCTCTTAACACGTAATCTTTTAAGTAGTAGCTTATAAAGCAAAGAATGCCAAAACAAGTCAAATCTTCTGTAGCGAAAGTTAGGCAAACTTGCCAGGAATATCCGGATGAGTTTTCGGCAACTCCTGCCGGCGACTTGCAATGCAACCTTTGCGACGTGTTAGTCAAATGCGACAAAAAGTTTTTTGTGGAAAGCCACCGAAAAAGTAAGCAACACCACGGAAAATTGGAGACGAAGAGCAAATCTCAAAGTAAGCAAACCTTTTTACATTTCGATCAAGTAAGCTTCAAAGAACAGGTTGTTTCTTCATTCTTAGCTGCAGATATCCCACTTCATAAACTGAACCATCCCTCTTTAAAATCTCTGTTTGCTAGAATGGGAAAAGTATTGCCTTCGGAGACTGCAGCCCGGGCATGTGTTGCTAAATTGGCATCCCAAAAAGAGGAACAAATTCAAGACTTACTTCGAGACAAAAAATTTTTTTTGATTGTGGATGAAGCAGAGGTTGCTAAACAAAAGTATATTAGTGTGCTTGTGGGCAGCTTAGATGCTCCAAATCAGACATTCCACGTCAATTGCCATCCACTTTTCAACGGTCGCAATGTTAACAGCAGTATTATTCTGCACACTGTGGATGACATATTGCGACAACTTGAAATAAAACGCTAGAATTTTTCATTGTTCTTGACTGATGCTGCTCGGTACATGTCTTCGGCTTGAAAGACATTAAAGGAATTGTACCCTTCTTTGATGCATGTCACCTGCGTTGCGCGCTTACTACATAACTGCGCTATGCGTGTGCGTGCTCATTTTAAAAATATTGATGAGGTAATAGCAACGATCAAGACAGCGACAATCAAAAACAAAGATCGCAAGAAAGATTTTCATGATGCTGGTCTGCCATCTCCTCCTGACCCTGTAATTACAAGATGGGCAACTTGGCTTAGAGCTACCTTATATTATAGTGAGAACCTTCCAGCTGTTCGTATCATTGTCAACAATTGGACAAGTGCAGGGCTCTTATTCAGCAGAGCAAAAGACGCTATCAATGTGGAAGGTTTGGTGTCGGATTTGGTTAAAATAAATCAATACCGGACTCCAGCAGCCAACGTAGAGTTCTTAGAAGGAAGTGTCAGCACAATAACCAAAGCATACGGACTGCTGAAAAATATGCAATTCGATGATGATCCTTGCGCAATTAAAGACTACATTAACAAACGACTATCCAACTCTGATTTAGAAACAATAATAAACTGTACCAACTTGACAATTGACTCAACAAGCTACGCACTATTGCAAAAAGCCCAGCCAACCTCTGCTGCTGTTGAGAGATCGTTTTCTATGCTCAATAAATTACTGAGAAAAGACGGAAATTTTGATGTTAAGAACGTAAAAAAATATATGATGCTGTATGACAATAAAACGTCCTTGTAATTATACTGCGTGGCTTTTGTTAAAAAAATCATATACATACTGTTAGTGTACAGTACAGTTGCGATAGCAACGCAATTTTTGTATTACACACTAATTGATACCGGTACACACAATGACTCGTTATCCTAGGTTTTAACGTCATGCGTCGCTTTGTTGCATTAGCTTCAACACTGAGTAATTGAGAAAATGTTCGAAGTAGGCTAACTTCTTCTTTAAAAACTTATGTAAATTGCAGATTATAAAACATATTTAATTATTTAATTAATAAAGTGCAACAAGACATAAATAATACGCGGAAGCTGTTAAGTCAAAATAAAGTCAAAATTTTACTAAAATCAAGTCCAGAATACATATATTTTTTAGGTAAAAAAAAATGGCCCTATTGATCACACATACATAACTACGTTTGAGTAAAGTAACCTCTTTTCAGGGTTGACTTTGATCATTACAATATTTTTAAAAACGTGTAAGGAACTGTAATTTACGTTTTCAGGTTGATATAAAGAGCAATATTAGCGATATCAAATCGCTGGTAGGACAGTGAGAAGGTGTTTGGTTTTTGGCTTCAAAGCACTGTCTCGTTTTGTGATTTGGTTTTTTTTTTTTCCAAACTTAATTTTTCTTTTGCTTATATAAAAAATGGTGATCACCGCGAAACATAATATGGTAATGACGGTGAAACATGAATTACAATCGGCATATACCATATTACCAATATGCAATAAAAAAGCCAAAAATTATGTTTTAGCAGTATTAAGAAGAGACACGAGTTTGGTAGTGTGGAACGCGAGTTTGATGCAATCCCTACGATCCGTAATCCGTACAACTTGAGAGCGCCTGTTAGCGACTACTAGATCTAACATTATTCTCATCGATCTGCTTCGAAAGTGGAATGGGAGTTCCATAGTGTGGAACGCGAGTTCGATAGTGTGAAATGCGAGTTTGATGCAATCCGCACAACTTGAGAGCGCCTGATAGCGACTACTAGATCGAAAATTATTTCAAAATATGACAGAAAGTAAAGCCAAACCGGAAAAACAAATTTGTAGTAAGTTACGAACAGGGCCGCAACCAGGGGAGGTGCGTAGGGGGGCAGAGCCCCCCTAAAAAAATTTCGCCCTCCCCTACAAAAATTGGTTACTATAATACATGATACCGGTATAGGTAATTTGGCCCCCCTAGAATATTTTTCGCCCCCCTAAGCATTTGCTTCTAGTTACGGGCCTGGTTACGAACCTTTTTTTGAAAGTGATCAAAGTTACCCCGTACTGATCAAAGTCACCCCGCTGATCCAAGTCACTCCGGTTGACGGTACCTAACGTAATTGCAAGGACATTGCCCGTACATTACTAAAATACGGAAATAGGAAAAGACGAAAAATACGGAAATCTTGCTAAAATACGGGAAATACGGAAAAAGTGCTGAACAAAAAGGCGGAAACGTCGGAAAAGATGGAAATGACGGAAAGGCGGAAATGGCAGAAATGTGGATAAAATACGAAAATAGGAAAAGACGGAAACAACGGAAAAAGTCAGAAAAAATCTGGCTGAAAAACGGAAATGTTAAAAGGACATCTTGCTGAAATACGGAAAATCGCAATTATTGCTAAAATATACGGAAATAGGAAAAGGCGTATAATGCTACAAAGCGGAGGAAATCTTGTTCAAAGAGAAAAGTGTTGGAAAGACGGAAATCTTGCCTACGTACGGAAATTGAATTACTGGCAAGAAACTGCAGCTGGATACAAAATCAGTCTAACCTTGAGCGAAATTGACTGATTTTGCATCAAGCTGCAGTTTCTTGCCAGAAATTAAACTTTGATCTTTCGATGTGAAATCGTCTATTTAACTTTGTCAAGGTGCTTGTGATTCTCTCTATCATTTATACAATAAACTTCTCTGTTAAAATACGGAAAATATTGCCAAGGCAAAAATTTTGCTGAAATGCAAGGGAACAGGAAAAAACGGAAAATGCTACAAAACAGAGCAAATCTTGCTAAAAGATGGAAAATGTTAAAGACGGAAATCTTGCTGAAAGAGGGAAAATTACACAAAGGCGGAAATACCGGTTGCTAAGAGACAGAATTGTTATAAAGGTGAAAATCTTGCTAAAAGAGGGAAATGTTACAAAGACGAAAATCTTGCTGAAAGACAAAAAATGTTGAAAAAACGGAAATCTTGCTGAAAGAGAAAAAATTTATCTTTTAGCAAGATTTCTGTTTTTCCAACATTTTCCGTATTTTAGTAAAATTTCCGTCTTTCCAACATATTTCGCATTTTAGCAATATTTCCGTTTTTGTAACATTTTCCGTACTTTAGTAACCTAAGATTCTTGTCTTTATGACATTTTTCGTATTTTAGTAGGCCTAAGAGTTCAGCCTTTTCAGAATTTTCTGTCTTTTAGCAATATTTCGGTCTTTTTAACATTTTCCGCATTTCTGTAAGATTTCTATCATTCCAACATTTTCTGTCTTTTAGCAATATTTCCGTCTTTGCAACATTTTCCACGTTTTAGTAACTTTAGGTTTTCTGTCTTTGTATAATTTTTCGTATTTTAGTAACTTTAAGATGTTTATCTTTTTAACGACTTCCCGTCCGGTAGGCCAGGAAGGACATTGCTTTTTAGTTGTTGCTCTTCACCCTGGCCACGTAAAGAGTTTGACTGGAATGGTGACGTAGCCACACGAGTGGATTGCGCACCACAAAGGTTAAGTTCTTTAGGAAATATTTATCCGAAGGGATGAGTGATCCTGGCAAGATCATTCGTCCTGGAAGATGAATGTTTCTTACCTGAGGGCGGCTGATGAAGGCTAATAGCCAGAAACAGCGCTGTCTCGCTCTACGGTACGATTTACTGGAGTGCTTTGCACTGTTGGTGATGGAGTGCTGTTATAGCCTCTGACCCAACAAGAGGAAGTCGTCATGACTTCCCGTCCGGTAGGCCAGGAAGGACATTGCTTTTTAGTTATTGTCCGTATTTTGGTAACTTTAAGATTTCCGTCTTTGTTGGCCTAACATTTTCTGTATTTTAGTAACTTTAGGATTTCTATGTTTTTAACATTTTCCGTATTTTAGTAACGTTAAAATTTCCATCGTCGTAACGTTTTCCGTACTTTGTAGTAACTTTAAGATTTCCGTTTTTGCAACATTTTCCGTATTTTAGCAACTTAAGATTTCCGTCTTCGTAACATTTTTCCTATTTTATAGTAACGTTAAAATTTCCGTGTTTGTTACATTTTCGGTATTTTAGTAACTTAAGATTTTCGTCTTTGCAACACTTTCCGTATTTTAGTAGGATTTCCGTCTTTTTAACATTTTTGTCCTTTAGCAATATTTCCGTCTTTGCAACATTTTCCGTATCGGTGTTTTAGTAACTTAAGATTTCCGTCTTTGAAACATTTGTTACAAAGACGGAAAATGTTGCAAAGACGAAAATCTGAAGTTACTAAAATACGGAAGTCCGAAGTTTATTTGTTTTACCATAACGCACAAGAAAGCACAGGTAGAAAACAGCGAAAAGACCATTACTCGGTCATCTAGGTCAACTGCACCTTTTACCATATCTTATTCTGACGTTAGTTAGTAAAAAGGTACACTGCAAATAAAATTGGGTAGAGCTCTTGGTAAAACTCCACTCAACCCAATTCATATATTTTGGACATAAATCGATATGCCCAAAACATAACTTAAATAATTTTTTTGGGTAACAACGTTTTGGGGTAAACATGAAATTTTGTGGGCAAATACAATTTCTACCCAATTTTTTGGGGGTAAACACACCTTCTACCCAATTGCCACTTTTTCGCTTTTGGGTAATTTTTTATGCTTAACAAAACAGTTTTGGGTATTTTTGAAAATTACCCAAACGTAAAAAATTTCGTTGTATTATAAAAAAATTTTACCCAATTTTAAATTGAACAAAACAAAATTTACTCAAACATTCAAGTTCAAAATTCTGAAGAATATTTAGTGAATGCGTAACTTTCACTAGTTTTTCCTTTGCTGTATGCAGCTGAAACCTATACCATATAGCGTTATGCAGGTGATGAAGGCAGCAGCAGCGTGATGCAACTTTTCCTCAGGGTCATAAGAGTCAAGCAGCCACCCTTATACCGACGGATAAATCAAAATCTAAACAGTGGACTTTTATTAAATATAACAGGATAAAGGCCTTGAAGACTTACTAAATAAACGCTGTAAAAACCAATTCTACGACTAGTTTCGCGGTTTGACCGCTCATCAGGTAGACTCAGGTTTTGAACCCAGGACCTTGTGATTGAGGGCGTTACCTCTCCAACCACTCGGCCACCGAGCTGACAGCGTTTTCAATGCAATTTTCAGCTATACATCCTCAAGCCCCTGCAACTGCAGGCTTAGCATTGAGCAGTTAGCCTGGTTGGCATGTGTCGGCAATGGCAGGCCTGATTTTACAAGTAATGAATGAAGAGGAGCCGATTATTGTTATTTTATTGTTATTCAGATTTCCTTTTATTGTTATTCTGATTATAATCAGTGCTCGAGTTGTAAAAACACTTATGGGGGGATGGTAGGCCTACAATTTTTTACTCAGACGTTAGGAGGGATGGTCATTATAGGCCTACTTGTTGTTCTGTTCCCTATCTTGGTTACAGACTAATAACTTTCGACAAGTAATTAGTTTATGTACAACTCACAAAGCATTACCACACAGGAGAATAAACGAAAAAGGCGTGAAGCAGTATTGTAGCAACTTCGTGTTGCCAGTTATAATAACACATCTATGTACAACCTTGATGCATAACACCACACTTGTAAGGGAATGGTTTACGCTAAAATGTATTATGGAGGGATGGTGTTGTTTTTCGGGGGATCGCATCCCTCGCATCCCCCCTCAACTCGAGTACTGCTGCAAATCACAGACACAAAAAGTAAGCGCCATGAAAAAGTTAGAACGATTTATCCTACGTGAAGATCCGAAGTGCAACGAATTTTAAACAATAGCTAAGCATAGGCCTACCTTAAAATATTTTTGGCCCTCGACTCTTCGAGCACTTTTACATTATCAAATCTGGTACTTCTAAAAAAAAATTGGGTACCCCTGCTCTACACACTTCGATGTTAAAAGTGCTGTTTTTGTTTTAATAATTTCACTAAAGGTTTGACGTCATTATCATTTCTGACGAACTCCTTCCATTGAAAACTCCAGCGTAGGCCACTTCTGGTTCTAACATTTCCATTCATCAAAAACCCTAAGCAATCTTTTTGTCGCATTTTGTAAAAATGTGGTCTCCAATAAAAAAAAGTTTTCGTTTTATGCGAGGCGGCCCATTCCTGTGGGTGAGGGAAATGGTTGCATTTTTTCTGATTTTTGTTGCGCTAACCACTGGCACTAACTATAGCTTGTTTTGTACCGTTTTTTGATGGTTGGTGCATAGTTAGCAATTCGTGAATTGTGCAGTACCAAGTTACCGGTAAGACTACAATATTGAGTAATTTAGTATGTATCTAGCTAATACCTATAGGCCTAATTATTATGAAACTGACCAGTTTCTATCAAAAATCAACAAAATTAGGGCAGTACTTTCTTTGTGGAACTTCTTTGAAAAGTACCTACGAAAGTACCGCGGCACTCCCGGTGGTACTTTTGATTTTTGAGTACCGAGTACCGGTACCGCCGGTACTTTAATAAAGCACCGTGCCCACCTCTGGGTGTTACAGTAGTTTCGTACATGCCAAGTAGAGTTGATACCTAGATGACAACCTTTTGCTAAATCCGTTTCGTTACTCTGGCAGAGCGTTAGTGTTAGAGATGTCGCGGACACACAAATTATGTCCACAAGCTGCGCTGTTCCAGTGTTTTTTGTCCGCAAGCTGCGCTGCAACCGCAATTTGTTGAACAATTTTAGTACCGCACCGCGCTGCACACCGCAGTTTTTTAGGATGTTGATAAGATCACACATACTTAATCACATATACTTTGCGCGGCACGCCTCCACTACGTGGTAGACGTTTTACTCCACTACGCGGCACGCTGCAACTACGCTGCAAAAAAACGATAAAAGCGGCAGCGCAAGCTGCACTGCGCGGTTGACATCTCTAGTTAGTGTGCAAAACGTCTATTAAAATTGGCAACACCATGATTTTCCCGGGCTTTTTGGTTTTGTTACTGTGGGTCTGGGCTGGTTTGAGTTACCGTAACCATTACCTTATTGTAGTTCAGTTGTCTCTGCAACGCAGAAAATGAGAGATTGACTACTAAGTTACACTATAGGATTGAGTAGCCTATCCCCGGTACCGTTGTAACCAGTGTTCCCTCTAGGATTTTGACTAGTGCGAATTTGCCCAAATGATAAATTCATTGAAATTATTGCCCAAAGATTTCACTAGGCCTACTTTGAGGACCCCTTTTAAAACTTTTTTGCATTAAATTTGCTTTTCCAAGATACAAGCTACACAGTGCAGTCTTCCATTAAAATATTTAAGTTTTTTGTTTAAGATTTTCAGTTTTGCATTATTAATATAGTCTAAATTTGTGGATAAAAATCTGTAAATTTTGCCCAAAAATTTTGCAATTATGTCAAATTTTTCATTCTAGAGGGAACACTGGTTGCAACTAAATCATAATAGCGTAGTCTTGACCAGTTCAGTAAATATTAGTTATTGGTATGAAATCGGAAGCATTTGGTTTAACCAAAGTACAGTTGTCTATTATGAGAGAAGTCTGGGCTGAAAGACTGAAGAGTAGATAGGCTACAGATAACCAGCAACCGTTACCACTCAGCACTAGTCTAGAAGTGTAGACTACTTGTTGTTGCAGTGCTGTCTTGGTGATCTGCAGTGGGAAGTTTTTACTCATTTGAAACTTTTTTTTCCTAATTTGGAAGAGATACTGGTATCCACAACACATTAACATGGTGAAAACTTCGATGTGATAAATTATAGTTTACCTAGCTGACAAAGGAATTACTAAACACCGCAAAGTATGACAGAGGACCTTATAACCCCAAGCCTAATCCTAGTTTAACCCTAATCTAATCCTAATTCAAAGTCCTTTCTTGTTCTTTGTTATGGTAGGATTTCAAGTCTTTGTCATTCTTTGCGATGTTTAGTAGATCAATTTAAAGTCCTTTGTCGTACTTTTTGCGGTGTGTAGTAAATCCTTTGTCACTCCTTTGAGGTGTTTCAGTGTTTTCCGATGTTTAATAGGACTAGATACCTTAGTATAGCCTAATGACTTTTATAAATATGTTCCTTGAAGAGGACGGGGGACTGGTCCCCCTAATCCCTCCTTTGGCTGCGCTGGTGATTGCCCCAGATGATAAGTTTTTGTTAGAAGTTATTACAGGTACCTGTACCTAATTACATGATTAAATTGCTGTACCTATTGCACTACCAGCAATCTAAATCTGCAAATGCAGGAGGAGGATGGCCTTGTCTAAATTGTTCCTGGATCACTTTCATAGCCTTTTAGCCTAGGCTATTTCGGTAAACTGAAAGAGACTAACAGTAACAGCAGATGAAGCTAGTCTAATATCTTGAAACAAATGCAATGTGCACGTCTGCAATTGCTTTGCAATATATATTTTTGGCAGTTACAAAAGTCCAAAAAATCATACCAGTACAGCAAGTTCGTCGTTTTCAGGAAGAACACAGCGTGAGCTATTTTGTAGTTTTGAGTAAATGAATATTTTGTTTTTAATTGTTTGCCAATGTTACACAATAACTATGATTACTGGATTATTACGCATGCCCAAGTTTTTCTGACATTGTTTTGCCAATGTTATGCAATAACTGCAACTGTTACGCATACCCAAACATGTTGTGTTTTTCCTGAAAAATTGGGAATAGCAAGCACAACGTCGTGTCTTTCCATTTCATTTCGCTAATGTCTCAAAAACTACCTGTGATAGAAATTTGATTTTTACACATAATGAAGAATGGAGGCAAAATCAAAAATTTGGCCTCGTTGCATTCTTCCTGAAAATGGCAAAAGTGTATCTGATTTAAAGTTTTTGTCGTGATCAGTTTGCATTCTGTAGGCTAGCATCTGGTACCAGTAGACTGTTCAATAATGTGGTCCTTAAAAAACTTTTTTTGAATTTTCTATGTGCCGACCCTTTAAAGGGGTCCATTTGGATCAAAAATAACCCATGCAAAATATTTTTCAAAAATTTTTATATTTAGGGATAGCTCAAGCCTCTTACATTGTACGAGGGTGGCCAAATGACTTCAACAGCATTTTCTCCTTAATTTAAACGCTAGATTACCATCGTAGTACCAAACGATGCAAAATGTACCGTAACATGAGGATACTTTGCCCACTGAGGTAACTTTGCCCATTTTTCAAAAAGATGATAGTAGCTACAGCTACTCTCCTTTAGGCTAGGAGAAATTTGAACAATCAATATATAACATTGTGAATTGGGTAGTATATGAGGTTGCCTTCAAACACAGTTTTGACAATAATTTATTTCAAATACCGAATTACAACGCGGAGATGCACATGGTACAAAAATTGATAAAAAAGTTACCATTCCAACTTTTACTGCCCCCAAGTGGCATATAATTGAAATTTTTTGAACAATTTTATTTTCTGGTACCAAAGTGTATATTGTGATAGACAAAGACAAAATTTTTTAAAATCTGCTATTTTGCTACCTGTAATTGTAGATTTGGTTGATGGAACCTTAATCTGCGACTGGTATGGGGTAACTTTGCCCACCCAGTTTATAGCAGAGATTGGGTTTTATTTTTAGTGGAGGAACCAATTACTTCAAAATAACAGTGATTTTGAAGTTATCTTTAAGATTGTGTAAAATCACTGTCATCATTATGTGTTATATAGAATTGTTTGTATGAGTAGGCTACATTTCTGTGTGATTTTGTAACTCTGTGACACACCTTTGCTGTTAAACAACGAGATTTTCACTTCTTTTGGGTTCAAATGTTTTTTAAAAACATGAAGAATGGGCAAAGTATCCCCATATTAACAGCTCAAATGGCCGAGTGGTATGGAGCGTCTGTCTCTTGAGCTGTAGACTCGGGTTTGATTCCGAGTCGGGTCAAACCAATGACTTTAACATTGGTATTCACAGCTTCCCTGCTTGATGTTCAGCATTGAAGGGACAGTGTGGAGAACAAGCCGGCAAGTTTACTTGTTGTGCCGCTGGGAAAGGCACTTGACGGGATTCCCCCATCTTGGTGTGGTAGACAGATGGCCGGCAACTTCTAAGCGAGCTCGTATAGCGCATTGATCGCTTTCTCGTGATAGGAGGATAAATATGCAAGTAAATATACACACCAACATTGCCAATTTGTTTGTTTATAAAGGTTGGGCAAAGTTACCCCAAAACATGGGGCAACTTTGCCCACCCATAGTTAAAAAAAATAAAAAATCTGGGAGGTTGTCAAGAACCAGATTGGTTGTGGTTCATTAGTACTAGCCCCTGCCGGTATTTTAAAAACATTTACTCATCTGTTTTAAAACTACTGTTGGAATTATCTTTACTTGAAAAGTGGGCAAAGTAACCCCAGTTTACGGTATGGTTTTCTGTCAATGTTTGATGAGTGCAGTTAACTTGGTGTTTGAAGGAAGTCAAAAAAATTAATTTTTTGCAAAATTATGCAATTGCATATTCTCTCTAACTGAATTTAGTTATTGAGCACTTTTTTGAAATACTGATTTCCATTATTTTTGCAAAATTAGATAAAAAAAAATTAATAAAAGTACAGCTAGTTAAAAATGGTATGTTGGCTCGTAATCAAATTTTTGTATAAATGCAGTGACCAAACACATAAAATAACATGATATGAAGTACCGTAGTTATATTTTGATTGTCACACCAGCATACAGTTACTCAAAGATCAATCACAGAGATCTATGAACAGGAACAACGATAGTAATTGTCTTCTTAACAACATTCAAGGTTCTGATTTTGAGTAATTATTGCTTTAAAGTTTTCTTCCTGCCGTCAGGAAATTTTTTTCGGTGTTCCTGAACAAGTAAAAACTGCAGTTGTTGTTTATCTTTTGCCATTAGCCCACAGTACTCTTAAATAAGAGTCACACCTCTTTCAGCATTGTCGTTAACCACTTTCAATTCTTGCGCAATTGATGAAGCTCGGAGAAAATCGTCATCGTAGTTCCACGTATCAGGATCTTTTTGTAGAAAACCAAAGGGAAAGTTTAGTTTTTGGAATAGAGCTTGTGAAGTTGAAGTCGCAAAATTGTTCAGGTTGGAAGTAGTTATCATTGCTGGTTGATTGATACTCGATTTGGGGGTTCTTCATCACCTATTCTCTTCAATGACTGAATCATCTGGCGCTTCATAGAGCATAGGATATTACCATCAAAAAAGTCAAACCCACGAGTTTCTGCGACAAATATCACATATGGGCTGCCATCTTAGTTGTTGCAGCAGCCGATACATCTTCGTTGAACTTTTTGTACCCCACAAGAGATTCAAGACAACTAGATGGCAGCCCATATGTGATATTTGTCGCAGGAACTCGTGGGTTAGACTTTTTTAATGGTAATATCCCATGCTCTATGAAGCGCCAGATGATTCAGTCATTGAAGAGAATAGGTGATGAAGAATCCCCAAAGCGAGTATCAATCAACCAGCAATGATAACTACTTCCAACCTGAACAATTTTGCGACTTCAACTTCAAAAGTTCTATTCCAAAACTAAACTTTCCTTCTGGTTTTCTACAAAAAGATCCTGATACTTGAAACGACGATGACGATTTTCTCCGAGCTTCATCAATTGTGCAAGAATTAAAAGTGGTTAACGACAATGCTGAAAGAGGTGTGACTCTTATTTAAGAGTACTGTGGGCTGATGGCAAAAGATAAACAACAACTGCAGTTTTTACTTGTTCAGGAACACCGAAAAAAATTTCCTGACGGCAGGAAGAAAACTTTAAAGCAATAATTACTCAAAATCAGAACCTTGAATGTTGTTAAGAAGACGATCACTATCGTTGTTCCTGTTCATAGATCTCTGTGAGTGATTGAGTAACTGTATGCTGGTGTGACAATCAAAATATAACTACGGTACTTCATATCATGTTATTTTATGTGTTTGATAACTGCATCTATACAAAAATTTGATTACGAGCCAACACACCATTTTTAACTTGCTGTACTTTTATTAATTTTTTTTTATCTAATTTTGCAAAAAAATAATTTTTTTGACTTCCTTCAAACACTAAGTTGACTACACCTATCAAACATTGACAGAAAACCACACATTTTGCATCGTTTGGTACTACGATGGTGATCTAGCATTTAAATTAAGGAGAAAATGCTGTTGATGTCATTTGGCCACCCTCGTAAAATGCAAAAGGCTGGAGCTACCCCTAAATAATAAAATTTTTAAAAAATATTTTGCACTAAATAATAAAATTTTTAAAAAATATTTTGCATGGGTTATTTTTGATCCAAATGGACCCCTTTAAAGGGTTGACCCATAAAAAATTCAAGAAAAAGTTTTTTAAGGATCACCTTACTGTTCAATCTGCAATCTTCAATTGTCCATGTGCTGAGTAGGTGATACCTACCATACTAGCATTGGCTCAGTCACCTAGTCATTGAAGGTTAAACTATTACTTCTTGTGTATACGTACTGGTACCGGTATATGCATATTATTTTCAAGTCATTGAAATTTTAGACTATGCACCAGAGCACGTACAGACCCATTACGATACTCTAAATCAAATGTTACTCTGACCTTAAAGGCTGGGTATCATGGAATTATTTATGCTGTCAGTGGTATATGCTATTTTCAGTTTGTGAAGTACCAGTACAGTCAGTACTCAGTACTGTTTATATTGAAGCTATAGCTGACTTTGTTGACCTATTGGTCTTTCATTGCAGCCTTGTAAGCTTGCTTAATATGGGCAGTAGCCTGATGTGTACATTTTTTCGTTGTTACAGTGAAATGGCAGGTGTTGTTTGCAACTAAAAATGAAGATATAACTTATTTACCATACTACGTGCCGGTACAGCTTGAAGGTTTGAAGCCTGAACTGAGTTTAACTTCTTTTGTCCCACAATCTGGCAATATGGCTACTGTAAATGTATTAAAAGATGGCCGAGTGGTAAGAGCGTCCGCTTCGGGAGCCGTAGACTTGGGTTTGATTCCGAATGTGTTCAAACCAATGACTTTATAATTGGTATTCATAGCTTCCCTGCTTGACGCTCAGCATTAAAGGAACAGTGTGAAGAACAAACCGGCAAGTTTACTTGTTGTGCCGTTGGGAAAGGCACTTAGCAGGATTCCCCCATCTTGGTGTGGTATAGCGCATTGATCGCTTTCTCGTAATAGGAGGATAAACATGCTACAACAAAAAAAATACAACATATACTCGAAGATGGGCATTTATCAAGATAATTTACTGGCAATAGTTATTGACGACAATTTATTACCGATTGTTATCGCTCAAAATAGTTTAGATTTATGGATTACCGGTATCGCTTTTGCAATATATTTTATTGCCGATAAATTATCGCGTTAAACGATTCTTTACGCACACAGTATTCAAAGCTAGTGAGTTGGCGCTATTAAAAAAATACACTGCATCCATAAAGTCTTTTATGCCATTTAAAAAATCTCTTTGCTTTGTTTGATGCCACGGCAGAGTTTGTGAAATGCTCTTTTTTGTTGAAAAATCTATAGGAAAAAACAATTTTGCAATTTGACTCGCAAAAAATAACTTCGTCAAACGTATTGAAAATTTATCGCAACATTTATCAGAAAAATTTATTGGCGATAATTTATCGATTACTGATATCACTTGAAGAAATTGAGATTTATCGATTATATTGGTATCGCCCAGAGCTTTTTTGAATTTATCGATTTAGTATAAAAAAAGGTTAGTCGTGCCCATTACAGCTTATACTGTTGCATAAGAACCTAAATAAAATCATTTACTATATTTTGATACCGGTGTATCTACCAGTTTCTTCAGCTAAGTTGTTAATTCAGAAGGGTGATTGCTGTAGCATTGTTAAAAGGTGAAACATGCCTATTACAGCTGAAGAAATTATTGAAGAATTTTTGGAGTTTGACATTCAAATAAATGATGAAATAGTGACAAAGTTGGAAGAAATTGCATCGCTTTTCTCTCTTCAAGCTGATGAACTGGTAAATGAATGGGTTGCTTATCAAAGTAGAAATGAACAACCTGAATTAACTTATACTGAGCTGGAGCACTTGGAACGTGAGCTCACCAGCGCTAAAACTAAAGCTACTGGAGTGGGAATCAAGAAGGAGTCAGATCTTTATGAAAACAATGGTCATTTAGATTGTTCACTTGCTATGAATAACATAATTGAGGGATACTGTAGCCCGGTAAACAAGTCAAAATTGGAGAATATACAGATGAAAACTCCAATGAGGATTAAGCCAAAAGTTTCAGCAGGTGCCTTCAGTCCTTCCATTTTATCTCCTTTATCTCAAAATAAAACCCCTTCACAGAAATACTCAAGTCGTTTAAATGCTGGTGAGTTAGTGGCCAGTCTATGTGAAGTTGAAAATAACGAGATATCCTTTCACCAGCCATATGGTAAGCTGCCTTGCCATGTGAAAGAAGATCCACAAACTGTGGGCGGTGGCCGCAAGTACATGTTTCAAAAAATAATCGAAGTTTGCGATATTCTAAATGACAATGTTGAAGCGTTTTCAGAACAAATATTGCAGCTGAACGATGAGATTGAATCCTTTGCTCCTTGTTCATCACCGTCTCAAAGCGAAGTTGTTATTGTTGGTCGAGTTAGGAGTGAAAACATGACTCGACTATCCCCCTTGAGTGTGTTGCTAGAAGGAGATCGTGTGTATTCGTATGGCAGAAATGTTAATGTGGAATTGAGTGAACTGAAAGATTACTCCCTGTTTCCTGGACAGGTGTTAGCTATGAGAGGAATTAACCCTTCTGGGAAGAAATTTGTGGCAACAAATCTTTATTATCCTCAACTGACTTGCGGAAAAATGAGAATAGGTGAAGCAAGTGACTTTACGGAGGATACTGACAATCTTTTGAGCATCATCATTGCTGCTGGACCTTTCACGACATCGGACTCATTAAATTATGAACCCTTGAAAGATTTAATTGAGGTTGTCCAGAAAAACCGACCTGACTTGACTATTCTTGTTGGTCCAGTTATAGATATTAACAACAAGGAGATGGCTAACGGTGAATTAAATGAATCGGTTTTTGATCTTGCAAATAAGTACATTAAAACTATAAAAACTGATTTGGAAGAATACTCGCAAATTGTTTTTGTTCCATCTCTCAGTGATGCCTTCCATCACCCAGTTTTTCCTCAACCTCCATATTCTGCTCGTGACTCAGAGGTATTAAACTTGCACTTAACTTACCTTTCAAATTGCTAATGACTTTGAGAAACTTTAATGGTTTGAATTCAGCCATAATTGAGGAAGACTGCAAAACTCACGTAGCAGGACTTCTTCCTCAATTATGGCTGAGTTCAAACTAAAGTACATTTGACGTATGTAACTAAACGGTAAAGGAGATAGATCCTACGCGATGGGTTCACTTTGCAGTCTTGGAGTCAGCAGCCACTAGAATGTACGTCAAATGCTGTCAGCTCCAGGCATAAATTAAACCCATCAGGTAGGATCTGTCTTCTGCGCGTGGTACTGCTAGGCTATATCGCTTAAATGAAAATTTTTTTAGTGCAAGGTCTTGTTTGCCAATTGCGCATAGTCGAATTTCTGATGTATATAATATTCTTTCACTGTTTTGTGTTTAGAAAGCTCATTTTGTGTCAAATCCGTGTATTTTTCGAGCCAACAACTTTGTGATTGGTGCTACATCGACGGATATTCTATTTCATCTTGGCGCTGAGGAAATATCGAGATCGTCTGGAGGTTCTTGTGATAGATTAGCTAGACTGATCCAACATTTGCTGATGCAAAACAGGTGCGTGATTTGTGTTCGAACTTCTTGATATCTTTAATTTCTCAGAGTAATAAAGATTTCTTCGAAAGCAATTCCATGTGTGAAATCAAACAAGTCACTAGGCAGGAGCAACGAACTGTGCTGTAATGTGTTGTAAAAAAGCACGACTTGTAGCAATGGAAAATCAATTGCACTTCATTTGTTTCACCAAAGCGGAAGTCATCGTAAAAAAGTTTATGTATAATTCATACGTATTTTCATTACTTATGGTCAAAAAACTCAGTTGAATTAAGCTTGACCGAGAATTATAGAAAAGCACACCGTTATCATTTATCAAACTGAAGCAATAGTGTTTGTGTATATGTTATGTGATATTACACAACGGCAATATTATGCCAAGCGTAGGGTTACCATATTTGAAAAAGTAAAATTCCGGATAGTGCATGACTACTTTCATGAGACCATAATATTAATGCGCTACCAAATTTCGTGACATCGAAATTTGACCTATAAAATTTGCAATGCGACACACAAGAAGTTTCCAAACTGAATTCATTCATTTTTGTATTAATAATAAGAGCCAGCTGATGTTTGGCCGACAATAATTTGATAGCCAATAATTTTTACCATCGTAGGATATTAATAGTACCAACAGGGTGACAAAACACTACCATCTCCAAACTTCACTTTAATATTGGTTACGGTCATAGGCGTAGCCAGGATTTTCAATGGGGGGGGGCTAAAGTTTAACAAATCTTACCCAACAGCAGAAACGGATCCAGAAAATTTTAGTGGGGGGATGCAGATTTGAGTTAGGCTGAGTGTTAACTAAATACAAAGACGTCAGACGTTTAGACTGGAAATAGGGCGTCAATTCTTCATGTCAGAGGCGTGTTCAAAGTTTTTTTTAGGTGGGGCACCAAATTGCGATATTTTTTATATCAGTAAGCGTATGTTTTTCCGGCAGAGCAAATTTGAAGCAAATTGAGAAAAAAACGGCTCTAGGGGGTCTGGGGGCACGCTCTACCGGAAAAGATTTTAAAATTTTACAAAGTGCAATGGCGTTTTTAGTGCTTTTGAACAAATTTTGATCAAACTTTTTGCTTCTCATTCGGAGTTCTTCACCTAATATGATGCATTTTGTTCGCACATTTTTGATTTACGCGTGCTTACCTCAGGCCAGAAGTGGATCTAGAAAATTTTGATTGGGGGATGCAATTTTGAATTATGTTGAATGTTTACTACTGTGAATACAAAAACGGTAGACGTCTGGACGCGTAAAAGATCGTAAATAAGCCTTTCGAAAATTTTTCATGTCTGAGGCGTAATCAAAAATTATTTTAAGGAAGGGGCCCCAAATTTCGACATCTTTTCAAGTGTATTTTTTTCCCGGCAGAATTAATTTGAAGCAAGTTGAGGAACAAAAAAGACTCCAGAAGGTCCGGGGGCATGCTACCCGGCAAACTTTTTGAAAATTCACGTCTGTAAAGGCCATTTTAGTGCATTTTAAGCAGTTCTCGGGCAAACTTTATTGAAAGTTTTTGCTCCTAATTTTGAGTCCTTCACCAGTATCGATACATGGCGTTCTACAAACCGGGTTTCACATAAGCCGACTAGATAACGTTTTTTTCTCCTGGAATAGAGACATCTTCTTTGATGCAGAATTTCAACCACACTGTTTTCTTTGCATTGATCTACATTTTAACCCTTTTTTGTGCTACGTTTTTAGCATTTTAGATTGCTGAAACCTTTGCTGCTGCAGAAGCGCTCAAATTTAAGCAGTACATAGCACAGTGAAAATAATATGCCAAAGAAGATTCGTTTTAAAGAATTGAAGTGACGCCTGAATTTGTTCGCTGGCCATTGCGGCTGCGCCATCATAACTATGGCCAACGCAAAAAGCAAAGTTTATGGTATTTCTAATCTCTTAAATCCCAGCAAGAAAACAGCACGCAGTGGCAAATATTTATCTTAATTACTAAGATCCAGAACCGGCAGCAGAGCAGACGACTTAGAGGGGCCAAGCGTTTATCAGTAGGGAGGGGCAAAGTTTGAAATTAAGCACAAAAGCCGCTGTTTTCAAAAGAGTACGCTTTTTGGTTGGGGGCCAAGCATGTTTATTAGGGGACCAGACCCCCCTTGGTGCCGGCAGGCTTCCAAGATCCTTGTTTTTGTCCAGGATGGATGAGGGGGGCCATGGCCCCCGTGCCCCCTCGGCTACGCTTATGGTTACGGTGTTATTTACGCACAAATACCAGAAGTGACAGTCGGTCGGGGTAAGCAATGCTTACACAAGCAGAAACGACAGAAGTGCAATGTTTTTTCGTTTCGTAAGTTCAGCAATATAATATTCAAAGGAACACCCTTAATTTTTGCTTAAAATCTTTATTTCCATCTTTAAACCTCAGCTGCAAGCGTTGTAGGACACTTATGCTGAAGCGCCAGCTGCCGAAAGAAAAAGTATCGTCTTTAATCACGAGCAGAATCTCACACCAGGCAGGGTAAGCACTCTCTAAATATAGCTACGAACCGTCACTGAAAAAAATCTTAACTTCAAGCATGAATAATAATGAGAATTACGTTGTGCCGAAAAAATAAGAACAGCAATTACATGCTTAAAACAAATTAAAGGCACGCTTGTAAGTCAAGTCACAACAAATTTGCTCTTCTGACCGTGCATATTTTTCTGATGATCTAATAAATTCTCTTCAATAGAACTTTGATTTCAAAAATGAAAAAAACTCGCTGCAGCACTTACCTGTAAAATTTAATCGAAGAGTCAATATGACTTTCATAGTCGCAACTCCCAACTTGTCTCTCTTTAGTCTACTGACTTTGCATTACTGAAAAGACTCTCTCTACATTGGCATTGTGAGATGTAACAGCAAAGAAAAACTGTACAATTCTTAGAATTTTTGACTGGCATGTGATGTTCGTAGACTGAGCGAATTTCTAGTAAAGAAAAGAAACCACCAAAGTTAACGTCCAAGGCATATCACAGCAGTAAGTGAGATAATAGCCCATGGAATACCAAAAGACATGTACAATGTTTAAAGTGAAACATAATTTACAGCAGGAGTGTCCAGCTCTGACACGTCGCGTGTCACGTGTTGAACACCCCTGATACAGCATTATTCCCGCAATTCTAATTCCTCAAAACGCCCTTCATAAAATTCCGGATATTTAAGCATTTTTCAAAATTCCTCCCGGACGCAAAATTTAACCATAAATTCCGGACACGTCGGGAATTTTCCGGACGGTGTGGCAACCCTAGCCTAGCGGTACAACGCGCATGCGACGAATTTGATTCGCGGCTGGAGCCGATCGCATTTGACATATTTTCCGGGTGGCTGCTGGTTCGAAGGGCGCGAGCTCACTTCGCACACTCCATCAATTAGCCTACTGTTAATTTTCTGTTCAATGTAATTTGAGAATAACCTTAGTTATTTATATTTATTTTAGATATTGCTTTTTCAGCTTTTACCCCTTGTATCCGTCCCATGAGTCTGTTTCCGTTGATATTCCAGCTTCAGAGTTTCGTTGCAAAATTCCACAAGATGTTGATGTACTTATTTTACCTTCAGACCTTCGTTGCTTTGTTAAGTGTCTCGAAGGACGTTTATGTGTCAATCCTGGGCGTTTAGCCAAAGGTTTAGGCGGTGGAACGTATGCAAGAGTGCTAATTAACACAGACAAAAATGTATTGGCGCAAATTGTAAGAATATAAATTCGCTAGCTTTTTATGTACAGTATATTGTAACATACATGGTTAAGATGTTGTTGTTGCATCGAGATAATTGGCGTTATTGCTTCTCTGCAATCGTTTTTGATAAATGAACACTGATTAGAAGTGGCCTAGTGAAAAGTTTTGACAACGATTCTTTTCTTAAAGGACTGAATGAGTTCATTACAAATTGGCGTCAAGTCTAAAGCTAGCAATCAAGGGTAGAAACCTAAACCGAAATGTGATAACGCAGTTATAATGGTAGTTTTTTAAAACCGAAACTGAGACCAGTTGCGCCTAATTTGTAAAAACTTAAGCCAAGACCATTTTTTCGTGAGATGTCAAAACTAAAACCTGTTCTAAAATTTTGAAACGGTTTGGTTTAAATAATCACCATCGCAATCATTAGCAGCTCTGAACCTTGAATGGTGGGCGCCAAATGGAGAAGCAGCTGTGGGAGTTTTTAGTCTGACCGGACTCGGAATCGTAAACCCGTGTCGACATCTGCTCATTCGGAATCAATGCCATCTGAGCTGTTACGTATCGTTGTAATGAAGCAAAAATGCTACGACTTAAATAATCTGTATTCAACGTAAAATAACTTCCTTGGCTGAACTTACACTTAATTGTAGCTCAAAAACCAAAGTCTTGCGTAAGAAAAAACTGCAACCGAAACTAGTTTTGAGCAGCCATAAAAGTGAAACAATGCACCTGCTTTCATTGCAACAAAACTGTAACTGACAAACCAGACAGGTTCCATCCTTGCTGGCAGTACTATTTTGTTCGTAACCCGTGGTGCTTGTTGCCTACTAAGCTATCAACCGTTCTTTTTTATGTTTTTGAGGAAAAACGACCAATGCAAAATATATACAAGATGAAGTTTATTGTAAATTGTCAAAATTGCAGCAGTGACAATATCAGTTCAGTTTCTGTTCAAAAAGCGTTACAAATCGAAGAAATACTCTACACAGGAGTTCAATCGATGCAAAAAACACTCAGAGCCTCCGACTAACTTGCGCAAACGTGCAGCAACTTAGCCGTAGTGCTAAAGCTAAAAGTCCCTGAAAATACAATAGAAATACCCCACTTCACTCGTGTATTTAATGTATATACGCGTATACCATTTTTACATAGCATGCACAAAAACACGCCAAAGCAATACACCATAAAACTTCATTCAATCGCTACATATCATTTACTGAGCCTAATGGTTTTTCCAAGAAAATATTTTTCACTTCGGCATGTATATCACCATTCATCAATTTGACTCATTATTGCTAAATTTACTAGCTAACAGAATTAAGATGCGAAAAGGTTTTGCACACTATTTCTACGCACTGGATAAAAGATAATCTTGCTGTCAATTTCATTAAGAACAGCAACAGCACTTGATCAGTAACAATTTACACAGCAACCGTTAGATGGCAGTAATGCCAATTATAATAACTCAAGTTTTCTGAAACTTAATTTTATCCCATCTCGACATCATTTATATCAGGGGGAGCTATAGGGATGAAGTTTGGTTCGAAAAATCCTCCACTGGTGGTGAATTGACCTTGCTGAGAATTTGGAACATGGGCACCGCTTGTCATTGGCACACTTACTGGCGTTTCAGTAAAAGGGTGTATCGTATTTGGGTCGATATTAACGAGAACATCATCGAGAAGCTTGCTGATATTTTCCTCCGATTCGCGAGTAATGTGCTCGGCAAAATGATCGTAAGTGTCCGGACCGGATTCGATAATACTTTCGTTGAATGAATTGAGGCTACCGAACATCAGTTTCGGTCGATATTGCTCACGAATCTACAAGTGAAATACTGCTAGTTTTATGACCACTCATCGGCTAAACAAGCAGATTTGTCATGCAGCAAAAACAAAAAATCGGAAAATATTTAAGACCACAAAAAGTAGAGTTGACGAGAATCTAAAGTGAACACTGCTTTGGTTTTCGAGTCTAAAAGCAATGATGATGTAGGCCTGTTTGCCCATAAATCAGTAATCAAAAGCACTATCGTAATGACGGTAATGTGGAAAAATACTTTTAGCTATACGAGAATGCTCAAGAACTTTTTGGCATCATCGAACCACTTAAAAAATACTGCGGAATTCTATTTCAGAATACACAGAAAAAGGAAATGATGCTCCGGCTAAATTATTGGAGAACATAGGCCACTCCATGAACAAAAAAAAAAAAAAGATACCGGTATTAATATATGAAAGCTAAAATAGAATGCAAGAAACGCTAATTCTTTTACGTTGGATGCGTTGTTCTGATTGGTTATTGTTTGCGGTCAGAAATAAAAGTTGTGATTGATTGGTTGGAAGAAACCTATATGTAGTGAAACTCTGGTATAAAAGACTCTGAACTCAAGTTTAAAGTTATTTACCAAAAGCACGTGACAAAGCACCAGTTGGGTGGTTCTTAAACTTTTTAAACTACCGAACCCCTCAAGCTTTATGCAGATGCTTACCGAACCCCTGCTAAAATAAAAAATGTTTTGTAACGAATAGAGCACAAATTCTAACAATTGTGGTCGCATAGCAACAGGGTTACAAGTTCAAGTAAATTATAAACAGTACTTCGGAATACAATAAATACGGGACGAAAAGAGCTTAAGCAGGAAAAATAAAGCCACTGCAAATCTCAAAACTGGACGTTTCGACTTTCGACAACATAGATTCAGCTGTCATTATTAGCAGTGTATGCAAGGCGCTACAAGAGGTTGATAATGACAGCCGAATCTATGTTCTGGAAACGTCCCATTTTTAGATTTACGGTGGCTTTATTTTTCCTCCATAAACAGAACTATTAGAATTAGCCTTATGATTAATTTACGGTATCGATCTGACCCTGAACTTATTATCTGACGCGAACGATAAAATACTGCACGACCTCCAAACGGAAAAAGCAGAGATTTCGCTACTACATAGCATGCTTGCAGCCCTTAGAAAAATTCGCATTTAATGTTTCTTTAATCAAGTTAACTTTACCTAATAATTGCGCGCATTAGTTATGAAAAACTAATTTCTAGTGATGTTAATTCATGTTACTTACTAATCACTAGAGACTACACATTACTTTTTTGCAAAATAAAAAATTAGACTCTGCTGCGTTTTTTTAATTTTAGGTGCCTTCAATTTCTTGATGTCCGCCGAACCCCTGAGGTTCGATCGAACCCAGTTTAAGAACCACTGCACCAGTGAAAGGACACACCACTAGACCGTACGGTCATTTAAGGCTTCAGGTACCTCTAGACAAAACTTCACTAATAAATGAACTCGGACACCTGCCGAGTTCAATGCAATGGGACCGACTTACTACAATAACTTACAGTAAGTCCTATTTCTGATACTTTAAACGCAAAATCTGTACTAAGGTGTAAGCAGAAAAAAATTAATTGGTTTTGTTGAAAAATAACCCTGTGACAGCAGCACATTTTAGTAAAAGGAACTTAGTTAAAAAACCGAAACTTAGAAAGTTTCGACGAATAATGATTACAGGAACTACAATTGACCAGAGTACAAAACTGACCAATGCAGTCACAGTTCGTCACTTCAAACGTGATCCTGTGTTCTAATTTGTGTCGCCCACAGTGCAATCGGTTTGAGCAAATTGACGTTATTACAGCCGGAAATTTCAGTCAGTGCAGTCAGCACTTAAAGCCATTTTTTGTTGAAAATGTGCCAACAGGAAATTTTCGTGTAAAAATTTCAACTAGGGACATTTTAAGTAACCCTAAAACACGTTGCAGATCTACCGAAACTTGGTGCTTCATTACTTTAAAAATGAAGCGAAACCAGAAAAAAAGCAGCAACGCGATTTCACATCTTTGATTCTAAAAGGTCTTTTTTTCGCAATTTCACATTTTTTCGATTTGTTTTTGGACAAACACCTTAGTCACGACGATGCTTCAAAAAATTTGCTTAACCTTTGCCCTAGTAATTCAAAGTAGATCTATCATGGTGCCACACCTACAGTACCAAGAAAAATGTCTCAAATAGGACCTATAGGAAATTTTGGCCTACGTCGAAAATTTTTCAAAAAAAGAATCCAATAAGCTTCAAGAACATTGATATGTTTATAATATCGTTTTCGAAAGTTTGATTTGAAGAATAACATTTACCGAAACCATTACCTTGCCTTGGAAGGACTTCTGCAAAGCTGTAGTAATACAAAATTCAAGATGAAAAAAACTAAGCTCGTCGAGATTTCTTTAGTTTTTCGGTAATGATAAAAATTATAGATAAAAACATCTGCCAGCCAGATTAAAAACACAAAACTTCTGTGTAGCCTACAGCAGTCTACTCCACGCAATCATTTTGGTGTGCGACCCAATAACATTGCTCAATACTTATTAAAAATTTCTGGCTTACCCTTTGCAAGTAGTAGGTTGCTGCTCTAGGACTCATTGACAGAGTTACCAAATTTTTATCGATAGGAGTTTTAATAGACCAATTTTGTCCAAACGAGGCTTTCAACTCCACCTAAAATGAAATGTTTTGAAAAATAAATACAACTTCTCACGAAATACAATTGTGAGGTCAAAATTTAAGCCGATAAGAAACGATGTGCTTTTTGACAAAAACACCATAGTTGACTGCACCCTTAGCACCCCTCTGTGTGGGATGCAACGATAACAGCCAGTTTTGATTCGAAAATACTATACCTAGGGCTAATAGGCCTACTGAATTCATCATAACTGGCGTCAATCCTTATTGATAAAATTAAATTCACCATTGCAATTTCGAGTCCTAATCACTATCAAGCCCTAGCAGAAAAGCAAAATTAGCTGTCTGTTCGCAGTTTCGCATCGCAAATTTTGGAGTATTTGCATTTTCGCATCCTATCATTAAACTTTAATGTGAGTGGGCAGTTGAGTAATTTTTGACAAAAATGATTTAGAAAACTGTTAATGACTTAAAAGAAACTTAATTTTAAATATGTATGGAAAATTTCCAACTGCGCGAAATAAAGCTACAGTAAATTTTTGCAAACTTAACATGCTCAAAATCTGACCACAACCATGTAAAAAGTTAAAAAAAAAACGTTTTCTAGTTCCGTCTGCATTAAACAATTGAAAAGTCCATCAGGTGGTGACGATAATAGGCAAATGAAAATCAGTAACTGACGTCAATCAGGACAACACCGTCATTACTCAAGACTTCCATTTTGTGCCTTGTGTACATGTATTACCACAGTATCGGATAAGAAGAAATTACAAATGAAAAGTACCTCGGGCAGTTTTGACCTTCCTTCTTTCACATACCGCTGAAGTTGTGCATGAAAGTTGGTGAAGTCAAAGACTTTCAGTTTCTTGTCTCTGTTTAGTTTCTCCGGCGTATCTCCTTTCGTTTCAGTACCGAAAATAAAGACCTACAAGCAGGAAAGCACTTTTAAAGCTACAGTTCGTCTAAATACTGTACCTATGCCCGTTTTCGACTAAAAAATTACAGTTGTACGACTTAACATTCGTAGTTCTTGCTCTAACACATTTACGCTGTAAAAGCCAAAGATACTGATATAAATATGGAAATGAGCCTGAATGGCAATTAGCTCAAATTGAACTATACTAAGCAAAACTGCTACAAGTAAATGTCAGCAAAGTATATCAATTCTCGATGCACACCAAAAGTAGCATAATTACATGCTAAAACGTTTCGCATTTCAGAGTTAGCAGTACGAAATAACACGAAGCTGCATTGCGGAAATGCGTGATATCACCTCAAGCCCAAATATGTATACAGCAAGAAGCCATATTTTGCTGTTAATACGTCCGGCGAGGCGCTGCTGCACTGCTGTATGATAAGCGTTACAGATAAACTTGCAGATCACCATCCCATAAAATTAAAAACGCCTAAGTACAATGAAAAATGCCATTGCTTTAGCAAGTTTATTTTCATCATGCCTTAACAGGTCCATAAGATTAAGTATGACAACGCGTGGTGTTCTGCGCGGAGTGCCGTGATTTGGCTGTATGACGAACAACATGAAAGTTTAGTTTCGTTTGTACTGAAAACAATTCTGCTTTAGTGAGGAAATTCGCAATCTCGTTTGTTTCACCAGCTGACTAATATCTCGATGCAAGACTTAATTAATTCTGTACACACCCTGCTCTGACATAGTCTTCGGGCATAGAAACATCCGTTCTCGTAAGACAGAATCAGCCCACGTTTGATATTGTTCAGTACATGCTTGGTCAATGATATTTGCTTGGGTGAAACAGAATAAGGTTCGCACTCCGGAAAACCAATCTGAAAAACCGAAATGATTAACTACGAATTTCCCGTTTCCAGGGAAGTTGCTCTCATATTCCACGGTTCATATAGCAATCTAAAACTGAAAACCGAAAACTAAGCAATTTTTATTACAACAATCTGTGACGGCTTTGAGAAGCATGATGTATCGGAAAAATAACTTAGCGATTGAAGATAAATAAATATAAGATGCGTTTTTAAATATTGATAAATGATGGGTAGAGATAGGAGAAAGACTGAATCACCCATACAATGCTGATGGGTTCGATACGAAAGAAAGTTTTACCAAACACTTGAAAAAATAGTCGCAGCAGATTGGCAAATGACTCGTAATCATTACAGCACTTTTCTACATCCGAGCAATAAATGTAGCTCAAGAAAATTCCTGAGGGTCAGTCACATTTTTTTTAGATTTATACTAACAAAAAAGTCAGTTTCACAGACAAAATGTCAGCTTTCAGAATACTGATGTAATTTTCCCTCTGCCTACACTCGTGCTGGTTGCCGAGCCACTTTGAGTAATGAATACCGACCGAGTCGCTAAGATATAATCACGACAAACTTTTGAATGTGACGGGCACATTAAACATGGTAAACGAGCGGGATAAGGTTAAGTTTCTTGCAATATCAGTGACAGTAAATAGGCTACCGTTTTTTTGGCACCATCAGTGTGATATAGTGCAACTGATGTAACCAAACTTCGTATTTGCGTAAACGCCGTAAATTCTAGCACGCTGCGTACTTGTTGTAAAGACTCCGATCCAAAAATTCCGCTGGGAAGCTTATGAGTTTGTATGGCAATGAGTTGAAGATCGGAATCTCCGTAATGAATGCGGCAGCCCATTGGTACGGTTACGTGGGAGTAAGATACAGTTTGTCCTCTGTACCGGATAAATACATCCATTTCATGGCTTTCTGCAAAAAAAATTGTTGCATATTTTATATTTTTGAACCTATACCAGACATAATTAACCTAAAAGCCATTGAATACACATTTTTTCAAGAATTTTGAATAGCTATCTGTTTGTAACATTTGGCTTAGATTTTGCAGCCATGTTATATTCAAACTCTATTACTTTTTATGCTATTTTTCAGGCGGAAGTTAAGTGTACGTTTCTCCTTCACTTACACAGACCTACATTATCAATATTGCAAAAGACCATAGTGCTAGGCCTGTTACAGATGGCAAAAATGAAAAAAAAGGACAATGAATAGCATTACAATAAACATTAGACTTCGACTATCTGCACCCAGTCGTTGAATTGTAAGTTTTTGAAATTGTTTGCCTAGTAATACTACATCAACGATTTAAAAAGATATTGCAGTTTGTCAAAGAACAAAAGCTCACGGGGCACTTGGAGAGGAGGAGTGTAGGTTGCTTCTGGAGCTGGAAATGTCACTCTGTTTCGGTGTCCGTTGCCTTCAAATCTATCCGTTTCCATTCCGCAGTTGCGGGGATCTTGCATTAAACCTTGTGGGTTGGAAGATCCCTTCAAAGCGAATTCCTGGCGATATGCGCCCTCTGTTGGTCTTCTACTTTGATGATGGGGCCTAGGTGACCCATTGGAATAATTGCTCTGAGGTGAAACGGCGATCTGCAAGCACATAAGGTTTTTTTAATATGGAGCAGTGATATTCGTATCACTTGTAAACTCAAGTTAGACCTTAAGTATCATCACGCACACCCATCAAACGATCGTGCAAATAGACTGAAAAGCTTATTTTTCAGTTTTTTTACTAACAAGCAATGGAAAGAACTATATGAAAATACAGAAACAGTGATGTGAATGTTTCCTACTGTCCAGGAAGACATAGACTACAACTGAATACATAGATTACAACTGAATACAGTTAAGATTTCTTGCTGCCAGTAGACAAACTTACTGTAAATATACGTGTAACCAAGAAATAGGGTGTCATACAAAGTTCCCGTTTAAACGCGTTTTTTCCGCGATGTACCTTACAAAAACCTAAAAAAGTTAGAAAAGCTTACCCCATTGCTTAAAGCCTGTCTGTTCGTGTTTTGCTCCCTGAATATCATTCCATCTAAAAGCAAAAAATTAACATTACTTGTCCAAGTCAGTAACTGGGTCAGGGCCTTGTAATCCTACGAAACTGAGACAAAAAATCAGCTTTATTTCAGTAATTTTCGATTACCTACTTAACAGCATAACTAGTAACCACTAAAACGTAAGCAGCTAAGGATACGTATGGGCAATAACTAAAATTGCAAAAGCATGGAACTTAATTTCATCAATCATATTTAAGGCAATACGTCCTCACCATCGTGAACTTGGTGCATTCCGACCCTGCCAAATTGCATTTGTTCTGAATTGTTTCGCATTCCGTTTCGTGGTGGTGACAAACTTGTGCGAGATAATTTCTGTATGTTTTGTTGGTGGTTGGCTAAGTAGTCTGGAGGTTCAACAACTGAAAAAAACATCAAAAAATTATCACTGGGATAAAGTTTTAACTAGTTTTGTTTCACGTGTTTCTTAACGGATTGCGTACGGTACAGGCTAAAGCATCATAGTTTTTTTACTCGGTAGCTTGCGCAACGTTAGTCAGTCATTTGTTGCACTTACGCTAATTTTTAATGAAGTAAATGCTGCTGTTCTTACAAACTAGTTTGGTTAGGTTTAAACTATTATTTGCCAAGTATGACGTATACAGAATACGATTTTAGTTTACCTTGGCTGCAGGCACAGAGCTAGCTCATTCTGGGTCTATTTACTTTGCTTGAGGAAGTAAAATTACACTTCTTGTATGTGTCACAGTGAAGTCCGTTCATTCTTAGGAAATATAGCCAGTGCTATTGTGTTCAAAAAATTTTAAAAACGCGCTTATTAGTGCCGTGAATAAGTTTAACTCATAATATTCATTAATTTCGCACCTCCAGCATTATTCGTTTAAAACTACAGAAAACTTGTGCTATGTAAAAATTAATATAATTGAATACTGTATAAGATCAGCGCTAGAAAACCTCTTGCTGCAATCAGCCGACGGCTACCTTTTTTACCATTAAGAATGCAGGATAACCGTAACAGATTGTTCGAAAGTGTTAACGTCTTTAACGCTGCTTGAGCCAAAACAGCGAAAATCGAAATTTTCGGACTTTGAAATAGTTTCACTTCAGGTAAACGTTCAAAAAAACGTTTCTTAAAAAGAGTGGAAAACGAAACTTACTTAGTTTTAAAAAAGTTTTAAAGTTTTCAAAGAGCGCCTTTTACAAGATATATTACATATAGCTTCTAGAATTTGACGCATGGGCCCAAAAATCTTTTTTTGCAAAAACAAATTCTTTTCTTATAATTTCGTGTTATCACGTGACTTGCACCACTAGCCACTTGCCCAAAAGAAAAATGTTAAAGTTTGATAAAAATCAGCATCTGAATGAAAATGATAAGTTTACACTGAACAAGCCGCAGGCAATTTTGCGGTTGTGACTGTAGCGGAAAAATCAATGGCCTGCTACAGAGTACTGATAAATTGTATAAAAACTCTTCAGAAATATAGCGACTGTGTACCAATTTATCAACATGGTTAATATTCTTATTCAAAAGTCTTATGTCAACACCAAGGGCACCCAAAGTCATTTTCCGAGATAAGCCTAAACCTTTTCACAATTTGTGTTCAGCTTATCTTTGGTTGGGTCCTTTTTACAGAGACCAACAATTGCGGATTTAACGGAGCCATACAAAATTTACATCCACAAGTTATGACTTATTTCGAAAGCTATGAGCAGGAAATGGGGAAAGGTCTAGAGGACATATCTTTTGAATCATTCTTTATGCTTATACACCCAACTTTATCAGCGGATTAGTAGGGGGTGGCACATGTACGAAACTGCAAAATAAGCATTTATCATTTCTTAATCCTCTCCCCACCAAAAAATTCTTGATCGCCTCAGAGTTGAGTTGGCAATTTCGTTAATTTAAAGCATAACATACCACCATGTGGGCTTTCATGATGAGGCATCACTTCCTTGGGCCATAATTCACGAGGATAAAGTTCAGGTTCTTGAGCTAAAAAAAAGAATAGAGATCATTGTGGCTATCGAGAGCAGTTATACCGAACTGAAGTCGAGACAAAAATTTTGAATTGCTCTTACAGTGAATTTCGTGACTGAAATCGCCTGATTGTGGCTTAACGTTATAAACTACTGGTTGTTGCAATGAATAAGTCATTTTCGCATCGAAAGCAGCAAATTTACTACCGGCCAGTTAGTTCAGTCGTTAAGCACTTCGTTATAGGTGCGGGAGGTCCGGGGTTCGATTCCCAGGCCGGTCAAATCGGACACAGACTAACGGCTCGCCAACGCAGCGACTTTTCTGAGCTGTGTTGCCCAGGCGCTAAGCCGCAGAGATGGGCCCCGCCACTCGTCACACGTTTCGGCGTTCGGCGTAATACCGCGAGTAAAATGAAGATCTGATTTAATTTTTGTAACAAATATGCCGACAGAATAAATCATTTCAAAACTCATTTACATGAATCGTAAAAGGGGGATTGACTTTTAAAAGCATATCAAATTCACACAGCCTGGGTTTGCCCTAATCCATTAACAGTGAGATTATAGCGTATAGCGTTTTCCGTGTACACTGTACAGTACTTATTTTATAATGACGTAAATTAGAAATACTTTCTGTTACGAACAGTCTTATGACTGTACTACCACAAAGGGGACATTGTTTGAGGACTTTTTCCGTGCGCGGTTGTTAGCATTCATAAATTCCGTTTATGAATAAACTTTCGAAACAGCTAAGAATTGACCGTCAAGCAAACACTTTCCATAAGTTCATAAACTCGTAATATTACTAATAAATCTTTTACCAGTAGTAGAAATTAATTTTAAGCCACTATAACTAAAAGCTTAATTTTACTTGGCACTTTTACACTTTATCCTTCGGCTGAGTAAAAGATGCGCTTCGTTATAAAGCAGATCCATTTTCATTTTCTGAGACTGCTACCGCATTTATCGCGCTCTTCCTGAGTTTTTTTACTTTAAATTACACCTGCTGCTTTTACTCAACTTACTCACTTAAATTTTACCTGAAGTGCAGAGTATTTCAGAGTTTGCAAACGGTTCGTAAACAAAACTAGGTGAAAAGCAGCAATGACTTGTACATCATTCAACAATAGAATTTATTACCTTTATCTTGCTCCGGCATCAGCTGGTAGACTCTATAAGGATCATTTCCTTCAAGATTGCTTCTCGTTTTCAGCTCTTTTATATCTCCCAGCTTATTCAGAGCACATCGCAGTCGAGTTTTCCAGGTAGCTGGGTCAACCTTGTCGCCTTTTTTGAATTTTCCTCTGTGTTCAGCCCAAGCCTGAAAAATACGGAACGAAATTCAAACTGCTTGCCAACGGGGAACCCCAGGTTGCCATGAGAGAACAGAAACCGAAAGAGATTTAAGTATTTCCAAAGCGTATCCGGTATAATATTTTTTGTCATAAATTATGCAATAATAAAAATTTCGCAGACTGCTCGTTTCAGATCTTTTTGCACTTCTTATGACGTTAAGAGAAGCACGTATGACGTGTGCTGTTTAAGTTGATTAATACGTCACAATGCAATGATAAAATAGCCATGACATGACAAAATCGCTTTAACTATGATGCGAACACTTAACACAAAAAGTTTATGACGCTTCAGTTTGTAACATGCAATAATTTAAAAAAATTAAATTGAAACTTTTAGAAAATTGTCGGTGCAAAAATAACTTGGCCAAGCTCAGCAAACTGTTAAGCCAGAAAACATCGATAAATCAAACAAAGCGGTAAACACTGGAGTTTCCCTTGCCAGTTTCGGTGAGTACGTAACGTACGTTTGGTCTGCAGTTCGACGTAAACGTGCATACGTAAATCTAGTTTCGTGTGAACGTGGGATAATCTAGCGCAAACCACACTGATTTATTCGTATGCCAAATTTGCGAAGAGAAAAAAAAAGCAAACAGTATTTCTAAATAAAGACAGCATGCTAAGAGGACCGAAAATCTTTCAACTTCAAGCGTTTTTTCCGGTCATGTTATTTCTGCGAAATCAAACAAACGACGTCACAAAATTTTTGTGCAAAGCACGCGCATGTAATTCAAATTAGAAACGGAAAGATTTTATGATCAATTAGCTCGCAAATTCTAAAAAAAAACATATCAAAAACACCTACAACATACTAACAAGTCAATCTTAAGTTCTTTAATACCCCAGCCCAGCACATTAATGGAGCAACGCAAATACCAGGGAATACCAGGGCTACGCCATCCCTATAGATTTTCAACTTTTGTTTAAACGATTAACCTTAAGCATACGGGGCGCCGTTTGGAAAAAAACTATTCGTTTTGTGAACCATGTTTTTTGAGCTTATTTAGGCCATAGTTTGTCCGATATGTATATTGGAAATGTCCTACTTATATATCGGACAAAATGTACTCTAAGTTGGACCAAAATACACACGCAAAATAAGTCGGACAAAATCGTTTTTTCCAAACGGCGTGCCACACGCCGTTTGGAAAAAAGCGATTTTGTGACCCCTGTTTTTCGAGCTTGTTTGGGCTGTAATTAGTCTGATATATACATCAGAAATATCCGACTTATATATCGGACAAATTCGCGGATTGAAAAAAAACTACACGTTTTGTAAACCATGTTTTTTGAGCTTATTTAAACCATAATTTGTCCGATATATATGGGGCGCCATTTGGAAAAAACTATACGTTTTGTGAACCATGCTTTTTGAGTCTAAACAAGCTCAAAAAACATGGTTCACAAAACGTGTAGTTTTTTTTCAATCCGCGAATTTGTCCGATATATAAGTCGGAAATATCCGACTTATTTTGCGTGTGTTTTTTGGTCCGACTTAGAGCACAATTTGTCCGATATATAAGTCGGATATTTCCGATGTATATATCGGACTAATTACAGTCCAAATAAGCTCGAAAAACAGGGGTCACAAAATCGCTTTTTTCCAAACGGCGTGTGGCGCGCCGTTTGGAAAAAACGATTTTGTCCGACTTATTTTGCGCGTGTATTTTGGTCCGACTTAGAGTACATTTTGTCCGATATATAAGTAGGACATTTCCAATATACATATCGGACAAACTATGGCCTAAATAAGCTCAAAAAACATGGTTCACAAAACGAATAGTTTTCTTCCAAACGGCGCCCATATAAGCAGTGTACGTTTTTGTTCTCTGACAGTACTCACGGCCATACCACCTCCAGCTTGTCACCAGTCGGCGGCCATTTGCTGTGGCAGCTTTATGGGACTGATACATTGGATACACTGATGCGCGATTGCAACGTGAAGCTTGCGCTCATGCGATCGATATTTCATAAATCAACGCTTTGACGATGAAGCCCTCACGTTGCCTCTCTTGGTCTACTAGTTGTTTTTATTTTTATGGGTTGAATTGAAGGTATTATTCAATTATTCATATAAACACAAGACAGCGCAAAGCAGTATTCGGTCTTTTTGAAAGAACTTTCGCATATCGAAATTAAATACCTAACCCAGTTTCGTCTAAACTCTGCAGCCATTGAAAAACTAATGAGCAGAATTTGTGCATTTTCGTAAAAGCTCAGGAAAATCCATAGCAGATAAGCCATTGTTCAACAACTTCCTTTTTTTAAGCATATTTTTGAGTAGGTGTAGCGTTAACAGATTTACGAGGAAGCCAATATAGGTATGAAAACAAAAGCTAATATAGAGCTCCTGTCTAATTTAAGCAACAGCATCGCAAACTATATAGCCCCAGGCGATACCTGTTTACTATCCGGTTTTGTTTTGCAGAGAAATGTTCGATAATGTTTCAGTAACCTTCAATGACTTTTTAGATTGCGGTCGTTTCGAAGTCTTGTATTTGTTGAAATCCTGACTTTCGTTAAAACTTTGATCATACTAAAATCATACCAGCTGATCAAGCGGGAGACGTATTATTTCTATTCACAAAACCTCTCAAAAGAAGTTATGCTTTCATTGTTTAGCGTAAGGTCTGCTATTTGTGAACTATAGTTGGCTGAAGCGTAGGGTGACAGCAGCCTATTATCATTGATACATACAGTACAAGGCAAACCACCACAAATCAGTCAATTTCTTCCAAGTTTTTAAAGACATGACGTACCGACCGGATACTCTGAGCTGAATCTGATTTTTTTGTAGTCGCGTTTTTTCTGCGTATTGTAGGATAACATTCCTTAAGAGTTAAAAAAGCTTTGGCAGCAGTTCATTGTGTTGGATGTGTTGATGCTCGACCTATCAGCGCATAGTTCAGCTTACTCTAGCGCAGGAAATTAATTTTTTTCGAAAATTTTTGACTTTCTCCATGATCAAGTGCTTAAGAAAGCTGGCTTTGATAATGGTAAATCATGCCCGATTTTTGGCCAGGTCACACCAGAGGCAAGTGGTTATCACGTTGTTGTCCATGTCTCACCTGTCACAATAGGACAGGACCACCCTACTGCGTTCCACCAGGCAATGGAAGAATAATGGTTCAAAAATACTTATGGTTTCAAGTTTTAAAAATTTGAAATGGATTGTGCTGCAACGGAAAGATTAAACAAACTTTTTTTCACAAGAACGCAAAAAGAATTTTGAAGAAGCTCACATATCAAATCCAAAAACTTTGAAATTTGCAAGATCCTGGATAAGCCTGGAAGTTCCACAAGAACTACCGGTAGCTGAAAGGTGTGAGAGCGCTGAAAGCTCCTCTATCGAGGTTGGGGGCAGAACCCACACAACCAACACATCAGAAAAATAAGGCTGCAACTTCGCTTACGTAAAAAGCAGCAAAATTGTATACAAATTGAGCAACTAAAGAGGAACTGATAATAAAACTTCAAAAATTTTCATTTCTGGTCGAAAACTTACTGCTGTGGAAGCAAAATTGATTCTCATAAACGTAGAGAAATTCGGTTTCGATCTTTACCATTCTGAAACCGCTGGTCCTGCTGTAGTAACGCTACGTCCCGTTTACTATCTTTCGCCTTGCTTCGTTGAACTTACCTGAAAGATGCGGCAATCTTCTTCTTTCCAGTTGTTTTTTCCAGCATGTTTCCACGGAATTCGAAAAATGGTCCGAGTGTCATCTTCCCATTGCAACCCAGGGATTTCTCCGCTGTCAATCATATCAATCAACCAATAGCGTAGTCGCTTTGGTGGTTCGGACTTCTTTGATGCTCCACTTCCAGAGGAAGTTGTAGACAAGGCAGGAGAACTCGGATTTGGCGACAAATCATGAATAGGATTACCGTTCAAATGATGAGGTGAGGACCGAAAAAAGAGCTGATTTGGGGGAGAATTGTTTGTGTCAAATCCAGAAGGCATGGTCTTTGACGTAACACGAGACTCTCGCGTACCGGTATAACTATTAAAGAGTCGTCCCTAAAATATTCCACAAACTTGTTCAACCTACGAATCTATTTAATCACAGTTAAAGTACAATCTTACACAAGGCTGCGAGTAAAAAGTAAAAATAAACAGCTGTAGCTAAAGCAAAGGCAACTTTATGCAACGTTACTCACTGGTCAACTAACTACTTTGCCTTGATTGTTATGATAGTTTCACTCAACAGTCAATTCAACCAACTTGGTTATGCGCAAAGTTTGTGCGACAATAACAATGCGAAGCTAGACCTGCGTTTAATTTCGAATCTGAAATCGTGCTTTGAAACCAGTTTTTTCTTTAAACGCTTTTGCAGTGACGCTGCTTCCGGCCTTTCTGTTTAACTGATGGAACAGCTACTGCTACTCCATACTGAAGTTATATTAACGCTTGAGCTACTTTCGCATCATGCCGCGTAGTTATCGCATCGCGTGCCCTTTAAACGAAGTGCGTATAGTTCCTTCTTCTTGCCTAAAGCATTGTCAATAGAAAAAAGGTAATGTTGCCAAATAATCTTAACATTCTTCTGCGATGATGATTCTCTGCGTCAAAACTTATTCAGAATTCATTGAATTGATTTGGTGTTAGGAACACAGCACGCTTTTAATCGTGGTGCAAACACAATATTCGATGCACAAACAATTCATTTTTCTGGGTATTTTAATTTATTTCAATCACTGCATTTTTGCTGTCGATTTAGCGTAAGTGACGGCTGCACATTTGAGACTACGTAATAACGTAAATGCGCAAAGCCCTGTTCGAAATAGATTTATTCAGGGCCGAAACTAGGCAATGCGGGGCTCCCCCCAAAATCATCTTTCGGGGCCCCCTAAAATATTTTTTCTTGGATGGTGATACAAAAGAGCAAGCCCCGAAGGGGCGATGCCAAGCTAAAAGGGTCTGGGGACATGCCCCCCAGAAAATTTTGCGGAATTTCACCTTATTTTGGAGGCTTTTTGTGCGTTTTGAGCCTTCAAAATTCCTCAGTTTTAACAAGGTTTAGTAGTTTGTTTAACTAGGTCCCTTCCAAACCCACTAAAATAATGCTGCAAGCAAACCCTACTCTAACATTTCGCTACCTATGCGAAGAAAAAACGTTTTTAAGGCTTATTTTTGCGCCTGTCACTTGAGGATGAGGGGCCCTTGGTATGCTACTAAACGTTTGTTTGCTCGTTTTGCGACTGTTATTTTTCGAAAAATTTGCAGGGGCCCCCTATGGTCAAAAGTATAAATATGGTATGGGAGCCCCACATCGCGTGAGTTAAGACAAAAAATATATTGAATCTTAGAATAGGCCTATTTAAGGCACCTTTATCATACGTTGAGTAAATAGTACTACGTACTGACTATTTACGGGGCCCCCTTTTTGTGCGAGGCCCCCTTCCCCGGTTGGGGGGTTTGGGGGGCGCTAGTTTCGGCACTGGATTTATTAATCGTTAAACGATGGTTCATTGACGTATATGCAGTCAATAAACAACAAAAAATTGCTGCTCTATTCAAAATTAAGCATTTAGTGTTGTTTTGTTAAGTCAGTTAGTGTTGTTTTGCTAATTCAGTGCACAGTACCCTCATGATCACATCACATAGCAGCCTAAATTGATTTTAGGACATCACAACATACGGTAATTATGTTACATTTATTGCATGTCAATAGCTTTATTTGCTGTTCTTGTAATTGCAAAATTGTAAACGCGTAACCAAACAGACAATAGCTTGGTGGCCTCGCAGCTAGTGCAAAATGTAAAAATGGCAACTCTGGTAAAATCAACTTCTGAACATAATTGATTATTTGCGCAAGCGGGAGTTTTGCGAGGCGAGCGAAGCAGTGGCAACTATGCAAATATGTGCATTTCTGGCTTTAGGTGTTTTTGCGCTATGACCTCGAGCTGAAAATAACTAACTAGCTTGTATTACCCAATAATTTAATAGTGTACCGTTAATTCTTAACGACAGTTTGACTTAACTTGTCCCGTGATTTTCTACATCTAAAGGTTGATTTACAATCACACGAAAAAACCACCTGGCAGGGAAACGAGTTTTTTTAAAACGTCAGGCAGATTGGTTTCATTTGCTAAAGTTGCTAGACCGAGCTACATGACATCATAATAAAAGAACAAACAAAGCTAGCTTCCCTTCACTCCCATTTGGTCGTTCGTGTAGAAAGACTAGCAGCTCAGATGGCCGAGTGGTAAGAGCGTCCGCCTCTGAAGCTGTAGACTGGGATTTGATCCCCACTAGGGTCAACCAATAGCTGTAAAATTGCTGTTCGAAGCTTCCCTACTTGACGCTCAGCATCAAAGGGACAGTGAGGAGAACAAGCCGGCAAGTTTACTTGTTGTGCCGTTTGGAAAGGCCTGAGCGGGATTTCCCCATCATGGTGTGGTAGACATATTGCTGGCATTACCCCTAAGCGAGCTCGTTATAGCCAAGGGTGGAAACTCAAACCTAAACCGAAACCTGAAAACCCGGTTTGAAAGGAAATTTTGGAAACCCAAACTGAAACTGACACCTACTTGACCAAATTTTTGAAAACCTAAACCTGAACCAAAACCGTTTTTTCTTGAAACGTCAAAACCGAAACTGAAACTAAAATCTGTGTAAAATTTTCTAAGGTTATAGGTTTTAAAAATTGTCATCACCATCCTTACCAGCATAATTCCTTTAACGCTGAGCGTCGAATAGAGGAGCTGTGAATACTAATTTTTGAGTCTTTGGTTTCACCGGACTCGGAACCATACCCAAGTCGACAACTTCTGAAGCAATTGCTCTCCTCACTCGGCCATCTGAGCTGCTACTTATGATCGTAATAAAACAAAAACGCCAAAAAGTAGAGGATTTAAATTATTCGTATTAACAGTAAAATAGCTTTCTCGGATGAAACTTAAACCGAAACTGAAACCCAGAAACCGAAGCAGTGTGTAAGCAAAACTGAAACCGAAACTGGAACCGATTTTTCAACAGACGTGAAACCAAACCAAAACTGAAACCTGACATCTGGGTTTCAACACACCGAAACTGAAACTGACACCCTAACGCCAAGTAGCCAGGTTTCCACCCTTGGCGTCAAGCAGGGAAGCAGTAAATACCAATTTTAAAGTCACTGGTTTGACCCGACTCGGAATCGAAACCCAATCTACAGCTCCCGAGGCGGACGCTCTTACCACTCGGACATCTGAGCTGTTAATTGGGACATGTTATAATTTTACAATTTACGTCTTTCAATGGCGTTACGAAACAGTTGCAAATAGGCTGGTGATAAGAAAAGTTTGCGGACAGTACGTCGCTTTGAATCAATGAGGGAATTTAGCTTCATTTCACATTCTTCAGAAACCGTGAGTGAACACGCAGTCAACACCTGGTAAGATTGATCGTGCTCATAAACAGTATCGAGATACTTGTATCGGCGATGCACAAAAACATGCTTAATCGATACCGATACTGTAGTGAAACACTTAATCGATACCGATATCGATACAAAAGTATCGCGCGATACGTATCGCCGATACAAGTATCTCGATACTGCCCATCTCTGTGTACAACCTACATTAGTCCATTGCGCGTCCAAATAAGCGTAACCACCAACCACTCACTTGTTAAACACTGCATAGTGGGGAAGATTTTGTAGGAGTTGTATACCGGGCATCGTAGTGTAGGCTAGCTAGGCTAACTCAAGTTCTGCGCTGTTTGTTCTTCCGGTACGGCATCAAAACGGAGACAGAAAAATCTACTCTCCAATTTTATTTTTGACGTTTCGCTTGGCAATGAACTCCAAGCTTCATCAGAAAATACAGTGACCTGGGAAGGAAATCAACCCAGGTCGAGAACAGTAAAACGTAGTAGCACTAATTTAACTGAACTGATTAAAAAATTACGAAGTATAAATTGAATCAACCTCTAGTTGCTATGTCAGTAGGCTTATTTGTATCACATTCAAAAATTTGGTTGGTGACGTCAAAAATAACGACGTCACACTTCACTCCCCCAATATTTTTTTCTGCGGGCGCCACTGCCTGCGTGCATACACGAAGCTCTTTCCTAATAATTAAATTAATATTATCAGCAAGTAGTTTGAGTCGCGTCTCGAGTTCGAGTCGTAATGGTCGAGTTGAGTCGAATCTCGAGTCACTAAAGTCGAGTCCACGTCATTTGTGCAACGACTCGAGTCAAAACGAGTCATTTTTTGTAGCGACTCCAGTCGAGTCGAGTAACTGACTCGAATCTCTCCAACACTGGTACGGCGCCATAGCCCCTTTAATCCGTTCTAACTTTGCCTATAAATAAACAAAAACAATGCCAATAAATGACTAAAATACACCAGACTCTTTTTATGGCTTTTGTAGAGTACGCCTCCCTCCCCCCTTTTAAAATTTCTCGCTGCACGATTGCTTTCACAAAAACATCCAAATGGTTTGGCGGACCGTAGTTTGCGTATCACTGAATAGGAACGTTCTTTGCCGAGAGTGAGGGTTTTATCCTGAATTCGGAAAATAATTGTCTTTTAGTTTGTAGGCTGCAGTATTTTCTCGAATAAAAGCCGCGGCTACTAATTTTTATTTTTGAACAGTTTGCGCGGCTTATATTCAGTGGCGACTGCAATTTTTTTATATGAACGTTTTCGTCTTCAAATTAGTGTCCAGTGAGCATTTAAGGTAATTTACCGTAAGTGACAGGAAAACGGAAAGACTAAATCAGCTGCAACCACGGCCGGATTACGCTTTTTGTGGGCCTGGAGCTATATGATAGTCAGGGGCCTATTTTTTATCCTATTCGTTGAAGTAAAAACTAACCACAATTGAATCAAAGCACAAATACGTAAACAAAGTCTTTACTTCGTATGTACACATTCACATGACACAATTTCTGGATTTAGCCAATGTAAAGCTCTTAATAACCTCATCAACGTCTATTCTTTCCAAAAGTTCGTTCTCCATGCAGAGTGGAGCTAAGGAATTCAACCTGTTCTGACCCGTAGACGAAAGCACATGATTCTTTACTCTTTTTAACGCTGAAAATGAGCACTCGCCAGAGCAATTAAAAATCGTCAGACAAAGGTACAGCCTAAGGATTAGAACGCAAAGTAGTTGCGTTAGGCCTACTGGACGTCGTTTCTACGCCGTTGCTTTTCGGTTCGCTTACATCAAAAAAGTCAGTTCTATTATTTGGATTTTGCTGCAACTTTTTTCAGCTTAACTTCTGCTTCTCTTCTAGACTTTTCCTTTTCCAAACCGCTTTTATACTTTCTTATTTTTATTTTCAAATTACTATAGCCTAATAATATGGAATCTCCTACTTTTCAAGCAGTACGTACAAGAATCGACTACCGATGGACGATGGTATCAGTATAACTGGCCAAGCAGCCGCGAAAATGGATTGTTGCGTCATAGTGAGCAAGTAGGTTTTACAGTGGCAGTGCATGGACACAAATTGAGCCGTGTTTTCCATAATAGGTGTGAGATTTCTAATAGTTTACGCTACCTTAGTTCTTCCATCACTTCATTCATTTAGAATAGTGGTGACTGATGGGCCTATTTTTGGTTGTCGGCCTGGGGCTGCAGGCCCATGTCAGCCCCCACCTTAATCCGGCCCTAACTGCAATTTAATTGTCTTTTTTGTAAAACACTCGGTCCTCACATGCAGAGATGGGCATTTATCGAGATAATTTATCGGCGATAGTTATCGGCGATAATTTATTACCGATTATGTTATCCTCAAAATAGTTTTGATTTATCGATTACCGATAACGCTTTTGTAGTATATTTTGTTATCGCCGATAAACTATCGCGATAAGCGATTCTTTATGCACACAGTGTTCAAAATTAGTGAGTTGGCGCTACGGAAAAAATACACGGACGGCGTCCATAAAGTGTTGTTGCAGTTTAATAACATTTCTCTTTGTTTTATTTAATGCCACGGCAGAGTCCGTGAACTGCTCTCTTTTTTTTAAAGACGTAGAAAAACATTTTTGCTATTTGACTTGCACAAAAAACTTCGTCAAAAACATTGAAAATTTATCGCAATATTTTTGGGGGAGCCAGACCCCCTTTGGCCCCCCCTTGGCGCCGGCCCTAGGTATCGCTTTACAAAATTGAGGTTTATCGATTATCGGTATCGCCCAGTGCTTTTTTGAAATTATCGATTTTCGCTGTCGCTTTAGTACAGAAAGGTTTATCGAGCCCAACTGCCCATCACTGATTATGCTACCCTGAGGTTAACCTAACTGCTGCTATTCCTGTTGTGCCTGAGTAAAGTCAGTGCCGAAACTAGCGCCCCCCAAACCCCCCAACCGGGGGGACCCGCACAAAAAGGGGGCCCCGTAAATAGTCAGTACGTAGTACTATTCAATCAACGTATGATAAAGGTGCCTTAAATAGGCCTATTCTAAGATTCAATATATTTTTGTCTTAACTCGCGCGATGTGGGGCCCCCCATACCATATTTATGCTTTTGGCCTTGGGGAACCCCTGCAAATTTTTCGAAAAATAGCAGTCGCAAAACTAGCAAACAAACGTTTAGTAGCATCCCAAAGGCCAGGGGCGGATCCAGGGGGGTTTTCAACAATGCTTTGGATAAATATAGTTTTTCTATAACTTCGAACCTCTTCATAACCATGGGTGCTAATCCATGGAGGAATGAATCCCTCCCAATAATCCGGCAGCATCCCCCCCAATATTTTCATGTCCCAAAACTGGGCATCAGCAAAGGTGATGACCTTTTTTTGGTCTTCATTTCATTTTGGGCAAAAAATTTGGCATCTGGAAACGTTATAATTTTTTTTTGGTCTTCACTTCATTGTGGGCAAAAAATTGGAAATCTGTAGACGTGTCACTTTTGCTAAATCATCCCCCCAATATCGAAAAATGGTCGATTTTGCTAAATCATCTCCTCCAATGCTCAACATATATAGATTTGCACCCCTGTTCATAACAATAAACCTTAGTCGCCCTAATCAAACTGTGCTTACAAAATGCATCATATTTGATGAAGCACTCTAAGTTAGGGGCCAAAAATATGAACGAACTTTGCCTGAGAATTGTTCGAAAAGCGCTAAAATGACCATTACAGTATGCAAATTTTCAAAAATTTTTCGGGGTAGCATGCCCCCGGACTCCCCTAAAGTCGTTTTTGTTACTTAAATTGCTTAAAATAACTCTACCGGCAAAAATCGCGCTCGAAAAAGTGTCGAAATTTGGTGCCCTCTCCCTAAAAAAAATTCTGAATACGCCCCTGACATGAAACATTTCGAAAGGACTTATTTATGCTCGTTTCCGGGTCTAAACGTCTTTATATTTAGTTAACATTCAACCTAATTTAAAATCACGCCCCCCCCCACCAAAACTTTCTGGATCCGCTCCTGCCAAGGGCTCCTCATTCTCAAGTGAAAGGCGCAAAAATGAGCTTTAAAAACGTTTTTTCTTCGCATAGATAGCGAAATGTTAGAGTAGGGTTTGCTTGCAGCATTATTTTAGTGGGTTTGGAAAGGACCTAGTTAAACAGACTACTAAACCTTGTTAAAACTGAGGAATTTTGAAGGCTCAAAACGCACAAAAAGCCTCCAAAATAAGGTGAAATTCCGCAAAATTTTCTGGGGGGGCATGTCCCCAGACCCCCGTAGCTTGGCATCGCTTCTTCGGGGCTTGCTCTTTTGCATCACCATCCCAGAAAAAATTTTGGGGGGCCCTGCATTGCCTAATTGCCTAGTTTCGGCCCTGTGTAAAGTACTCAACAAAACCAAACAGAGAAAGTGTTAATTAGCCTACTAGGTAGTAACAAAGCTGCAGAGCTGCAGCACCCCCAAAACAAACCAGCCAGAAAAAGCTAATTTTTTTAATTAAATGCTGTTTCTAAAATTATTCAATTCATTTCTTCGATTTTATATTGAAGAGTTTATCCTTAACTCCATTTACCCCACAACTTTTCGCACTCAAACAACTGGGATTTGTTTGCGCAAAGATTTTTTGCAATAAAAGCTTATAAACACAGATATTTGGCAACACAGTTGGTGCTGCAGGACGTAAATGATTCGAACAGCCCCAATTAATGTCGCCAGTCAGAGAACAAAAAACGCTTTTATTTCTAAATTTGTCAAAAAAATTAGTAGTCTATTACAAAAATTGTCATTAAGTATGTCAATATTAGTAGTGGTTTCTGCACAACCTAGTCAAGGGCGTGTTTTAACTGTTATTTTTAAAATGTGTACTTTCCGAAAATTATGCAGGAAACTGTACATAATCCAAATCAGCTTGTACATTGAAATAGAGACTATTTCGACTGTTTAATAGTCTCAAGCTGCATACGTTTTTCCCAAGCATGCAGCTCCAAGAGTCGATTTCTTCCTGTTTCTCTATCGTAGGTGTTTATGAATGCTTAAAAACTACAAGACAGATATCACAATGTTTCTAGGCTCTTTTTAAAAGAATGATAATGCTAAAGGACTTGAAAATGCAAGGAGTTGGAATCAAAAGCTCAAGCAGCCTTAGAGTTTAGTAATTTCTAGTGCATTCAAATCTGGCTATTTGGAATTGAAAGAAAATTAAATTTGCTTTATTAACAGTAAATAGTTAGGGTAGTTAGGCAATGCTGAAATATTAACTTAGAATTAATAACGTAGAAACTTCTAGTCTTACAACATGACAAGTCGCACTTTAGGTTAGAGGTTTCCTGAGTTCAAAGCGAAGTAAAATCGTAATATCAAGTCAGTTACCGCTAGCGCATATCCTACTAGGTAGTGGGTGTAAGTCTGCTTGTGAAGCTAAGGGTATGCTACATTCCAGGCCCGCCGAGAGGGGGGAGGCAGAAGAGGTCACTGTCCGGGGGCCCGGGGCACAGGCAGTGGTGCCGATCCTGGGGGGGATGCATCCCCCCCAACATTTCGGCTGCATCCCCCCAACATTTGGCGTCGGCCGTAGTGCTCATTAAAGTGTTATTACATCAGTAGTCTAATGCCGTCGAGTGCTGGTGAAGATTGGAGTTGGCAAGCGGCAGTCTGACATAACTTACAAAACTCGCAAATCTACTTCGAGCAGCATCCCCCCCCAATGTTCAAAATTGACAAAAAATAGATAAAATAAGCAAATCATCCCCCCCAATGCTCAACATGGATCGGCACCACTGGGCACAGGAGGACCCGGGGTTCAGAATTGTCAGGTTTAAAATGCAAAATTTATCAGCTCAAACTACGGCCTGCGGACGCGATGATGTTTTTTTTGATTTAGGGCCGAAATTTGAACATCTGCGGACGCTATGACCTTATTTTGCTCATCACTAGATGTTCAGCCGAAATTCGAACATCTGCGGACGCTCTGACCTTTTTTTGCTCATCACGTGATTTTGGGGCACCACTGCCAAAGGACCCAAACGAAATTTTTGCCCCGAGGCCCGAAATTTCTCTCGGCGCCCCTGCTACATTTAACTAGTGACTGTAGAACAGTAGTCCTATGGCAACATCATGAATATCACCGTACTGAAGTAAGTTCATGTTTTAAAGTTTAAACAATATAAGCTATCATATCATTTCTGCTACGCTTAGATGCTTTTACCGAATGCGACGGGCGGCAAGGTACACTCGATTCAGATGCAAGTGGCTCAACAAGGTCGATAAGCAGCAGAATAAGTTACCAAAAAGGGTGCAAAAAATAGTGTCTGATTGTCGCATAGCTTTGCAGCTTCCCCAACAATATTCTTCACCAGCCGCCACTGCTAACAAGAAGCATTTGCTTGAATAATATTAGTATTATTGATAATGGTGAAAAACTGAAAATAACCACTGAGAGTTGAAATAAAACATACAATGTTTGAGTTGTACCGGCCGGTTAGCTCAGTTGCCAAGTGCACGCTATCGGTGCGGGAGGTCTGGGGTTCGACTTCCACGCCGGTCAAATCGGCACAGTGCCGCCAACGGCTCGCCACCGCTGCGATGTTTCTTCGAAGTTGTGTTGCCCAGGCGCTAAGCAGCGGAGATGGGCCCCGCCATTTGTTACACGCTTCGACGTAATACCGCGAGTACAATGAAGATTTGATATGATTTTGATGTTTGGGTTGTTTCTGTTGGGTGTCGTTAGATTTGTTTTCTTCTACAGTTGTGTGCGAATTAATTGGAACAAAGAGAAAAACACTGAAAAATCACAAAAATTGCCCAAAAACGTATATTTTACCCAAATTATCGCAACAAAGCACTTTTAATTTTTAATGCGCCCTCCTTTGCCATTAATCATCATCGAAATTCGTGTTGGCATGGAATCAACAAGGATTGAGCAAAATATTTTGAATCTCATCATCGGGGTACTAAATTCGTGTTATTGCTTCTACAAGCTTTGTTTTGGTAGAGCAATCACATTTTAGAAGACGTTTTTTTATGATTGCCCACAAATTTTCGATTGGATTTAAGTCTGGGGAGTTGCCAGGCCAGCCTAGAACGGTCAATTTGGCTTTTTGGAAAAATTTTGCATTTTTCTAGGATGTGGCAAGGTGCGTTGTCATGCTGGAAAATGCCATTTCCAACTGGAAATGACTTCTGCATTGACGGAACCAATTTTGTAGCCAAGATTTCGTGGTATTTAACTTAATTCATCATTCCTTCAATTGAACATAACCTTCCAGTACTATTAAATGTAAAGCATCCCCAAAATATCTTTTTTGGAGGATGTTTTGGAGCCTGTTGCATGTAAAAAGTGTTGAAAGCTTCACCAACACTTTGTCTCACGTATTGCGATCTGTGGCCTTGTACGGCAAAATGGTTTTCATCCGAAAACATAACTTTTCTCCGCTCATCCATTCCCCATTTTTGGTACTTTTTAGCTCATACAAAACATTTCTTTTTTCAGAGCAGTAGTTAGTAGCTGCTTCTATCGTGGGCTTCTGGCTTTTCTTCCTGATTGAAGAAGTCTTTTTCTTACGGTTGATGAATCAACGTTGACTCCTGCTGTGGCCAAATGTCTTTGCTGGTCTTTGCTTGTTTTTCTGGTATCTTTCAGACTGCTTCGAAGTATCATCTTATCATCATGAGTGGTAGTTTTTCGTTTTCTCCCACATCGACCCCGTCTATCGGTGGTGCTGACGTCACAGCGATTTTCCCTCATCTTTAAAATTCTCCCAACACTTGATTTCGACAATTTTAGCTTCTCTCCTATTTTTTGAATTGACATGCTTGTATGCTGAAGCATGGCCACAACGTGCGCCCTCTTTGTTGGAGTAATATCCATTATTTTCGAGAAACCAAACTTATCCACATGCAAATACTACAAGAAAACTTTTAATCGCAATGAAGGTCACTCGGTAAATCAAAACTAAAACAATAATTAAATGTGAAAATTATGAGTTAAAATGCGTGTACATTACTGCAAATAGATCGCAAAACATACTAATACTTCTTACAATAACGAATAGAGCCTATAAAGCAAAGTAACTAAAAGGAACTCTATAAAGGCTTAAAAAATAACTTAGTCCCAATTAATTCGCACACTACTGCATCAGTATCAGAAACGATTTTGTCCGTAACGGCTTCCATTCAAAGGCGGCTTCTGTTGTTTTTTTTAATCAATTCGTGTGGCTATTATTCGAGGCCGGCTTCTATTCAAGAAAATGCGGTATTCCTTTTTTTGCTTGAAATTCACCAAATGAATTCGTTGTAGGCCTACTGTGTTTTTGTTTTGCGTTGCGTAGGCCTATAAGTGACATTGTTTTTATTAAATTATCAAATTGAGGATAGTCATAGTCGGAAATGTGTTTTTTAGGAAAATAAGTTGATCGGTCTTATTCATAAGATGGCTTAGGCCTAGAAACCAGAACATTTATCGTCCGACGCGCCACTTTACAAATTGAAATTCCCCTGTGTAAATGAAAATATTTCACGCAACACTGAAGAGCCGTTGTTGACGTCATCACAGAATTTTCTGGAAGAGGTAGGTAAAAGGCAAAGCACTCGTGTTTGATTGGCGGGAAAATCACAAAAGAATGAAAAGATCAAATTTCACAAGTTAAACAACGATTTCACAATGATGGAGGCGGCAATCGGTAAGGTATCTTAGCACGTGGTCGTGGTGATGCAGGAGAGCATGGTGTGACATGTGGAGAAAACACGTGTGAGTTAGGATTTGAAATATTATAGGCCTACTGCAGTTAATTTTCGAGAACGAAGTACGGAAGCAGCTATAAGAAATCTCGACGTTTTTTGTTACAGGGAGAATACTGAATAGCGATGTACCGTAGCTAACCAGCACTGGTTGATCTGCTGGTTTTAGAGACTAAATTTGACTAATGGGTCAAGTGTACTATCTGCCGTTATTTTGGGTAGTTGCAATTGTGACGTGCTACTCTCTTACCAATGTGAACGGCCCATAGGTACCGGTAATACCACCCAGTTTAGGATGATGGTTGGCTAACCTGCTTACAGATTAAAAGTCTATGCACCATTGCCAAAGTATTTTTCTGTGCGTGTAGACTGGTCTAGCCCAAATATTTAAGAAGGTCAATGGCCCATCGTTATGTACATCGCTCTTTTTTAATGTTAAAAGGCAGTGGGTCAATAGGTCAAGGCACGCTGTCCTAGATCTAAGCTGGAGTCGAAAAAGTCTCTTAAGCATAGAATTACCATGGTTTGCTGATGTGTGGCAAGCGACAATTTTTTACGTCTAGCCTACCAGTAAGATTTTCTGTTTTACTGGTTTTACTACTCTAACAGTCTAATTACTCTGTACTGTATTTGATTTTTCAATGTTATTTTAAGGTTTTCTGACATAGCCATTAACCAGTAGTTGATTTTCATTGGGCATAACCCAAATTAAAAAAAAAATTTTTACTGGAATTGCTAAATTTAAAAATGAGTAAAGGACCTGCAATCGGAATTGATTTGGGAACAACTTATTCCTGCGTTGGAGTATTTCAGCATGGAAAGGTAGGCTACTGTACCTAATAGAAAGCTGTTGTACGCAGGTACAGGTGTATTTGTGGATATATCATGTGAGTTACTGGTAGTTTCTGGTATCACTGAAATTGCCTATGGGTGTTTCTGCTTGTGTTATCGTATAAATTATGATATATTTTGATTTTACAGTTTTAAGGTTGGTATTTACCGTACTGTAGTTGTTATTTATATAAGTTGCTTATTTAACATTTTACTGTACCGTGTACCAGTTTAAACAGTATGGGTATGGTCAGCCAGTGCTAAATTATAGCAGTAATTATATGTGCTACCAGCTGACCAATACCACAGACCACTTCTTATCACTTATTATCAATTTGTGCAGCATGTGGGCTAACTCACCCTGCCGGTTGGCACATCTGTTTTTTGCTAGTCCTAAATTGGACCATTACCACTGTTTTATTGTATCAGTTGTACAGTAATTTTAAAGCATATATATTAATTTGTGGCTATTATGTATTATATTATCCTTGTATCATTAACGGCAAAAAATGATTGGCTAGGGTCTATACGCATGACTGTTGATTAGCTTGCATTTATACGCATGACTGATTTTAAGAAAATTGACCAGTCAGTATTTTGCCATTATTGGCAAAATAGACACTTCCTTAATCGAACATGAATAACTGACTGCCGCAACCTGGCCAAGAGACAACTGACTGTTGTGAAGTGGCCGCCATGCGAACTGACCTCAAAGCAAACACACCACCATGACAACTGATTGCCAAAGCATGAGGCTCAAAAAACCTCTTGGCACCTTACGGCCTTGCAACCATTGTTTACTTTAATTACAGAGTTAATCAGTTGATTTGATTGTAACTTCCCACCATATCGCTTCTGGAGTAAATGTTTACTTAATGACAGAGTTAACAGGTTAAGATGATTCCGGTAATAACTTAAGTGAAAACCTAAAGCTCCAAAAGCACATTTGTTTAACACATGAATTGCAGCGTAATATTGCTTCTATTTCTGAATTGCAAGTCATAATATATGTGTATTAGAGAAATTGTAAATGCTCAAAGTATGAATTGAGCAAGTTACCAACTTTCGAATTTTAATTGCCCAAGTGTAGTAAACAATGTCACTCTAGGTATTGTGTTGAAGTCATTCATGCTTTCCATTCATTACATCGTTACATTTTAGACAGTTCGAATTCACATGCTAGTAGCTAAACTGCAGCTCTTGGATGGACATCAGTGTTCCCTCTAGAGTGAGAAATTTGAGTTAAATGTGAAATTTTTGGGCAAATTTTACTGATTTTGTACCAGAAACTAATATTGAAAAATGCAAAGACCAAAAAACTTGAATATTTTAATGCAAGACTGTAGCTTGTATCTTGGAAAAGCAAATTTAATGCAAAAAATTTGTAAACGGGGTCCTCAGAGTACCAGTTGTGAAATCTTTGGGCAAAAATTTCAATGAATTTATCATTTTGGCAAATTCGCACTAGTAAAAATCCTAGAGGGAACGGTGATGGACATTATTTTACTCTGCAATATTCTGCTCTCTCCGTCGGTGAATAGCAACTGACAATTTCCATGCCAGTCAATTTATTTATACCTAAGTCTGCCTCTTTTTGTTGATAATTTTGGTGCGTTTGATGCTTTAGCATCAGCAGGTGCACTGATGCTTTAGCACCATACCATGCAATTTATGGTTAAATTTAAGTGAATAGTAGAGCGAAAACATATTTAGCCACTGTATATATACTGCGGTTTCTACAAGTTGTTCAATCATTCAAGTTTTGTCTGCGGTTGATGTAGCCTTAATACCATCATGTAAAGGCACTGCAAACCTGTCATGCAGAAACACTTATTAAACCGTAGAAAGAATTTAGAAAAGAATTTTTAGGAAAGAACATACAACTAATTAATGGATAAATTTGTTAATGATAATAAAGTGATTAAAGTTGTGGGCCTGTAACATTTGCCGCTTTTTGGTTTATTTCATATCTCTGTTACGCTCTCATAGGACTGGGAAGAGGGTGACATATAGTCAAAGTGGCTAATTTACAGAGTTACACAGTACATAATAATAGTACCACTGATAGTCAAGCTAAAAATCTATGAATCAATGGTTGTTTAGTGCTAAGTAGTACCAGTAGGTGTCCAATAATTACCCCATGTTTTCAAAATTTCTGTGGGGTACTTATTGGACGGTCTGCACAGGCAGCGTGATGGAGCTGTAAATGTTTACTTATCATAATCATGAAATTCAGAGCGTCTCCTGGTAGGGTTGCCAATAAAAAATAATGATAATAGTTTTCAATTTTAACCAATTACTTTTTTCACTTAGTTACGTTTTTCATAAGATTTTGACAAGGTTACCGACACATTTTGTGAGATAACAAAGGAATAAAATTCTTGCTTCTTTTGATCAATACAATTTGTAATGCTTTTACTACTATGACACAAGAGATGACAGTTAGGCAGCTTCTGGTCTTGAAGCAATCCTTTTGTCCAACAATTACCCCATGTGACTATACCGGTACTCTAGTAGATCTGTTGTATAATAATTATGTACTTAAAACAATTACCCTGAGCCTGGCAAGAATGACTTATATCTCAAGCTCAGTCCACATGCAAGTACCCTGAACGAAAAAATCAGAGCATCAAGGAACAACAAAACAAAAGAATATACTGCTGCAATTAATACCTCTAACAAAGATAATTATGATAAAAATCAAATAACATGGCCGAAGTGACATTCTCTTCTTCGGACTACTTTTATTACATCACACTTTTTAAGCAAGTTAAAAAGTAAATTAACAACAGTAAATTGAAACTTTGAAGAAAAGTGTAAAGTAGCTCTCTTCCATTATTCTACCCAAGTTTTCTTTAAACCTCAAGGATCTCCCACTGAGAAGCCAATTATCAGAGATTGAAATTCTACCTAAAGCATTGTTGCTCACAATCTTAGTTTAAAAAAGTGAAGATGAGATTGTAAAAAACAAAATTTTGAATTTGTCAAGTTTTGTTTCTCACGGTTTCAGATTTTCTCGTCATGCGTTGTCCACTTGTATGCCGATGTGAAATTGCTATTTGGACCATTTTTCTTTAGCAGCATGGGTTTTAGTGAAAACAATCATGAAGTAAAATTTATGAAAGTATCGAGTCCTCGATATGAGGATAGTGCGAAATCGAAATCCAAGGCCTACATCGCAAAAAAGCATAATAAATAAACACAATTTAACACATGCATGTAAACAGAGACGTAACCAGTGTGTTGATGTTTCACGCAAAAGGACAATACAGTTACAACATGCCAAAAACTTTCACTGCACAGAACCGAAAAAGGAGTAATTATCCTTATTCTAATTTGGTAGTACTTTATAATTCGTAGGTAAGTTTTCATTAATACAGTATATGTAGTTAATATGGAAGACGATCTTCCATTCCATTCTGAGCATTTTCCATGTTCCATACCAAAATTTTCCTTCCATTCCATAGCATGCCCTGCTTGGGAACAGATCTTACATAAAAGCATTTCAAGATACATAAAGTAATAACCTTAAAAGTAAAAAATCTTCAAAGTATCGACTCCAGCAGAAGGAAGTCTAACATCGTATTTGCGATTAATTCAAAACGTTTTTAAAACCTCTGGGAAATGGCTGTGATGTCGCGGTGATCAAGGCTCACAGCAGGAGTGCTGTAGATTAGTTAAATAATTAAAGGTCATTAAGTAAGCTACTATTTTAGAAGCGATATGGTGCGAAGTTACTACCAAATTAACACGGTCATCACTTGTCGCAAAGCAATAAGGTGCAAAGTGGTTTTTTGAGCCTCGTGCTTTGGCGGTCAGTTGTAGTGGGGAGTTTGCTTCGCGGTCAGTTTGCATGGCAGCCACTTCACGGCGGTCAGTTGTTTGTCTCTTGGCCAGTTTGCAGCGGTCAGTTGTCGTGTACCGTCCTTAATGCAATATACCATTTGCGAATAACAGAGTGAGAATGCATGCTCGTTATTAAATCTTCATAATTTTCCAACAATTTATAGGTTGAAATCATTGCTAATGATCAAGGAAATAGAACAACCCCCAGTTATGTTGCATTTACTGATACTGAACGATTAATTGGAGATGCAGCAAAAAACCAAGTTGCGATGAATCCTATTAACACCGTGTTTGGTATGTGTTGTGCCACAAAATATAGTTTAGCATATTTTAGTCTTGCCTGAGTCAGAAAATTTTCTACTATTACCCAAGAAGTGGGAAGCGACTTACATGTAAAACTAGGTTGCTTTAAAAAATTTAACCTACAAACAACTATGTCCTATCTGTGTGTCATGGTATGTCCTTTCGTCGCTCCTTCCTTATTAACAACCTTTTTTGTAAAGTGTTCTTGCATTTACAGTACCAATTACTCATAATAATGCCACCACAACTGAGTAGACTCTGCTGGCCAGCATCATGCTTGAGGTTTACAAGAAATGGATGTTAGATGTAGTGTTTATCAAAAAAAGAGAAACAAATTTGTACCATTCTTAAAGGCGAAAGTAGGGGGAGTAAATACAGTAGTTAAGAATGCACATTATTTTAGGTGGAGATGTGCTGTTGTGAGTAGTGTATATTTATCAGGGAGTCGAACCAAACCGGAGTTTTATAAACCGGTTTTACGCTATTTTTGTCGAACCTTAACCGAACCCGAACCGTATTTTTTAAAATCCGGAACTGAACTGAATGATTTGAGTACTTGCGAACCTTAACCGAACCGATTGAAAAAGCGGTTCGCTCCGTGAGGTCACACGCGTCACTTTGATGGCGGCTTATATTCAAAGAAATACAGTACTTGCACAGCACTACAAGCAATACATCGGCCCGTCAATGTGAAGATATGTTACTCTGTCAAAGTATAGGCCGCCCGTGTGAGAGCATAGTAACAATTTAGTTATCTCGAAATGGGCTTTACTACAATTATTTTATGCGTTATTCATATATTGGCCTGTCGACGATCCGAAGAAAAATTGCTTTGTACGTTTCGTTTTTAAATTGTGTTTCTGGAATTATACCAATTTTTACTGCGAACCTCAACTTAATGAACCGGTTTTAAAATATTTTTTGCTGGAGCGAACCCAAACGGAAGCGTTTAATTTATCTGAACCGTATCCGGAACAGAATCGAAATTTGAAACCGCTGTTGATCCCAAACCGAACCTGAATCGGAAAAATTGAACGGTTCGACTCCCTGAAGATTTATCTGATCTTATTTTTCAGATGCTAAACGACTAATTGGTCGTAAATTTGATGATTCATCTGTTCAGAGTGATATGAAACATTGGTCTTTTAGTGTGGTTAATGATGCCTCAAAACCAAAAGTTTCAGTGGAATACAAGGTAGCCTGCTGGTATATTATTGTTACATTTCTCATATTATTGTTACATCTTAGCACTGTTGCTTGAACGGGACGCTGAAACCAAAGTGTTTGATGCTGTGTGAATGCGTTCATACACAAGTGCACGCACCATCATGTAAATTAAAACTGCGCACGTCAAAATGCGGTTGCGTAAGCTTTTGAGTTGTAGTTTTTGGCGGAGTGCGTGTGCGAACGGTACGCTTTCTGGTGTTGATACGCACGTAAGAATGTAAAATACTCCTTCAAGTATTCAGGTTAATTTTAATTACCTAAAACAGCGGATTTTAGATTTTATTGCTTAATTAAGATCTTTAGCATATAAATGGGAAAGATTCTTACTGGGAGGTTTCTCCCCTCCCCGCAAGTCGCCGCCAATGGCTTACATAATTGCTAAAGAGTATTAAAATTATGAAGAGTTTCTAGCAGATGTTTTCCATTGAAACTTGTTGTTAGATTTTAGTTCCATAGCCAAAATATTATTGTTGTAGTTAATGAAATCAGGGATTTAAACTTAGTTATTCATATGCATTTGTAAAATGTCGTATATGTCATTAAATATAGGGCATGGTAGTTCAGTCAGCTCATTTCCACTGCATAATAGAATACAATAGAATTGAAAACCTTTGTCGTCATTCACATTAATGTCAAGTTTTATTAAAGTACTTTGTATTTTTTTTTTTGATCAGGGAGAATCCAAAACTTTTTTTCCCGAGGAAATCAGTTCAATGGTTTTGCATAGAATGAAAGAAACTGCTGAAGCATATTTGGGAAAAACCGTTACTGACGCTGTGGTAACAGTTCCGGCTTATTTCAATGATTCCCAGCGTCAAGCAACTAAGGATGCTGGAACAATTTCCGGTTTGAACGTGCTTCGTATCATCAATGAACCTACAGCAGCTGCCATTGCTTATGGTTTGGACAAAAAAGTTGGTCAAGAGCGTCACGTGCTCATCTTCGATCTGGGCGGTGGCACCTTTGATGTCAGCGTTTTGACAATTGAGGATGGTATATTTGAAGTAAAATCGACTGCTGGAAACACCCACTTAGGAGGTAAAAAAAAATTGATAAAAAGCAATGCGGTTACTTATGTGAAAACTGTCCGTTTAACTATCAATGATTTTTTTTTTTTTTTTGTTGGTACAGGAGAAGACTTTGACAATAGAATGGTTAATCATTTCGTGCAAGAATTCAAGCGTAAACACAAGAAAGATATCACTTCCAACAAAAGAGCTCTACGTCGATTGAGAACTGCCAGTGAACGGGCAAAGCGTACTCTTTCGTCGTCTGCTCAAGCTAGCATTGAGATTGATTCTTTGTTTGAGGGAATTGACTTCTACACATCCATTACCCGTGCTCGTTTTGAGGAACTTAATGCCGATTTGTTCCGAGGAACATTGGAACCAGTCGAAAAAGCTCTTCGAGATGCGAAAATGGGAAAAGATGAAGTAAGTTGTTACAGCAATTTTCTTCGAAAACGTGTTCTGGTTAAGTGCAATCATTGCGTCGTCGACTTGTTTTGAATGCTCTGTTTTTTGCGTGTTCGGCGATGTGTCGGTTAACATTTCGGTGTGGCAAACCTGCTTTTATTATACTTGCATTGATTAGAAAAGGGTTAATATATCATGCCAATTAGCCTTCTTTTTTATATAATTAACTCTTATCGGTCACGTCAAAGCAACTAATAGCGGTTAAATTACAAAATGTTAATGTATAGATTCACGACATTGTCTTGGTCGGAGGCTCGACTAGAATTCCTAAAATTCAAAAACTCTTGCAAGATTTCTTCAATGGGAAGGAATTGAACAAATCTATTAATCCAGATGAAGCCGTTGCTTATGGTGCTGCCGTCCAGGTATAAATTTGTATCATTTAAGAGTTCGTTTGTGATCGATTTCTTATCCAACGCTAAAGCTACACTGAAACTCTCGTTTTCTGTACCAATGAACATTAAACTCTTTCAGGTTTATTTGTCTAAATTCGGTGGTTGTCTTTAACAGGCTGCTATTTTGAGTGGCGACAAATCCGAGGAGGTTCAAGATCTTCTGTTGTTGGATGTTGCTCCTCTTTCACTTGGAATTGAAACTGCTGGAGGAGTAATGACTGCTCTGATCAAGCGAAACACTACCGTTCCTACCAAACAATCACAAATCTTCACCACCTATTCGGACAATCAACCCGGTGTGCTCATTCAGGTGACAATATTGTAGTTTGTTGATATTTATAATGGCGTATGTAGCGTCCACGGCCGAGCGGTAAAGGCACTTTACGCAAACAAACGATTAGTGTTTAAGTCAATCGCAATAAAAATATAAAAATTTTAGGTTTATGAAGGTGAAAGAACCATGACCAAGGACAACAACATTTTGGGAAAATTCGAGCTCTCGGGCATTCCTCCCGCACCTCGTGGAGTCCCTCAAATTGAAGTTACATTCGATGTTGATGCTAATGGGATTTTGAACGTGTCCGCTGTAGATAAGAGCACAGGAAAAGAAAACAAGATTACCATCACCAATGATAAGGGTAAGGCCAGAAAAAATTTTTTTTCCATGTGCTTAATTGTGTATGGGACGTGAAAGCGACGGGGACTCGTTGCGGGCAATTCTTCCAGACCTACTGTTAACTTACATGTTTTTTGTTTATTTTTGATTCAATTGTGAAGCATTTAAAACAATTTTGCTTAATATGCTTTTTAATATCATGTTTTAATTTTAGCGCCGCGCTATTTTAATTTGAAATTATTACTGGTTAGCGCCTTACTTATCGATCGCCTTTCAAAGCTAGGCAGTGGAAATATTTGTTTCTTTAATTTGTTGTCTGTTATTCATGAGTATTTTAGTCATCGTATTCGCGATAAAGAAGCTGGGCTTTTAAGGAAGTCAAATTATTTGTGAATGTTTAATTTTAGGACGTCTGAGCAAAGACGATATTGAAAGGATGGTCAACGAAGCCGAAAAATACAAAGAAGAAGACGAAAAACAAAAGGAGAGAATCGTCTCCAAGAACGCATTGGAATCGTATGCCTTCAATCTCAAATCGACTGTCGAAGATGACAAAGTCAAGGATAAAATTTCTGATGATGACAAAGCAACTATTCTAAAAAAAGCCAAGGAAGTTTTGGATTGGCTTGATCATAACCAGGTAAGCTGCTGTTATGCAGGCAGGGCAATGAGGCAAGGCCTTGAATCTGGGCGAGTTGCGTCGTGTTCTTACCACCGAAAGGCATGTTTTATGATGTTATTGCCACTGTCAGCCTTTGAAAGAGGTTAAACAGTAAAAACACATCTCGTTTTCCTCGTAAAAACTGCCGTAAAAATGTTTTCCAAGGCAACAACCAATTCACATGAACCGCAACTAACCGCATTTTATTTTGCGATAACGCTGGCATTGGTTGCTACGCTACACACTAGGGCTGCAAACTGGAAAGAACTTGATCATTTTGCCGAACTTGAATTCGAATGTAACTGCTCGAGTTCATTGGAAAGACATTTAAATTGTTGAAAAGAAGTAAACGATCACTACAAAATATAGTTTGTTGTTCAATTATGACCACAACACTAACAATTTCGATGGTACTAAACAGCTGAGGTATAGTCTTGAACCTACTGCACGAGCGAAATATTTTTATCTTTTAAATTGTATGAGCACCGGCGGTGAAAAAGTTGTCTCGATTTTGTATATTCATCTGCCTGAAATCGAAAAAGCTTATTTTTGTCGAACTCAAACTTGAACTCGAACAAAATTCGATCGAGTTCGCAGCCCTGCTACTTACAGCTAATGTTGTTCTAATTGCTTAGACCGCCGAAAAGGATGAATATGAATATCAACAAAAGGAATTGGAAAAAGTTGCCAATCCAATCATCACCAAACTTTATCAACAAGCTGGGGGCCAACCAGGTACCGTAACTTATTGGTGATAAATTAAGCTTACCATTCATGTGTTCAGTGTGTTGCATTCGTCATTAGGTGGTATTTGCCAGCAAAGGTATGCTTGACTAGACTGTGCAGGATGATTTTGCTGCAAAATTATCCGAAGATCTCTGACAACAATGCGAATTTGGACCTGACATGGCTGTTGTACCGAGGCATGCTTTACCGCGTTTGAGAGAATCCCGATATCGACTTCATATGTGCTTTTGGACGGACTGTGCGCGTTTTGATCATGGCTCCTACGTTGTTCCTCATTATGCCTTTGTTAGTGTCAGTGTGCGAAGTAGGAAATTTTTATTGGGGGGGGGGGGGGGAATGAGAGTGTGTTTTGGTCGACAATTTTGCCCGAGTTCTGAACCCAATTAACAAGACAATGTTGCAAAAATGGGATTTATTGTTCATGGGACGTAATTTCACCATTTTTTTTTTCAGACTCACTTTTTTTCAGCAGAGCTGATTGAAGCAAATTTGAAAACAGAAAAGGCTTTAGAGGGGTCCGGGGGCATGCTCCCCCGGAAAATGATAAAATGGTACATGCTGTGATGGCTATTTTAGTGCCTTTTGAACATTTTTCAGGCAAATTTTGTTGAACATTTTTCAGGCAAATTTTGACCCTAATTTTGAGCATACTTCACCAAATATGATGCATTTTGTTCGCTCATTTTCAATTATGCGTGGTTAAGGCGTGAGGCTTATCGCTGTCGTAGAGGTTCGAAATTATGAAAACATTGTATCTATCAGAAACATAGTTAAAAAAGGCTGGTGAAGTGAATACACACCCGTCATCCCCCTCCCCCCCAGATTCGCCCCTAGCCATAAGCTACAAAAGCCATCAAAAGATAGTCACTTGGCACCATTTTTTTTTTTACTAAAAGGCAAAGTCAAAAAAGGGAGACCATGGAACAATGCCCCCCCTAAATACGCTCCTGGGGCGATGTCATTGGTCAATGACCAAATTAAAACAAGGGCGGAGGGCGTACTGCGTGTTTGCATACCATCAGCATGATGAACAAAAATTATCAACGGCAGAATTTTGAAAGCTTCATTAGCTTTGTTTTAGGCTGGTTTTTATTTCATAAATGAAGCTAGGGGTTTGGGGGAAGAGCAGTAAGCTGCTCCAGCGGAGCCCCGGAAGGTATAGCATTTTCTTAATTCATACTCTCAATCTCAAATATGATGTGAAAAAACTTAGGGAACCGCTGCTTTAAGATATTCTTAGTGCTTTCACTAAGGCTTATAAAAAACTGCTCACGTGTTGTAATGTTGATGAAAAAAAAAACCTGTTCGTAGTGTAATAGGCGCGCTGAAAAGGTTGTTCTTGATTAGTTTGCGAAGAAAACCATAGTAAAATAAAACAACTGAGGTTATTTTCAAATTATATTGAACAGAAAATTCAACGGTAATTGAGGGAGACTGCGAAATGAGCTTGCGCTCTTCGAGTCAGCAGCCACCCATTAAATATGTCAATTGCGATCGGCTCCAGCCGCGAATCGAACCCGTCACATAGGATCTGTCACCTGCGCGCGGTACCGCTAGGCCATGTCGCTGACAAATAGTGGCTACAAAAATAGTGGCTACAAGATACGCTGGAAAGTATCGCCGCTGTCCATACGCACAGGGGAACGTTTTGGCATTCCCCCCAGGACAAATTGGTAATCCGGACAAATTGATCCCCCCAAAACAAATTCTTTGCAGAGGGGGACGACTATTTTTACTGGGGGGGACAGTCCCCCCCATTCCCCCCTTACTTCGCACACTGATTAGTGTGTAGTTTAGGTTTTGATTATCTAGTTTTTGCATTATTTATTCTATTTGGCTGTAAGATGACATTCTAGTTTTGAAACACCCTTTGGACTTTGGTCCCTTGTACATTAAAAAACGACTATGCCTTCGATTTAAAGTAATATTGTTTCTAGGTGGCATGCCAGGTGGAATGCCCGGAGGTATGCCTGGTGGTTTTCCAGGAGGCCCAGGAGCTGGAGGTGCCCCACCATCAGGAGGTGGATCCGGTGGCCCAACCATCGAAGAAGTTGATTAAATTTCTTTAACATTTTGAAACTTGTAATTTTTCAGCTTTTCTTATGACCAGCTATTTTCAATGGGACATCATGAGATTAATTTGAATCATGTGGGGAAATAAGTTTGCCTGCTTTAAGCATGTTAGTTAAAATGATAATAAAAATCATGCGTGAGTTCAATACTTTTGTTTGTTTCTAATTGAGTTAAGGTGCGAGTCCACGGTAATAGATAACGGTTGATTTTTAGATGCGTTTGTACCTTTACAGTTGGGATTAATTTACCCTTACTTGCTAGCAAAAACGGCTGCTTGGTTAAGGTAAACCTATCTGGCGAGGCTCGACAAATTTGGAAGAATGCTGAAAAATCTTATTTCCGCGCAGGGCAAGAGGTGATTTGTTGACTGAAAGTATCAAGAACACATAATTGCTGGAACAAACCACAGGTTAAGTGTTTTTACTGGCAGCCCCTTCAAAAAATTAAATTACTGCTGTTGCTCCAAAGCTTCATTAGCAGAAAGGGGAGGGTGTTAATTTCCTTTCGAGAACAAAAGTTTTGTTTGGAGTGATCTTTTGCCTCCTAGTGTTTTAAGCTGAACAAAACACGCCGTGTTAACGCATCTTTAACCTTTAACATACCAAGAGGGGTCCATAGGGATCCCAGAAGTGTATTTTTTTGTCTTCCGCCTTATATACAGAAACAATTTTTCTTCTCATCCTTGTATGTGTCATAAATTTAAGCGAGTTTGACATTGTGCAACAAGTTGTTAAAACATAAAGAAAAAGCAACACAATGTCAGCTGGGGTTCTGGTGGGACCACCCTTGGCGTAGTAGGTTACAAATGCTGAACGTTACTTAACTTAATTTTCAGACGTTTAGAAGTAAATTTTAGGCTCTCTTAAATTTTTTATTGTATATTGAGAGAAATGGCTCGCCACAGAAGCACACAGAAAACAAAAAAAAACAACATAACGTTAACTGGAGTTCTGGTGGGACCCCCCTTGGTGTATTAGGTTACAAATGCTGAACGTTACTTGTTAATAGGAATGGTTGTGCCTTTGAAATATGTTCAGGGACATACAGATTTAAAGTGATTTATCTTATTCAACAAATCACATAAGCAATAAAAATGATGGGGTCCTTAATGGACCCCACCTTGGTAAATTACGTTGGAGAGGTAAGCTTGGTATTTTAAAGGATAAGTTGCAAAAAGATGCAAGGGTAAATCCATCTTAAATCAAACAGCGTGTCGACCCACCCTCTCAGAATTTAACCAAATTCAGCATATCAGGAGAACTTATTAGGAAACTCACAATTTCCAAATTTCAGCTTTCTATATTTTGTACTTCATGTAATTTTGAAATTATATCTTTTGTAATTATGAAAAATGTGTATCAGTATGATACTTTCTTTAACATATACACTTTCTTCAATTTGTTTATAGGCAAAGGCGTCGATTTTTTTATAGGCAAATAGTAGGGTGGAGAGAATTTTTATAAGAAATTTGTTTTCTGTGTATCGGGTGTCCCAGAAAAAATGAACCACTTTTTGTAACGTATTTTCTCAGTGATGATAAACTCCAAAAACAAGTACCGGTAGTCCGGTTTGTTACCCTTTCACATATCTAAAAAATTGGAGTATTGCCAAATTAAAAATTATACAAAAATTTAGGGATGTGCCGGTTAATCGGCAATTTTTTTGGAATCGGTAAAATATAGCCGATACTTACCAATTCTTCGTTCATAACAAACTTGCTAATTTTCCGGAATAAGATAGTGCTATATTTGCGTTTTTTACTAGCCAGAAACAATTTTTCTTACGAAAGCGTTTACACACGCTAAGTGAAGCGAAAAAATACAAGTGTTGGAAGAAAGAAAGAAGCTAGAAGTTTATTGCTTTGCGAGCGCATTTATTGTTTTGCTCAGAAGCTTATTGTGCAACAGCAACACGATAGTAAGAGAAGTTTATTGCATCACAATGTTTTGGTTACGAAACAATTCCTGTGATTTTGAATGAAGCGAACGGCAAGCTTGGAAATGAAACACGGGTACGTCTCATTGTAAAGCTGCTGTTTAGTTACTTCATTCAAAGAATCGGAATCGGCAAAAGTTTTGGATTCGGTACATCCCTAAAAAATTCAGCAACACGAGCAAATAGTGGTTTATTTCAGTCTATGCGCAATGTGACCTCCATAATATACTTTCACAACTAAACAAAGGTATTTTCTTTTAACAAGAAATGCTCTTGCATCTTTCTTCTATGTCTGCAGATTTGTAATGTGACAAATCGCAAGCAACAAAGCGCTTATTGGGCCTTTACATAAATTTCCTCTGATACTATATTTTTTCAAACTTTTTTAATTTGGCAATACTCCATAATTTGCTACCAAGTTTTGTAGAATTATGTAAAAGTGTACCGAAAAGAATATATTCGAATTACTGTATACAGAATATCAATGATTTTGAATTCATAATTACCAAGAAAAAACTTAACAAAAAGTGGTTCATTTTTTGGGACACCCGATATAATAAAACGCAATTAGTGCACGAACAAATTGGTTGTGTCATAGAAAAATATACAGGCCAAATAACAATAAAATTATCTGCTTTCCTAAACTTTCACGTCGTTTTAGAGTGAGAGTGTGCAAAGTTATTTGTGTTCAAAACAAGCGGACAGTTGTGTCCCCCCAGTCTTCCGACACTCTGGTAAAAGCTCAAGCAGAATCGGGTTAAAAACGGTTTTTCAGGGTATCTGTAGCGATGTAAAAAAACGTTTTTTTTGCGTGTTTTTTTCCGTTGTTTTTTTACGTTTTTTGTCTTTGTGGTTAACAAAAACAAAAAAAAATTGTTTTTAAAATAAAACAAGGCAATCAACGTTAAATCGCACGACTAACATGAGTAAGAGAAAGCCCGAATTTCTACAGAAGTGTGGCGCGCAGAACAAAGCATTTTAGACCCTAAATACTTCATAGACAGTGAACTAGCGTAGAAGTCAGTAGGTTTGCTCCAAAAAACTTGCGAATAAGGCAGATGTTTAGGTAAGTTTAGCATTGTTTGTTACATTGTACTTTGTTTTGCAGCTTCGAAACGATAATGTAGGTAAAGGATAATAACTGTTCACTAGTATTTTTAAATTCAAAACTGGAACCCTAAAATATGATAGCAATCACGTGGCCATTTGGAATTATTTAAAATCACAAATCTCGAATAAAGCACTGTTGGAGATACATGCATTTTTGTTAATGTAAAGAAAAAAATATGTTTGTTAGCTGAACAAGATAAATTTTATGGTAGTATTCTAACTCTATGAATGTATAATAAGTATATTGCTCCTTAGACGGACAACCCATACAGCAGTTGAGAATGGAGCATTCTATAATATAAAAAGCATTAGGGCTTTTGTGGGGAAAATGTTTTTTTTTTAACTTGAGTAGGATTCTTACTAATCTTGAAAGTTTAAACCAGAGATTATTAACGTGACTTTCAGATGTCAATTGGTTGTTTATAACAATTGCAAGATATTTTGTTTTTTCAACGTGATTTATTATCGTGTTGTTGTATCGTATATTAATATTATCAACTTTTTTTTTCAATTTACAGTAGTAGAGATGATGAGATAAATAGTTTTAGAAGGAAATGAGGGAACCTGTAGTTAGTAAGTACGATACAAAAGAGAACCTGTTCTTAAAGTTTTGAATCCCATCACTGGTACCATCCCCCCGAAATACAACACCTTCCCCCCATAAAGCATTTTGGCGTATACCATTCCCTTGCAAGTACTGAGTAGCCTATAGTGACCATCCCTCCTTACGTCAGCGTAAAAAGTTGTCGGCCTACCATCTCCCCATAAGCGTTTTTACGACTCGTGCACTGTGTGTGAACGCATACACGGTACATCATTTTACCTGTTGAAAGTTATTTACCTGTTTAGGGGCCCGATTCGACATTTTGTCATTCGTGAATCGTGATTTACACTCGTCGCTATTATATGAATTTCTACGCAAAACTGAGAAATGCGGTTTTATTGATTTGGTACAATTTTATGTAGAAAAGCTTGAATATGATTCAACTTTGAATGTGACTCATCGCGCAGTTAAGGAATTTTATGGAAAATACTTTCATCGGTAGGTTAACTTTTTGATCAAAGAAGCAATGTTTTTGCAGCAGTGTGCAACTGTGCATCGCACTATAACAACAGAGCACTCAATGGGACTTTTATTTCTTCCAATTACCACAGCGTGTTGTCTGTGCATTACACGCTTGAAACTTGCAGAAAAACTTCGGCGTTTGGCGATGTTTATAAAATTTAGAAGCATAAGAATTTGTAAAACCTCGCCCGATCTCCCTTCCCCCACCAACACGGCTGTTCGAAGTCAACAACGATTAAATACACCAGAAGCGCAAAAAGTTTCAAACTTTTATTTTGTTAACGATAATTTGTTATTTGATGTATATTTTCAGGGGGGGCCATGGCCCTTTGCCCCCCTTGGCTACGCCTATGATCAGTGCTCGAGTTGTAAAAACACTTATGGGGGGATGGTACAACTTTTCACGCAGACGTAAGGAGGGATGATCATTGCACTTGTAAGAGAATGGTTTACGCTAAAATGTTTTGTGGGGGATGGTGTTGTTTGGGATGAAAACATGATAGCAATTTCGGCAAGCTCCGCATGAAGCAAAGTCGGTTCGTTTAAAAAAAAAGGTTTCATTTTTTCTGCAATTGTCAAGGGGAAGGGCAGTGCTGACTCCCGACCCCTGCGAACGTCACTGGGGCCCATTTCTTAGCGCTTGGGTAACACAAAAACGTCGCAGCGGTGGCGAGCCGTTGGCGACACTGTGCCTATTTGACCATCCAGGGAATCAAACCCCAGACCTTCCGCACCGATAACCTGTGCGCTTAACAACTGAGTTAACGGCCGGTACCGGCCCAAAAATCGAATCCAAAACCTCCCGCGCCGATAGCGATGTGTTTAACCACTACGCCAACTGGCCGGTTTGGCTCAAAATGATGACATCGCAAGCGGAATATCTGCATGCGTTGCAACCATAGGCGTGTAAAATAGAAGGACTGGCGACTGTCATGCTCGGTATTTCAAACTTGGGTCCCAAATTTTTGACGTGGTTTTCTAAAAAAGTATGTTTTAGAGCAGATAGAGGCATGAAACTTGGCACGTACCTTAAGCATTCCATAAATGTTCCAAAATGGGTATCGATGGGGTGATGACGTCACTTCAAATGCAATTTTAGCGAAGTTTTCTCAAGCTATTTGTGCGTTTGTTTTTTATTATTTTGTGTGCCTTGAGCGTTCAAAACATTTCGATAGCTAGTTCTTTCGCTGCAGAAAATCTTTTAATAAACGGAGCAGTGAAAAGCATAAAAATTTAGTGGTCTACCCCGGGTAATTGGATAATAGGGGGTCCTGTTCAAACTTGTGCCCACTCATTGGTTTGCAACTCATGTGAAATTAAAACTTTATTTTTAAGCTATCTTCAATCTTACATTCATTTACCAAGAGTGTCAAATGTCGATGACGTCATGATAGAATGAATGATGACGTCACTTGAAAACGAACATTGTCATAACTTTACTACATTTTTTCCATTCTCTGTTAAGTTTTCAGATTTAACTAAAACTTATCACGTTTTTTTGACTCTAACGTATTGAAAGCACACTACCGGGTTGAATTATGCAGCACTTTATGTAATAAACTCTTTTTTCTGCTCAGACTAAAGCATATTACTAAGATATTGTCTGTTATGAATGCGGAAACTTTAAAAACACGAGAAAGTACTGATTACCGTGTAGAAGGAGGCTTGGCAAAATTTAAGTCAATCAATTCCCCCTGCCTCCTCGTCATTTCACATTGTTTGTTTTCTTTTTCTGTATATATTGTTAAAAATTGTGACAATAAAAAGACTACTACTACTACTACTACTGCCCAATATGTGGGCCTATGCGTGACACATAAATAAATTCTGAATGTAGAGCATCAAACATGTGCCACATAATCACATACTGAGTGAAGTAAATTATTCATTTGAAATAATCTTTTAACCTAGTGCAAATTCAATTGCCAAGTTTCTCTCTCCTTCTCAAACGCCCAAGCTGTTTTTTTCTTATCACTCATGTACAACTCAAATTTCGGTAGATCACATACTAAACCAGCGCCAAGCTGTGTTTACTGAGTGGGCCTCCGCAACATGATGTAAGTGGAAATGTTCCTAATATTCATTAAGTTTTTCGCGATTTGCGACAAACCAAGCAATAAATAATACCATTTGTACTTATGGCATTGACGCAACATGCAAAACGTTGCTAGGCTGAGTTTTCCGCATTATTACCACCGAAAGTTAGGTTAACAAAATTTATTGAATTCCGCAATGCAATGAAAGATGGGACTGCACAAAGTCGAATTTTTTTTTTATTTCAAGCCACTTAATTGCAGCTTAGGATTGTTGTGGTAGTGAAGTACATACATCATGGAGATGATCTAGTTGAGCATCGAACCCGCGAAGCCAGCTTCGGAGCTCAATGCACCAACCACTCGGCCAACTCCATGCACAAAGTCGAATTGCCGTGATGGACTTTGCATAGGTGAAACAAGAATCTGTTACCGGCCGTTAGCTCAGTTGCAAAGCGCACGCTATCGGTGCGGGAGGTCTGGGGTTCGATTCCCGGGCCGATCAAATCGACACAGTGTCGCCAACGACTCGCCACCGTTGCGACGTTTCTTCGGAGCTGTGTTGCCCAGGCGCTAAGCCGCGGAAATGGGCCCCGCAACTCGTTACACGCTTCGGCGTAATACGGCGAGTATAATGAGGATTTGATTTTGATTTGAAACAAGAATCTATTGTGACGTCATTAAAATGGCATAAATATAATTCAAAATTTATTTTTATTTGTGGTACCTAATAATGACATATTTTGGGGGTGTTTGTAAATAATTGAGGATTCGTGTCACTTACCCTAGTGGCCTAGTCCAATCAACCTCGAATTTTTAAAAATTGTGTGTGAATAAATTATAGATGTCGTTAAAAAGTATAAAAGCAAAAACTTCAAAAATCGTGGAGAAACTTCAAAATAACTTTTTGGGACCCAAGTTTAAAACACCGAGTTTGGTAGTCGCCAGTCCTATTTAAGACGTCTATGGTTGCAACCGTTCTCTTCCAACAATGCCTTCTGCGCCAAAACGTTGTCTTGTCCAGCCATAGCCGTTGAGAACAATGTATCTTTGTGACATCACAACTCGACTCCAGCTTTAGTGCCCATTGACCTTGTGCAGACTTGCATTTTGAGCCAGCCATTGGTTCAAGCGCTACACATCAGAAAAGTTTGACTACCGGTATTATTGCATCACAATGAAAGTTTCTCGAGATTATATAGGCGATTTGACACAGCACAGAAAAACGCAATCTCTGTACGAAAAAACGCTAATCGGTCCAAAAAGAGCGGTTTTTAATTTTTTCTAATCTTCAATGGGGGGTTTTGACCCCCGAAACCCCCCGTGCGTACGCCACTGGCTACGCCACTGTCTCGGCCTAGCGTCAGACCGATCAGACGTTTTTAAAGTGACGTCGACCATGACGAGCCGTGATGCGTTTGTCACCTGATTTTTATCTGTGGCGGGAAGCTTAAGTATTTGAGCAAATGCTCACTTGGTTGTTGTGCTTGTGCATTTTCTACGTTTGTTCTTTCCGCTTGTTCGGGAAAAATATCGAGTAGCTCTTGACTAATGGTCTAGTACTCTAGTTCACCTGAAGCTGTAAAGGTCGTCGAGTCACTGTACTAGTGCCAGCTGGGCTTGCATTTGTTTCTGCTTAAATACAAGTCGTGTAAACTGTTCGTAACTTTTGCATGTGGTAGAAAAAAGCAAGCTTGTATTCCTACTTTGGACCTTGGAGGACTAGCACTTACAGTTTACGAGCACTGAGGTACAGAGACTCTTAACAGCTCTGATCTTAAGGTGAGTTTGGTTTCATGATGCAACTTAAATCATCAAATTTAAGCAAGGACTAGCAGACTAGACTGGGGTTATCACCAGGGGTGCCGAAACGTAAAGGCAAGGGGGGGGGGGGGCAGCTTTTTCAAAGGGCACTTTTAATACCAACGTACAGTTCAGTTTTTTATCATCAACATTGTTTGTTTATATCGTCAAACAAAAATAAATTTTCAACAGAGCCAGAGTAGTAAGGGTATGTCGCATATAGCAGTATAGGCCTACTAAAAAAACTAGTTAACCGGATAATTTGTAACTGCTGAAGAGCATGATCTCTACTGCTGAACAGCTGAAGCCATGTTGGCAGTGGCATAGCAAGAAATATTTTAAATGAAGTGGCTAAAGTTACGTGACCATAGCATTTGCCTCTTTGGTTAGTTTGATTACTTCGTCACGCTCTGGTACAATTGGGGAAGCGTGAAGGGATACTGGATAATAAAACAGCCAAAGAGACATATGTTGCGGTTACGTACTGGTAACCTTAGCCTCTGTTAATTTTATAAGGGGGGGCCTTATTTTTAACATTTTTTTCAAACGTATCTTTTTTGGGAGAATTAGTTGAAGCTGATTGAGAAACAAGAAAGGCTGTAGGGTAGGGTTAGCATATGTCCTCCTTCTTGACCAAAAAAATTTGTCCGAAGACGCCAAAAAATGGCCAAAAATCGTTCTACCACAAAAAATTTTGGAAAGTTTCAGTGCCAACAATGGCCTGCGGACGTGATGACCAGTGTTCCCTCTAGAGTGAGAAATTTGAGAAAAATGCGAAATTTTTGGGCAAATTTTACTGATTTTGTATCAGAAACTAGTATTAAAAAATGCAAAACTGAAAAACTTAAACAAAAAACTTGAAGATTTTAATGCAAGACTGTAGCTTGCATCTTGGAAAAGCAAATTTAATGCAAAAAATTTGTTAATGGGGTCCTCAAAGTAGTGAAATCTTTGGGCAAAAATTTCAATGAATTTATCATTTGGGCAAATTCGCACTAGTCAAAATCCTAGAGGGAACACTGGTGATGACCTTTTTTTCGGGGTTTTCACTTGTTTTAGGGCAGAAAAATGGATATTTGCAGAACATGATGACTTTTTTTTTGGTCTTCACTTGTTTTTGGGCAGAAAAATAGACGGACATCTGTGGACATGATGACTCTCAAAGGACCTGTCCTCCTTGTGCATAGTGAAAATATGGTTACCCTACTGTAGGGAGATCCAGGGGCATGCTCCCCAGGAAAATTTTTGAAAATTTACTTGCTGTAATGGCTCTTATAGTACTTTTTTAACAATTTTAATGCAAATTTTGTTTAAATTTTTTGACATAATTCTGAGTGCTTTGCCAAATATGATGCATTTTGTTCACACACTTCCGATTACCTGATTACGCGTGCTTAAGGCGTAAAAAGGCTTATCGGTTATCGCTAGTGAAAAAGTTTGAAATTAAGAAAGAAATGTATGGGATCATCAAAAACATTTTGAGAATGGTTGGTGGGAGGGGTAACGTCTAGTCTAGTATCAGCCCTCAGGTTCGGTTAGAATTAGGTTTGGTTAGGATTAGGTTCAATTAGGGTTAAGGATGTAACTGAACCGAACCCTAACTAAACTTAACCCAAACCTAATTCTAACCAAACCTAACCCTAACCAAACCTGGGGGCTGATACTAGACGTTACCTGGTGGGAGGATGCATACCCCTCATCCTACCCCCTGGATCCGTCCCTGGCCATAAGCTACAGAAACCATCAATAGAGTCCAGCATATTTCAGTCACTTGGCACCATTGATATTGTTCTTTTTTATGGATAGTAAAAGGCAGAGTCGAAAGGGCAAGGAGGCATGGCCCTAATACGCTCCTGAGTGTAGGTAGATGCAGCGGACTTGGACTTGCGTGGGGCGCTCGACACTGTTGGACTCGGTTTTGGATGTCTCTATTTATGGAATAGTATGGCATGATATGGAATAGTATGGCATGGTATGGAATAGTATGGCACAGTATGGAATACATGCTGAGACCCATATCCCCTGTTGCCCCAAATGCCCTGAGGCCCATAGGTCGTAGAGCCCCATTTATACATAGGATATGCCCCAGTGTCATAAATTCACATCCTATTCCTAGGGCCCATTCATTGCTTCAACCGTCCTGTCTTGAGGTCCTTTTGCCCTAAATTAGGTCCGAGGCACATTTACCCTGAGGGCCATTCACCCGTAATTTAACTCTTTATATGGGCCCGTTTACTCTAGTGCCCCAAACGTCCTATCGCCCAGTTCTGCCATACTATACCACAGTGCCTTACTTACTATTCCATGCTATACTATTCCATAATTAGAGAAACCGCTCGGTTTTTGATGAGCATGTTGGAGTTCGAGTTTGTTATAGGCAGTAGCACAATACTGAGTCTCGATCACATCGATGTAAGAGCCAGAAAAGAGTGAATGGTATATTTTAAGCAAGCACGCGAATATATATTGCTAGAAAAAAAAAACAGAATACTAGCATTGCCACGTTGGATTGCTGGAAATCACATCTTCTATTTCGGAAAAACCTGCCTGTTCCAGGACGGAGGAGGAGATGATAAGCAAATGATGAAAAGCGTGTGAAAAGATTGGAAAAAGATAAAAAATCGCACTATCGATGAAACATTTTGAGAAACAGCCAGATTTCGTATGGGAAATAGATTGCACGACGTCCAGCAACGTCCAACGACCACGTAATCGCCACAAAGCTTCCCCCCAGATTTGGAAGAGTGGTGGGCGATCTGGAGGAACGACCATCACACGAAGAAAGCGACTGAAACGAAAAGGTGGCGAGCAGTAACAAATAAACACAATTCAACAATACGTGTAGCAAGATAATCAAAATAGCACGCGCTACACAAAGTTTATGAAGACGCAGACTGCACCAACAAAACTTAAAAAAAGGAAAAGTGCATTAAAAATGTTTTGGCTTTAAACATGACTTAAGAAACTAGCTGGGAGAAATAAGATCGACATTGCCACATTGGATTGCTGGAAATCACACCTTCTATTTCGGAAAAACCTGCCTGTTCCAGGACGGAGGAGGAGATGATAAACAAATGATGAAAAGCGTGTGAAAAGATTGAAAAAAGAAAAAAAATCGCACTATCGATGAAACATGTTGAGAAACAGCCAGATTTCGTATGGGAAATAGATTGCACAACGTCCAACGAGCACGTAATCGCCGTAAGCACAAGTCCACTGTCCAAGTCCCTCTGTATAAAAAATTCAAAACTGCAACTTTGTGTCAAAACAGAAACCAGAATATATGCTCTTAATTTTCTTTGCCTGTATTTACAGCTACCTGCTGGAATTTTTTTATTATTATTATTATTATTATTGGCATATTTATCCTCCTATAACGAGAAAGCGACGAAGAGCTGTACGAGCTCGCTTAAGTTGCCGACCATCTGTCTACCACACTAAGATGGGGGAATCCCGATAAGTGCCTTTCCCAACGGCACAACAAGTAAACTCGCCGGCTTGTCTTCCACACTGTCCCTCAAATACAGAGCGTCAAGCAGGGAAGCTGTGAATACCAATTATAAAGTAATTGGTTTGACCCTACTCGGAATCGAACCCCGAGTCTACCGATCCAGAAGCAGACGCTCCATACCACTCGGCCATCTGATCGAATTGACATCAAAATTATTGAAAATGACGTAATAAAAATGCAAATTGTGGAAGTTATAGAAATGCTGAATGTAACGCAAGAATTTTTACTGGCATGCTTCCGCAAAATAACCAAAACCTTAAGAATACTGCAATAACCTAGGCTATTGAAACTTGATATTGCTACCTCAGTGCCTCCTGCAGTGACTGTAACCTTATCTGAAGGCTCAAATATTTGCTCAACACCTGAATGGTGGTACAGAATTTTAAGATAGCCAAAATATGAAACCTCTTCATTTGTTCTACAACAGGGGCGTACCCCGGAATTTATAAGGAGATGGGCAATTTAAAGCCATGCCAACAGGGCCGGATATATTTTCACTGCGCAAAAGGAGGACAGGTTAATTTTTTGAAGGTCGTCAAGTTCGTTTTCCGCCCAAAGTCAAGTGAAGAGCAGAAAAGAAAGGTCTTCACGCCCTCCGATCAGATTGTCCTTTATACGTACGTCACCTTTACACCGCAGAAGTTTTGTGCATTTGTCTGCGGGGGGCAGCAGACCCTGGGCATTTGCTCCCCCAAAAAGGCTTACTGTAGTTACGCCACTGCTCTACAAAGAAATTGTGTCGTGCTTTTTTTCTGATGTGTAGACCCACGATTAACAGACTAGTCCTAAATAACTGGAATCAAATCCTACTGAAGCTGGAATAACTGTAGACAATGGAAGTGAGACTGAAACTACTGATACTACTACAGAGCAGACGTTTTACTTAGTTACTATCACAATGGAATGCTAAAGGCAGTACTGCATCCCTAGTCAAAACGGAAGGGGGGCAGCTGCCTCCCCCCCCCCCTTTCTGGCAACCCTGATTATCAAAGAGTGTCCTAGCCATCAAAAAATTTGTTAAAGTTGTCTACTCACATTCGTCCAAGGATTGCGGTGCTTTAATTTTTAAATAAATATTTTCAACAATCTTCAGTTTAGGGTTAGTGAAAAAGGGGGCTGTACCTTTTGGTTACTCCACTGCTAAATCTAAAATGCGTGGTTTAGCCCAGACTAGAACCTGGAACCAGAGTACCGGTACTGCAGGGCCTGGGCAAGCGCTAGTGCAAATGTTTATCGTGACTACTGACTAGTGATGTACCGATGCCGATGTATCAGCTTTTTTCAACATCAGCATTGTCCAATGTTACTGACATTTCATGACCTTTCACAACATCAGCAATTTATGTTTTAAGCTAGTAGAGGCAATCTAGTCTATAATATGACTTCGCATAATCGTGGCTATGAAGAGTTCATAAGAAGCTTTCTCTTTATGATACACTTTATTCGCATGTTCTGGCTTTAGAACGCGCGCTTTTCGCAATGCAAAGTTATTATTTAGACGTCCGCTACATCTGTTTTATCGTGCTGGTACCATTCACCCAATTGCAACCATAACCTTGCTTTACCGTTTTAATCAGTGTTTATTGCACTTGGCTGAAATATAGATCCATTACAGCAATGCACGTAACCTCAAACTTCAAAGCCCGCTTTAACGCTTTGATTAAAGCCGCTTACAGATGTTAATAGGAAAAAGATTTTCCTATGAAAAGACGTGTGGATCTCACCGATTTTGTAACAAACATTGAACTTCTGTTTGGTCTGTCCAGTGGCGTAGCCAGCCCAAAATTTCGGGGGGAGGCAAAACTTCATAGGTTTTTCCAGTGGCGCACCCAGGATTCGGCAAAGGGGGTGCCCCCAGCCGCCGGAGGCTAAGGTGGTGTGGGGGCAGAGCCCCCAGCCGCCACGGATTTTTAGAATTTTTGCGAGAAAAATACTCATTTTAGCGTAGTTTTTTTGTCGAAAAGTGGTCTTAATCCGCGCCTGCTTGCGTTGTTAGTAGATGTACGAAACCCCAAGTGGTCTTAATCCGTCCCTGCTCGCGTTGTTAGTAGATTTACGTTATAGCTTTAGTATCTTCGTTTGTAGGCTAGTGGTCACTGAAAATATTTCGGGGGGGGGGGTCAATTGTCCCTTTTGCTCTTCCTGGCTACGCCCCTGGGCCTGTCACTTTGATTGCCGCAGACTTTGCTCTTATCGTTGCAGTTTTAATTTTACTTCAAAAAAATGCGAGCGCTGTTCTCGTGTGCTACGCATATGAAGACGAAGGCCTACTTTCTTCGTTAACTTTGTATACACTATTCTCTATTATTCGTTGAAAGACGCTGGGTAGAACACCCTCTTATTAATTTTTTTTAAGATACGTGTAATTGCATTTCTCCGGCGCCGCTAGTGGCGAAACTTTGTTGCTACGATGGACAAGCTATCAGACTTCGCACAGTGAAAAGCATAGCTTTTATGAGACGTTGGTTGGAAAATTGCTGCAGAGAGGTTAATTGAACATATCTACTTGATATTTCAGTTGTGCACATCGAGTTAGTGCAAGCATAGGATGAAGAGCAGATGATTAGTTGGAATTTGCTAGAAAACATTTTAAGCTTAGGGCTTAGGCTAGTGGATTTCATAAGACCAACCGGTGCAAACCTGTACGAGGCTGTGCTTTAGTATGTATTGCAGCTGTACAGTACAATACTGATTGTGATATCAGCTATGCTATAGCGTAGATGAAATACTTTCCTCTGGTCTGTCGTAATAGCAAACTAGCGTTCAGTCAATGCTGAGTTTGACTGCAACAAAATTATGAACTGCCTACTGGTACCGCATAGACTACTCTCAGAGCCTTGGCTATAGATTAGATTCTAACTTCGAAGTGAATAAGGTTACGTGATCGTAACATTTGTCTCTTTGCTTTATTGTCACTCTGGTACAACTGGGGAGAGCGTGAAGGGATAATAAAATAAACCAAAGTGACAAATGCTACGGTCATGTAACCTTAGCCAATGCCTTTTAACTTAAGCTAGACTATGGCACGCCGATCATCACAGAAAAATAAAATGAAACTGGTAGGATATGGGCTGAGCTAGGCCTGCAAACCATATTATGCTGCTAACCTGTAAACCTCATCTACAGTGCTTACGGTAGGCCTACTTCAGTTTTTGCATCATCCATTATCAAAGCCATAGCTTTGCCAAAAACTTTGGTTTATTTGTCACGCATTGACTACACGTTAGTTTGCAATGAGGAAAGTCCAGAGGAAAATATTTCATCTAGGCTATAACGTAAGCTGATATCACAACCAGTGTTGTACAGCTGCAGTACATACACAAAGTACAGCCTCGTACAGGTTTGCAGCAGCTGGTCCTATGAAACCCACTAGTCTAGGCCCTAAGCTTAAAATATTTTCTGGCAAATTCCAACTAATCGTCCACTCTTCACCCTATGCTTGCACTAATCGATGTGCACAATTGAAATACCAAGCAGATATCTTAAATTAATCTTTCTGCTGCAATTTTCCAACCAACGTACCATAAAAGCTATGCTTTTCACTAAGCGAAGTCTGATAGCTTGTCCACCGTAGCAACAAATTTTCGCCACTAGGGGCGCCGGAAAAAGGTCTATTGCATTTCTCTGGCGCTGTCATTGCTGGGAAAATTTGATTAGCTGCCGCATTATGTTCAAAAAAATTATTTGATGTGCGCGGTTGTGTGTTTGAGATTTTGGGTGCAGTATGGTTACTTGACACCAGCCGATGCGTCGGCGTAGAATTACCGATGCCGATGCATTAGCAAAATTGCCGATTCATCGGTTTTTCCGATGTTGAACATCGGTATCGGTGTATTCCTAAATGTAACATAGACTAGAGTCTGCCGTGCTTAAGTTAAATACTGCCAGACTCGGACTCTAGGCTAATAACTCTAAGCTAGAGTAGTCTATGCGTTAAAAGTTTATCTATCAAACCAGAAATAGCTTACTGCAACTGCTTAGTGTGAAGTCTTTCACAGTTTCGATGGTAAAAGTGACAGCGTACTTGTAGGCTACCTTACCAAATAAGCTTTACTTTCTCCTGGGAGCCTGAAAAGATGCAGAACATTGACTCAAATATTGGTGGTTACTCAAGCTTGCACAATGAGGTTCTTCCAGATGAAAATGTAAGCATAACTGTTGCCGAAATGGAATTGGCTGAAGAAATTCCTAAGCGCATTTCTCGGGCACTAGACGATCGTTTCCACGTTGATCATTTGTGTCATTTGGCAAAAGCATTTCAAGCTTGCAGTGTGCAGCATTGGCAACAGTTTGGTCGATCTTCTCTGAAACTTTCGCCTTCATCAATTGAAAATATTTTCCATGATCATGCTGAAAGAAGTGCACAGGTAGGCTTATGGCATGAGAAATTAACTGTGAGTAGATATTGCAAAGTTGTATTGCATTGCTTAAAAACAGCATTGGGATTTGAATAAAAATGGACAAAAATAACTTGAAAGGGAAATCTTCATCTCAGATGGCCTAGTGGTAAGAGTGTTCACCTCTGGAGCTATAGACTTTGGTTTGATTCCGATTCAGGTCAAACCAATGACTACAATATTGGTACTATTTACAGCTTCCCTGCTTGACGCTCAGCATTAAAGGGACAGTGTGTAGAACAAGCAGACTTGGGCAAAATACTCTCCAAATGTATTTAAATACAAAGTGCAGTGGCCAAAAAGTAATTAAATACAACATACTTTCTGGCCAAACTGGGAAGTCCAAATTATACTTTAACAATGTATTTAAATACTTTTAAAGTATTTTTCCAAAAAATAAAATTTTTCATAAGCTTACACTTGAAAAAACCTACAAAATTCGGCGAATACTTCGGGACATTGCTAAAATGGCTTCTCTCAAAACAATCATTGCATTATCGTTTTTTTATCATGGAAAAAAAGGACTGAAGTAAACAATAAATATTGCCCGAATACGCAGTGTGCTCCAACGGTAACAAATGTATTTAGAATACAAATACTTTTCATAAAAAGCATTTAAATACAGTATTGTGTATTTCAAATACGTATTTGTATTTTAAAATACAATTGGAAAAGGCACTTGGCAGGATTACCCTATCTTTGTGTGCTAGACAATGGCCGGTAACTCTTCAGCAAGCTCACTACAGCGCTTGATCGGTTTCTTGTGATAGGAGGATAAATATGCAACTAAATACAATTTAGCAACATAGGTATAGTTGCCATTATCAGTTGGATGTTGTCATGTACAAATTGTAAACTACAGTCTTTATTGTCTAGAAATACGCAGCTGCTCACCCAGTTGAGTAAGTTATCAAAATGTCCCTTTTTGATAAAGTAGATATATGGTATTATGTTTTTCACGTGTCGTTTTGCACAGATCGTCATGATGTTTCGTCAATGGCACGAAATTAATTCTGAAGAAATAACATTTAGAAAAATTATTGAAATATTTGATACAGCCAAACTGGTAGGGATTAAACAACGATGGTTTGCAAGGTATAGAGGTGAGTTGCGTTGTTGGTAAAGTGCATTAATGTGGTTGTTACCTGTGATGTAGCACCTTGAACTTGGTTGATATTTTCAATGTTTAGATGAAAATTCACGGCAAGTGGAGAATTATTTTCGCAAATATCGCGAAAAGATTGACGAGTTATGCCATAAAATTGTTTCTGAAGAAGATTGGATGTCTTGTTTAAGAAGATTGCGTATTGATGACATGCATCCAGAAGTTGAAGCAATGAGAGGTGGTCTCGTACTTAAGAGAACAAAAATTCTTTTTATGTATGTTATTGTCAATAAGTGCAATCTTTTTATCATCGTTTATTATAACAATTCCAAGGTGTACAATGGTTCTTTATTAGGAATCCCGATTTTTGGTTTTTGGGATCCTAAAATGAAACATGTCTAATGAAAGAAAATCACTTTGTCTACAACAAAAAAACCGAAAATGTCGTGAGCCTAGCACTCTTCTTAGCTATTATCATGTTTCAGAATTTTCTACGATTTATTTTTACGTCGTAGTAAAAAGAAGTACTTACTGTCCATGTTGTGTTTAAAATTAAGTATTTGTGGAAGTTATGCATTGTTGCAAATATCTGTAGATGCTCAGTTTTTGACGTGTGTCGCTTATAAAAGATTTTCGCCTGCAACCGTACGGTTTTCTGCTATAATCAGTTCTTTTTTTTTTATCAGGTACGAAGATCGCTTTGGATTTGGTCGTGAAGCAACTACCCGTTTGTTTAATGCATTAGAGGATTTGCGAGGTAAGTGCGAAATTGACAATATTGTCTGTTGACAATATTGTTGTTTGTTGACAATATTGTTGTTGTTCAATTGAATAGCTTGAAATCTAGATGGAGTAATTATTAATTATGTTGTCAGAGATATTGACTTATGTTACTGCGTGTGGGATTCTGGGTTATCTTCCGTCATGACTGGAATATTTTTTATCAATCGAGTGAATTTATTGGCGATGCTGATATGGCATTACGTGAAATAAACAAAGACAAATTTAGGAAAAAATACACTGAGAAACTGCAAATTGTCCTCAATTTATTTACGGTACTGTTATGAGTTTATGTACGTCTCAGATTCATGTGCCTGCCTTTTTGCAAAGTCCTAACTACAAAGAGAGGGACAAGACTTTGCGGCTTGACAAACTCTGTATTAAGACATAGTGTCAGAATTCCGGTTTGTTTTTTTGAACTCTTTGAGAGTTAGTCCTCGGTTTAAGCCTTAGGTTAGCGTTCCAATTCTTCATAGTTGTGCAAATGTGCACTCCTCGCTAGCCGTTTTCCAAAATGCTGTGCCAGAATTTCAGTTTGATAGTTCATGAACTATTTACGGAAGTTTTAATTATTTCAGAACGACGATCTACTCGTCAATATTCATATCATGCTCTCCCATTTTTGGAGCGCATTCGATCTACTCGGATCAAAAGATGTCAGGGTTGTAGAGGAGACATTGGTCCGTCGGATGAGAAGGTCATTGCTCATTGGGAGTTTGTCAAATACAGGAAAAATGGAATACTTCAAGGGAAGGAAACGTACGGTCATTATCATTTCAATGAAGAATGTGTACGTCGTAATCACCGCAGATTTCGAATGCAGGATTTAATCCGTCTAAATGATGGTGATTGAATTATACAAATTGTAAATACTACTTGCTGTGAGCAATATACACACGCTATACATTTGATGATTTGTTGTATGTCGTTTTGCTTGCTTTGATTAGTAGAGTATACGTTTTGTTTAACGACATTTTGAATACAACTGATCAATGATAGGAAGTTTGGAATTACAACCGCTGAGATTTTTTATTTTATTTTAATCATATTATGTTTTTATTTTGCTATGCTAGCTAGCTCCGTCTGCATTTTGTGTTCCAGTAAGCGTATAACTGGTAATGCATTTGAATAATGAAATTTAGCCTTGGTGATCAGGTCAATCTGTAACTCATTAATTTTGTTTTTATGAAATGATTTTTGAGTACGTTAACGAATACTATGCACATTGCACAATAATTGGAGTAACTCAACATTTCGGCCTCGTAGATCAACCGTCATCATCACCAGTGACACTAGACACAAGTTGCAATTTGTGTTTTCTAGTTTCTACTATCTACCAGGCACTGGTAATAACTACAGCTGAACTTGTCGAAACATATCTTAACGATAAAGAAATTAACATTCGTTTTAATTTTTTTTAGCTAATTTTATCTTATGTTTTGGTCAAAATGAGTTCCAAAATGTTTTGAATTAATTTGTTGTATTGTGTTTGCTTTGTTAATTAATTTCTTCACGATGATCGATATAATCGTTTGTCGGTACTGTCCCTGGCTCACAGCAAATATATAAAGATTTGGCACGTTCGAATTTAGTAGCAGCACAATCATTAGTTTGATAAACAGGACACTTGGGTTAGTCCGCACTTTAGGCTCGCTGTTTGAGATTTCTCATTGAAAAGACATAAACGAAGGACGCGAATAACAAGCTCATAGTCATAAATTAGCTATAAATGCAATGATTTTCGGTAGTTTTTTAAGTTCTCGAACGAAAAATTATGAAACAGATCTCCGATGCAATACCGCAGTTTCTTCAGTAGAAGCCGCGGCTGCAATTTTTTGTCACTTTCGATTTTTATTCCAAGGCGGCATTTATTTAATGGCGGCTTTAATTTTTGTAAATGAACGTTTTCGTCTTCAAATTGCTGACCAGTGAGCATTCAAGTTATGCAAGCAGTCGATGCGGGCTGTCTGGGATTCGCGGACTGGGCGGTCTGGGTCAAAGCGGACAAAGTGTCGCCATCGTTGCGATGTTTCTTCGGATTCGAAGCTACAGATTTTAGTGTTGCCCAGGCGCAAAGCTGCAGAGATAACAGCTCGAGTGGTTAGAGCGTTCGCCTCTGGAGCTGTAGACTCTGGTTTGATTTCGAGTCGGATCAAACGGTTCAAACCAATGACCAAAATTTGTATTCACAGCTTTCCTGTTTGACGCTCTGCATTAAAAGGGCAGTGTGGAAAATAAGCCGGCAAGTTTAGTTGTTGTGCCGTTGGGAAAAGCAATTAGTGGGATTCCCCCGGCTTGGTATGGTAGATAGGTGGCCGGCAACTCCTGACCGAGCTCGTTATAGCTTTTTGATCGCTTTCTCGCGATAGGACTCGGAGGATAACCGGTAAACGTGCAACTAAATACAAATAGATGTCCCCCGACACTCGTTAACGCCTCGTCGTAATTCTCACACAAAGTGATAATGCAGCTTATGCGTTGCCAGACGCAACATGATTACAGAACAAGGGCTTGCGTGGCTGCTAATGGAAGAAACAGCATGTGAAGAAGAGCCGCATGAACCTGGGCAAAGAGCCGCATGCGGCTCGCGAGCCGCGGGTTGGCCACCCCTGCATTAAATCATCTGCTGCAGTTCTATTGTCTCTTTTGTGAAACACTCGTGAGTAGGTCACCATGTGCTACCTGGCAGTTATTCCAACAGAACAGCAGCTATTCCTGCCGCGTCTGTGTAAAGCACTTAAAGAAACCAAACGGTGGAAGTGTTAATTAGGTGGCAACAAAAATAGCATTCGCTTGAAAAATATCAGAATTATCGGTGATGATAAAAATCTCCATAGATATTTAATATACTGTAGTAGTTGAAACAGAACATACAATACTGTTTTAGTCGCCTGTCGTTAGATTAGTAGATTTGTTTACATTGTTTTTTTGTATCAGCAAGAAAGGGTTTTGTCCTTTGCGGCTTCTATTCAAAGGCTGTTTCCATTGTTTTTAATCAATTCGTGCAGTTTTTTATTCGAGGGAGGCTTCTATTCAAGAAAATACGGTAACTATAGGTTTACCACTCAAAATACAGTTTTTACTCCAAGTGGGTGATCATGTTTTAGCAACACCACCAGATGCCGCAAAAGCGCTGCTTTTGAAGACAAGATCCTCTTTACAATTGTACATACCCGGGCGAGTGGTTGGCGCATTGGGCTCCGGAGCTGACTTTGCTCGTTCGATGCTCAGCTATTGCTATCTTCCATGGTGAATGTATTTTACCAATGTAAAACCTGAGTTGAAATGACGTGTGACTTTAAATTTTTCTGATTGGCCTAACCAATATATTTTTACTTTTATTGTGCATGAATAATCATTCAGCTTCAAAGCTTAGGCATTGTACTCGTACTTCAGATCTTCACCAGTCAGTGATGGGCACGATAAACCTTTCTGTACTAAAGCGATAATCGATAATTTCAAAAATGCTCTGGGCGTTACCAATAATCGATAAATTTCAATTTTTTTGAGCGATATCGGTAATCGATAAATTATCGCCGATAAATTTTTCCGATAGATGTTGCAATAAATTTTCTATGTGTTTGACGAAGTTTTGTTCTTGTAAGTCAAATCACAAAAGTGTTTTTATAGATTTTTCAAGAAAAGAGAGCAGTGCATTGACTCTGCCGTGGGATCAAATAAAACAAAGAGATTTTTTAAATTGCAACAAGACTTTATCGACACCGTGAATTTTGCCATAGCGCCAACTCCCCAACTTTGAACACTGAGTGCATAAAGAATCGTTTATCGCGATAATTTATCGGCGATAATAAAATATATTACAAAAGCGATATCGGTAATCGATAAATCCAAACTATTTTGAGCGATAACGATAATCGGTAAAAAGTTATTGCCGATAAATTATCGCGATAAATGCCCATCTCTGTCTCCACTTACCAACATGCTACAAATTACGTTTTTAAGAAATATATCGTTTTTTGTGTTTAAACTAAGAACTAATCAAATCCATATAGGCTGACTATAAGTAAGAAATAAAAAGCAGATAAAAAAACACCTTAAACAACAACAGCAACGAATTTATTTTGTCGCAGTGCGAACAAGACAAGGTAAAACAAAAAAATACAGTAAATTGAATACGTACAATAGTGCGACTGGGAAGCTGTGAAGTGACATTATGTCTTCTGTTCAAACAGCTCCCCGTCAAAACACATTTTGGATTGGTGTTACAGCATGTAAAAGTTAAAGCGAAACAGCAGTAAATTGGTTTGCCAGACCCTTTGACAGGGATACAGTAAAATTAAGGATACAAAGTAACTTTACTATCGGTGGTACTGCATTTTACGATTGATGGTATACAATATTGAAATTTGCAAAAGTTAAAAATTTTCAACGAGAATGCAATAACAATTATATTGACGCTGTTAGCATACGCACGAATGGTTATAGTTAATACAGACTGTATGTGACTCAATTCTAAACAACTGGTGCTTCGTAATTTTGCTGCAATCTTTGAGCAAAACATTTTTTTGCGGTTTAAAATTACCTGAAAATAATTAATTATTGTGTGTAAGTGGCATAAGCTGAACCTATTGTTGAATTTGAGGTGTTTGATTAACCGGATACGACTTGGCTGTACTATAGGCTATAGTAGCAGTGTCTTGTTAGTGAGGCTAATTAGAATTCTCCTCAAAATTTTGACACTTTTACCTTCTTTTTTTTCGCGAAAAAGTTAATTTCAAACGCCAAAAGATCTTGAAGTTTTGTGTCGGTAGGCAAAACCCAATGTGCGGTATGATCGGGCACATCTACTTACTGCCTTCTGTCATTGTGGGCCTACATGTTGATGAATTGATGTTGATGTTCACAACCGTACGCGCGATTCACTTGAATAAACAAGCTTGAAACAGTAACATATGTTTACATCAGAGACAGCACTGTATTGTGTGGTATGTACACGAAACCTCTGACAGCTTTTGAAGCCTGGGCCTGTACGAGCATACTAAATGGAATAAGTCTTGCGGTAGCAATGAATAAATTGTAATATTTCGTTTGACCTTCTGTAAGTTCTACTGTTGGTGATCACTGATTACTAGGGCGATTTTTTATTGATCTAAAAATCCCAAAAAATTGACCTTATTTTATCAAAACATTAACTTTATCAACCAAACGAAACAATGAAATGAAAGAACCAGCCCATAAAAAAACCACCAACGTCACTTCAGTTAGAACTTAGATTATAATGTAAGCACATAAAATAATTCAAGTGTTTTGCTAGTCGCTGTATTGCTATCTGTGTAACATCAAAGTATGTTCGAACAACTAATGCATTGTCTTTTCAATTCTAGTGCTTTGGACTACCGGACACGTAGCGACAAAAATATGTAACAAATGAGAACAGAACACATCGAAAAGCTTATTTCATCATAATCCATTTTTGGTAAGATTGCAATCTTGCAAAGCTGTCTGAAAAGATCTTTACAATCGAAATCAATCAAATCACATCAAGCATTACATGAATAAATTAAGCATGTGTAAAACTGTAATACCGGTAACAGTCAGGCGACAGCATGCACGTCCCTGGTACCACCAACAGTTACGAACCTCCATCTCTAAATTATCTAAGTCATCTCTTTTTAAATAGGCTATAAAGTAGAAACGCGCAAAAAAAGCAAGAAAGCAAAAATTGACCTAATAAAAAAAATTGACCAAAAAAACAAAAAAATTGACATTTATTGACTTTATAACTTCATCAATACTGATCCTACGACCGTGAAACTTTGTTTCCACATTTTTAGAGTTATTTTCTACATCCAAAAAAAAATTGACTTTATTAACCGTGAATCGCCTTACTGATTACTCATTTGTTAAATCAAAAAAGCTATGCAATTGCAATAAAAGCATAAAATGCAACGCCTCCAAAATGAGATAAGATTGTAAAATCAGCTCTTCTAAATTTTTTACTGCTTTTATGGGGTGGGTTTACAACGAATACGATTTTGTCTCACCCGATTTTCAACGTACAAATGGGCGGACATTACTTTCATAGATTTCGAACTCGCGTGATTTTTACTTTTATGCGATGGTTTATGAAACTATGCAGCAACAACGTACGTCTACAACTCTAGACATTATCCCTTTAAACTTTTCGTACCGGTACCTTCTGATGTTCAACATACAAAAAGTAAATCGTAGTTTGTTAAAAAACTGACGCTCCTTCGGTATCTCACCTTCGGAGCGAACCAGAGGCCCTGCAAAGTGTCACTGTCAGCTGAAGATATTGCATATTTTTTGGTTACGTTCTTGCAACTGTTGCTGTTGAAACAGATTAAAAAACTTGGATTTTTTGCGTTGTAAGCCCATACCCGAACACGGTGTTAAATAAACTAGCGGTTCAACTTTCCAATACCAAAAGTTGATTTGAACAACGGCTGATTAATGCATATTTTTTCGGTTATTTTATAATCTTGTCCTTGAATTAGCACCGAAAAACATGGGAATGAGGTTGGGTTTACGCAGAGCCAGTCTTTTTTGAACTTCACAGCTGGAAAGGAGCAAAGACGAGAGTTTGTTGAATTTGTTTTCTTAGTTTCTTCTGATGTGGTGCTAGTATTGTGTAGAGTAGAGTTTGAAATAATCAAATCACCGTCAAAAGAATTCGCATCTCGAAACTTTTTCAACTTTGCGTTTCCTAAAATCGAATATTAAATAAATAAAACAAGTTATGGGTTGTAATTCCAACATGAAAGTCTTTCAAGCAGTCTACTATCGTACCGTCGCAAACGTGCAAATTATTATGACAATTAAAATTTGTTCAAAACATTAGTAATAATTTCTTGTTTTACGGTGCTTCTCTAACGTACAGCCCCGACTCCTTAAAACTTCCCCATCCCATGCACCAGCTTAAAGTAGTTAAAAATGTCACGCCTTTTTGCATTTTCTAAGCCTACTCAGTTTTGAGGACCTAGTAGTAGGCTAGTAGTATTGTCCTTTATTTCTGCACCGTCATAATAAAAAGAACACAGCAATATAGGATTTCAAATTCAAACGGACACAAAAAAGGGAAGATGCAACAAAACGATTAACGTTGTAACATGCTAGCGAGAATGAAACTTGAAGATGAGGAAATTAGTTGGCATGGTCGCAACACCCGATTAAACTGAAATAGGGACATAATTATACAAAATGTAAGTACAGTATGATCGCAATATCCGATTAAACTAAAATAGGGACATAAAGGTCGCTACAAAAATGGGGACATAATTACCAGGTACATAATTATACAAAATGCAACAAATGCTTTTGTTAAATGAGAGCGTTGAGGTCAAGTCGCGGCAAGAACAGGCCAATCGTAGCCTACATCCATTTGGAAATCATTCTATTTTGATTATGGCCTTGGATCACACGGTGCCCGTGGAGAAAACTGGGGAAATTTGTAGATGAAACTTACTTTGCTTTAAGTTGCATTGTGTCGCTGTAACATTGTCTTTTTCTTCAATTTGTAAGTGGCAGTTTCTTGGCTTCTGTAGGGGTATTGATCTGCATTTACAGTGTACGCAGTGTTCACTTTCATAATCTTGTTAGTTAGCAGCAGATAACTATGGCCGTTCTTGCGAGATTTTAATAATTGATAATCGCTCACGATGTTTTTAATCAAGAAATATTAAATTGTAGTTAAAGGTACACGACGAAATGTGCTTCAAGCACATATTGTGTGGACCATTTATATGAGTGAGCCAATTTCAATGGCAATCATGTGTGATGGAAAGTCATAGCCTACACTCAACCCTTCGTTCTTCTCCCTTATACCGAGCATTTGGCAATGAATTTTCAAAATCTTTTGTAAATAAATGACTCGACTGAGATTAAAACCGCATTCTCTTAGCCACAAAACGAATCCTGTGCTAAGGCATAATATGTTTTGTTAACTATGATAATGGATTTTTGCATGATATGCAGACTTAAAAACATTTTCGGCTTCATGAATACGCATACAGTAACCCCATCGAGTGGTTTAAAGCTTGGACCTTGGGCATGCAGCCTGTAAACTAAAGACGCAAGGTCTGTGCTTAACTAGGTCTCTTCTATCACTCTTCTGTCATACATATTGCATATACCAGTACTTGACTAAAATCTAACAGCACCCATGTACAGCAGCTTTATAAAAATTAAGTTTCGGTCTAAGAATATTGCACTCTCATTTACTTTATGTAACGAAGCAAAAAGTTAAGGCCTTCCTTTCAAGATGACAACATTGCTAAGAATACACATCGTTATAATTATCTACTTTTCCCAAGTGCCGTCCATACATGCATGTGCGCCCGCAATGGGGGCAAGAGGGAGCACTTGCGATCCCCCAGGATTTTGCAAGTTACGTGCACCACAGCTTCGTAGTTTTAGATGGTTCGTTTGTAATGCGCTATAAAATTTGATGCAAAGCTAAAGGAGCCAGACTAGTTCATGTACATCCAGTCCTCCAGAGCCGTAATTTCCTGCATTTTGCAACAAACAAACTCCACCGATATCGCACATCGGAAGGACGTCCAAATATCTTTTTAAACTTTGCCCCGGCCTGTGGAAATTTCTGATCACGCCGCAGTCAGACCGCAAAAATATTCTCGGTGAAGTGAAGTGGGCTGTGAGTTCAAATAGGATGGGAATGAGAAGCAAAAATTTTGTAGCGCATACCGATACCCGTAATTATTTGAATTGTTTTAACTTCATCATCGATGACGTTTTGCAAACGCGGTGATCAGGCCCAGCACGACTTTATTTTTTCATCTTAATAATGATGCTCAATAAAAGCAGATTGACTGACACCGTAGAACATCAACTCACACAATCAAAAATTGCTCTCTCCCTGCAAAAATTTTTGCGGGCGCGCATGCATGAGTCGTGGGAATAAGTCTTTACAATAAAATACTACGCTGAATGTGTTGGGCTTTTTATGAAACATAGGATAAGAGGTAACGATGAAAATCAGCCAGTGCAAAGCTTACTCGGGATCTTGGTGTGTTTGGAATGCGGATTGATAATTTGGTCGAATCACATCTATGCTGACATTGACGTCACCGACAATGGTGTAATCGAACAAAATTCTGAAATAGTACATATTGAATTGCATTGTAAGCCAACGACATTAAATTTTTAATGTTTATGGGAAATAAACTGACCTCAAATTACCGTTGCTTTTGTACGTTATGTTTGCACTACCATTGAGAAAAAATGTTTCGGTGCTGATAGAATAAATGTGCAGATAATCGTTGAGATCTACCGGAAATAACTGTAAAATAATGTTTTACACCCCGATCAGCAATAATAAGTTGTAAAAGTAACTTGATTGTTCTGTAGGCTTAGAAGATCAACCTGATTTATTTTGTCTCTCGTGTAGTGTTGCGCAGTGGAAATGTGGGAGTATGAGTGACTGTGAGTCCGTATTTTTGATTTACCGCAAACTTTGCCGCTCAAGCAGACGACCGAGTGGGTAGAGTTTTTGCTTCGAACCGCCGACTGAGGGCTCGATTCTGACTTGGGTCAATCAATGACTCGGAAAAGTAAAATACTGTTCACAGCTTCCCTGCTTGACGACCAGGAATAAAGGAACAGTGTGAAGAACAAGCCGGCAAGTTGACTGGTTGTCAGGTTGTGCTACTGGAAAAATAATTTAGCGGGATTCTTCCATTGTGAAGAGATAGACAGGTGGCCGGCAACTACCGAGCAAGCTCTTTATGATGCCTATGGGTCGCTTTTTCGTATTAGAGGGAGGATGCAACTGAATGATATAATGATAATAAAACTAAATCGGTCCGTATTTTGGGAAAGCTCTGGCTAAAAGGCGAAACCAGTGAGCTGAAAAAATAACTAACAATAAACAAAACCGATAATTTTGCACTTACCTTTCGAAAATCAGATATTATTAAACATTGATTGCTAGCTTGGAAAATGGTTTGTTCATCACCATAATATTTGCTTTTGCAAATTAAAGTGTTAATGAAAAGTGGCGATGCGTAATTCTTGGTCATGCTAAAATAACCGCAATTTTTAAGTCCGCTGGCTGTTTTTAACGTGTTTAACATGCTACTTGGCTTCAATGCGTTTTGGCAATCCGTTTTCGCTTTCCCATGGGTTTTTCCAATTTCATAGCATGCGCCTAATTTTCTACGCCGACTATTCGATTGATAATGAAAGCTTCGGGAAACGAAAAGATAGAGATATTGGTTCAATTAGACAAGGTATTAGTTGCGGTCTTAAGCTAAGCTGTAAAACTAATTAAAGTTTCGAAGTAGGTAGTCTTGCTTCAAAAATATCTTTAATGATCGAAAAAGAAGCAATTAAGCTTCTGAATTCACGCGTTTTGTGATAGTTTACATGTTGTTAGTTAAATTCGATCTGTTTTTTTGTTTTACAAAATTTTATTTTGAAGGTCAAGTCAATGAACTGAACGAAAAGATACTGCTGTGAAAAACGACAAAGTTCAATTATCCTAAAAAAGCCACATATGCTGTTTCATAAACCAGAAGAAAAAACAAAGAAAACAAATAAACAAGTACCATGTTTTGGTTTGGTCCGTACATAGATTGTCGTCTTCCAAACCGATCCCTTGTTCCAGCCAGGTCGCGTCTCGCTCTCCGTTGTACTGTTAGCTCCCGACCAGACTTGGAAAATAGTGATGAAAGCAAAAAAAAATTATCAGCAATTCGTGGCTCTTCGTGATCTAAAACAGGGTAAATGCTTCAGTTTTAGACCTATTTTCCACAGCTTTTTCAGAAAGATTTACTGAAGGTCTTATCAAGCGAAATTTTTACTTTACTCCTGAAGGTTGCAAAACAAAATTTTTTAAGCCGCATTCATATGCAGCTTCGGCTTTGTGTTAGAGAAGTACATGCATCGTGGAAAACGATCTAGTTGAGCATCGAACCCGCGAAGCCAACTCCGAAGTCCTATGCGCCATCCACTCGCCAACTTCATGAACTCATAAAAATGCTTCGGCATTTTTGTGGGAGAAGCTTGCCTCTTTGTCAGGGTATCATGACAAACTCAACTAAACTGTCGTTGATAGTAAATCTCGCATTTTCAATACCGCAAAACAAAAACTTTTTTTATGATTAATAGTTACCAGCAAGGCACGCATCTCAGTAACAGGTAATTACAGTTACATGCGATCCATTAATATTTCATAATAAATATTGATTCAAACAAGGTTTGAGTTTTCTACAATAATCTTGTTATAATAATGCTATTTTCTTACCGACTTTTTAACAGGATTAAAAATAAATAAACGAGGAATTTGAGCAGCTATTACAAATTTTTGGTAATAAATTCAGTAAAGGTGATTTTCTATATATATATTCACTATGGTTAGCTCCCTGGAAGGAGAGGAGGTGAGCATCCTTCGAGAATGTGGGACAATGCACCACTCGCCGCCTTCCTCGTTGAGCACTTTGCTGTGTTGTCTAATTCAGAGTACACTGTTTATTCTCTGCGACTTGAGTCCACAGCTTTTCGCTTGATGAGTTTCTCGTGCATTAAACTATTGGTGGCCACGTTGGTTAACGTCGCCAGCGGTTGAAACGTCGTGACAATGGCGGTCAAAAACGTGAGACCGGCTCGCTTCGCCTCACTGGGCTGAACCTACTTTTATAGGAAGTTCTTGTGCCTTTCGGTTTCCATCCGTTCATGCCTATGAAACGAAACATGAGCTTTGCTGGTTTTTGATTATCCCGGGCAGTTTTTGGCCTTTGTTACGTAATTTTGATCTTGGTTGATAGCTAATACTATAATTGTTAAAGTAATGGTCTTTGGCTTCGTTTATTACTTTCCAAGTTACTGTAATTTGTTTAACATTATTCACGAGTTTCTATGGCGCTTCGTAGATAATTTTGACTTAGGTTTCTGCAGTTAACTAAATTTCTTTTTTTAAGCGACAAACTGTTGGCCTTGTTTGGTAGTTATACTACGGCTAAAACTTAAAATAGTGTGTTCTTTTGCTTCGTTTTTTGCTTCCCAAATTATTTCCTTAAACTCAATTCACGAGTTTGTATGGTGCTTTGTAGATAATTTCGGATTATTCGACGTTTCCGCAGTTAATTAAACTTGCTTTTTACGCGCACATAATATGGCTACAGTAATTGTGTGGTTAAAATTAACCCACGAGCTCTTTCTGCTTCGCCGTGCTTCTGCGGTTTACGAAATCTTGGAGTTTGCAATCAAGTTTTGGACCTCGAGCGCTTTCTGTCATGCCGCGCCCTTCTGATCAGCAAGCTGTATACAAGCTTCGATTTTTGTTAGTTTACTTAGAGCCAGCTTTGTAGTTGTGCACTTGATGAGTCTGGAAGGACGAAAAAAATCATAACCGGTTACCCTTTTTCGTGCACTAAGCGTTGGTGTACACCCGGCCCATGTCGTGCTTGCATTGCTCGGTGTCGCAAACAATCACTATATATTTGTCCACGTACCTTGTCCTTTAGATTGAAAGATTGTGTTTTTTGATGTTTTAGTTTCGTTTTTCCTCCAGTTGTTTTCCATCTATGAAACATTGCAAAAATGCAAGCAACAACACAAGCAAAATAATAAGCTCAAAGACTAAGTGAACTAACCAAAGAAATCCTCAAATTACGCAAGCAGTTTTTTGTTGAAATTAAAAACATAGAACTATTCTCAAAACTGCATAGTTTTTAAACCGAAATAACCACGATGTATGAACATTTTGTTTAAACTGGTTGGTTAAATAACTTGGGCAGTGGCGTAGCGAGAAATTTAAAAAGGGGAGATGGCATATTTTCCACAGTTTTTTCCAGCGAATTTTTTTTCGGCAGAACAAGTTTAAAGGTGATTGAAAAACAAGATAAAAAGCTCTAGGGGGGTCCGGGGACATGCTCTCCCGGAAAATTTTTGAAGATTTATATGCTGTAATGGCTATTTTAGAGCTTTTTGAATAATTTTCACGCAAATTTTGTTTAAATTTTTTGATCATAATTCTGAGTACTTCGCCAAATATGACGCATTTTCTACATTTTCGACTATGCGTGCTTAAGGCGTAAGGCTTATTGTTATCAAAGAGGATCGAAATTATGGAAAAATTGTATGCATCAAAAACTTTTTTGAAATGGCTGGTGTGAGATGCATACCCCTTATCCTACCCCCTGTATCCGCCCCTGGCCATAAGCTACAGAAATCAGCAAAAAAGTCTGGCATATTTCAGTCGCTTGGGACCATTAATTTTGTTCGCTTGACCATTAATTTGTTTGTTCGCTAGAGTGGTCGCTTGACTCGAAGAGTGGTCGCTTGACTCGAAGACCTTTAGGTCCCTTCGCGACCTTCCTATGTACATCTGTAAGTCGTTGTGCCGTGATTTATTTAACGTTGATGTTATTGTTTGTGATTGTTTAACATCGTGGGCTTTCAGATGCATGAAAATAAACTGGTTGTTGTTGTTGTTCTTTTTACTAAAAGGCGGAGTCATAAGAGGGGGGAGGGTATGGCACAATGGCCCTTCCTTACATACGCTCCTAAACTTGGAACTAACGGACGAAACTAATTTCCGTCAAATTGCTCATTAGTTTAACTTAAGGTTTTTGTTCTAACTTTTTTGTTCAAGACTCACGTTGGTTTATGCTGTCGTCAAAAACCTTGCAATAACGTCGCCATTTTAAAATTGAGACAAAAAGAACTAGAAATTTGTGGAAGTGCTTGACTGCCTATTTGAAAATAATTACTAATTTGCTAGTGTTCCGCTTTCAAAGGCATTAAGAAATTAGCATAGCCTCATAACCGTCGATTAGGGGTGTATGAAAAAAATTTCATGCGAAGGATTTTGCGGTTTTGTTCATCCAAAATTATCAGAGTACCAATATGTTAATATGTAACCTTTTAATGAGAGCTTTAGGAAGAAGGAATTTGCGCCCTTTTAGTCCTACCTCCAGATCCACCAATGACTATCCATGGGAATCACGCCTATTATGCATGTACTTGTCTATGGCTGGAAGAATACATTCTTTTTTCCAAAAAAGGAAATATTTGTACATGTACATATAAAGCGACATTTTTAAAATTACAGAACATGCCTGGACTTACTTATGGTAGGTAGGCTATGACAGTACCGGTACCTATAGGCCACGTCGTGTCGGGGTGGGAAACTTCTCTAGTCGGCGCCCGCCGACTCGGCGGGCCAGATGAAGTAAAATGAAGTTCTTGGTGGACCGGATTATTACATGAATAGTATTCAATACCTTAGTCACATATCAATTTATTCACTAATGCAAGAAATAAAATAATAACTCCAAGTCTTCTAACTGATAACAGCCAAAGCATAACTAACACTATCAGTCACGTAGTCACACAGTGGTGAGAGATATTTACGACGGCCTCTGCTGCGACATTATTTCAAGCAATCGCACTAAATTACAACAATTGCTTTAGTCATTAACAAGCGCATTCAAGCAATGGTTTGTTTCACAAGCTCGCAAATTGCACCGACAGTTTGGTAAGAGTAATGCAATTGGCACCTGCAGGAATGAAGCCTCGCGCCACATTTTAGGGTAAGTTTGGATACAGTCTGCAAGCCGGTCAAAATCCCTTCGCGTGCCGGACCCGGCTCGCGGGCTGTATGTTGCCCTTGCTTGCTATTGGCTCTGCTTGATTGTACAATTCTGAATTGTCAGAGAATGAAAAGCGTTTATTACGGAGACAGTAGAGGCGCAGTCAGGATTTTAAGAATGGGGACTTAGAATCTGGTAAATCCAAAAAAACAGATACCAACTATATAACAGTTAATGCAGACTACTGACTAAAATTTTGTGAAGGTATTGAGCCTCTCTATCTTAATCCCCCTTATCCATCTGGAGCAAACGGGTATGTGAGTAAGAACAAAAAGATAGAATGAAGACAATTACGGAGACCATTAGGCTTACGTTTGCCGAAACGTCATTTAAGTTGAAAAACTCATTCAGTTGCACAATATTTGATTTTCTTGTTGCTTAAAGGCTTGATTCTGTAGATCTTGGGAACAAAGTCTGTTCATGTGATCACGAAAGGTTAATGTCGAAATTTCAATGCACTTTGGTTCAACCTTAATACTAAAAAGATAGGCATCGATTCCTGCTGTTTTTAACATTTTTGTCGGAAATTTCTTGACAGCAATCGTATTTCATGTTTCCAACTAAGTTTTTATAACCTGTTCAAAGTCAAAAAATGTTCCAGCAAGAGATAAAAGCTGAAACCACATCTTTTTTGAGAGCATTTCATTTATAATTCATAGCATAAGCTGTGCTGAACAGATTACGTTATGTTTTTTTGCTGATATTTTTACATCTCAGTGACTTGGTTTTGACTCATTTTATCCTTTAATAAAATCGTTTTGATTATTACGATAGATTACGATAAATTTAGACTGATTTTACCTTTTAGTCCAAAGTAACTATGTTTAGCATATAAGAAGCAAAAGATATTTCTGTCAAGATGAAGAGATCGTACTTAAAGATTCCTTACCGTAGCCGGAATCACTTTTAGATGCATTCAACTGAAAAATATTTATGCCGAAAATGCAGCATTACTTCTTATAAACAAACCATCTGTGTGCTCGAAAATCGATAATTATTTAATTGCATCTTCGTTTTCTGCATTTTTTTGTGGTCAATCTTTTGATGCCGTTCATCCTTGAAATTAGTTCTTGTTGTTAGATTTCTTTTTATTGATTACCAATAAAATCAAAGGCAGATCCGGAGACAAAATCATCAAACGGATGGTTGGACCGTCTCAATTTTGACGGTGCAGTTTCAACAATGAATATATAGCCTAATTGCTTTCAGATCTAACACTCCCTACCCAAAAGCGCTACTAAAGTTATTAACATATTTATTTATTTATTTTTATTTGCACCACGAAAAACAGCGCAAAGAGGAAAGTCAGCAAAACACTTGATAAACACTGCATAGTGGGGAAGATTTTGTTGGACTTGTATACCGGGCATCGTAGTCTAGGCTAGCTAGGCTAACTCAAGTTCTGCGCTGTTTGTTCTTCCGGTACGGTAAAAACGGAGACAGAAAAAATCTATTCTCCAATTTTATTTTTGACGCTTCGCTTGGCAATGAACGCCAAGCTTCATCAGAAAATACAGTGACCTGGGAAGGAAATCAACCCAGGTCGAGTAGTAGCACTGATTTAACTTGATCCAATTTACACTTCGTAATTTTTTAATCAGTTCAGTTAAATCAGTGCTACTACGTTTTACTGTTCTCGACCTGGGTTGATTTCCTTCCCAGGTCACTGTATTTTCTGATGAAGCTTGGCGTTCATTGCCAAGCGAAGCGTCAAAAATAAAATTGGAGAATAGATTTTTTCTGTCTCCGTTTTTACCGTACCGGAAGAACAAACAGCGCAAAACACTTGATGTTACGGCTTGCACGGACATAAACATAAAAATAAGAGCTATTGGCAGTTATACTGCAAGGCTGTCTCACCCGAAAGCCAGTCAAAAAAAAACTTGTTTCTCGATTGAAACAGATTTGTCTTGCTTTTATATTTTTGGACTGATTTACGCTACTGAGAAGAAACATAAAGAGTATTTTCACAAATTTTAATGTCAACGATTTAACCACCAGTAGGAAAGGTTTTCACATTCGTACAGTATAACGACATATATTAGAAAATCTAATTTTGTTCATTCTGCTAATTAGATCGCTTGATTGAAAGCACGGAGATTGCTTAAAAGGTAAAGGTAAAGGTACGGGACAGCGGGTGCAAGCACACATTGTTTAGGCCATTTTCAATTGTCGGCCCATTACAATTTTCAATCACGAATGATTGAACGCTGTTAAGGGACATAACATGACGAACAACACATACACAAAACCCTTTGCACTTCCGCTTGTGCTGAGCGCCTGGCGCGAAAGCTGCGAATACTATTTTTAAAGTCTTTAGTATGACCCGACTGGGAATAAAACCCCAGTCTACCGGCTACCAAGTGGACGCTCTTATGTACACAATTGAACATTTTTCGGGTTAAACGAAAACAACGTTTCAAGTCGATTTATACCTGTACTCGAAATACAGTGGTTCGAGTTTACTTAAACAAGACCTTCGATCCTTTGGTTACCAAAACGGGCGATGTTTATTAGTATTTGCACATACCGTACTTTTGGAAAAAAGGTTTTATCTAGTGACTAAACTAATCGTAGTTTGTGCAAATCTCGCTCGTGGACCAAGTAGGCCTACTACGTTACTTAGAACAACATGTTTTGGATAAGAATTTGAAATTTTAGCTGTATGTGGCAGTTTTTAAAAGTTTAAAACGAGCAAAATAAAGGTTTCGTTTTCGCTAAACCGTGACATTTATTCTATTTAATATTTTATTCAATTTGAATTATTCATGCAAATCTGTTTGTTCTCGGCCATTAAAGACATTTCTCACTGCAACAAAGTACGAGAAATTCGCTTGCACTTCAAAAATTAAATAAGCGGCTGATAAAAACGGCCAAGCGCAGGGGACGAAATTTTGAAAATGGAAGATTTGAAATTTATATCTAATTTAAGGCAATTTCTCTAAAGCCAAATTCTAAGCGGCTCTTTAATTCAATTTTGCTTCTGACTGCTTGTCTCATGAGCACAACAGTATTTACAACAAACGAACCAAAAATAATACCTAAGCCTGTTGCGCAGCCAAGGCAAAGGGGAAGCACCGGGTCACTGGGCATTTTTTTTGACAAAGTCTGATTTGAATTGTGTGTAAAGTATTTGTACAAAATACCGCAAGCTTTGATTTTTTGAAATTTGTTACCACCTTAAAAGTTTCTGATGGTTTCGCCCCAGCAATTCATACAGTTGGCGGTCTATGATCGCAGCCAACAACGATTTACTTGTAAGATATTCTTGAACATTACTTTTTCATGCTATAATTGCATTGTTAGGATCCTGGTCCAATCCTTTAATTGCTTTGCATACAATCTTTCCGTTAATTCCTTGTTATACTGTAGTTTCAATAATCAAGTGCTTCAGTATAGCTCTGCTCTAAAAATTATTTCTTGGCGTTTTTGCCAGTTATTCGTTCCATTTTGTTTGGAGTTTTTAGTTTTTTTAATAATTTGTTGATAGTTTTTTTTTCGTAAAGCTTCTCGGGCTTGATTTTGATCATCATGTTAGTCTTTTAATTCCCGGAATACCGGTACGTATTGTTTTGAGCATATATATAGCAGAGGCATATATCTGTGCTTTTTTTCATTTTTGTTAGACTAACTAGATTACTAGAACATAACTTCACACAAGAAAAACTTTGATATTCCGAAAGTATGTTTAATTAGTTATGTAACATAACTAGTCATTAAAACAACAAATTAAACCAAAAACTGCCCCAACATACCTTCTTTGCGACTTGATTTTCGTTTTTCGAGATTTTTTGCACATTTATGCTGTTTGTAGTTGCCAATGCCCAAAATAACAAGACAAGATTATACAACAGCATTTTATGCCAATTACAATCTGAAAAAAATTGATTAGTCTCAAAAATTTTCACGCCAATCGCAATTAATTTGCAAAAAGTCGGTAAATTTAAAACTATGCTGCATTTCAATATGTCGTTATTGTTTGTTTGATATCGGCCGTAAGATCAGCTGTTAAGCGCACACGCTAACGGTGCGGGAGGTCTGGGGTGTGATTCCCGTTCTGGTCAAATCGGCACAGTATTGCTAATGGTTCCCCACCGATGCGACGTTTCTTCGGAGCTGCTGCGTAGCCCAGGCGCTACGACGCGGAAATGGACTCTGCCACTCGTTATACGCTTAGCGTAATACCGCAAGTATGATGAGGATTTGATTTTTTGATTTGTTTGTTTGGTATGAAGAATTTATTATTAGTTTGCATTTTATTGCTAGTAAAACTCAAGAAAAATTGTTTAAAAAATGGAACCTAATTTATTTTGCTGAATCATCATTCTAAGGATTTTTAAGTGACATGGTTAATATTGAAAAAAAAAAAGATAAAAATTGTGATATTTTGTTTCCGATAAAAACAGTTGTAAAAAGCAAGAAAACTTAGAGTGCGTTGTCAATAATTTATTGCTTTTTGCTGCTTAAATTATGACTTATATTTACCAAAAAGTGAAACCTCGCTAGTCGTCATCAAAGTTCCTACATGATTGATGGACTAATAGAATACTTCCATTAAATGGACTAATAAATCTTCAAAAATACCGTCATGAATTGCATCTGTCTCTGTTAAGCCAATGATAACCGACAATTTTAAACTCCAATAACGGTTTCCGGTGAAAGACATAAATCAAAGAGGCATACATTTTTTTGTGAGGAGGTTCATGTAAGATTTTCCACAAAAAGGTGTGATTCTTCGAGGGGAATCTGCACAATAACGGCTTTATCGTGTTATCGAGGAGGGGTGAGAGAGAGAGCACACCCTAGAATACACCACTGCTGGCAGGTATATTGAGCCAGGTATATCTGGAGTCAATATTTGGAACAGTTTGCCTGATTGCGTCAGAGATAAAGCAGCTACTTCCAGCAGCAAAACTTATTCAAAAATACTTTAAAAACACTTTTTATTACAGTCTTAATTTTTAAAAATAACTCCCTTTATTTTGCTTTCTTTTGTAGGCTTACAGCCTGGTTGAATTTTGTAAATTTGTGGTGTTTTGTGTTTGTTGTTTTTTGTTATATTTTGAAACATATCTCAAAGTCTTCGTATACCGCTGTGCGGATGAAAAATATTCAATCCCAGCGAATAATTACTTACCAACTTTGAACTTACATAATTTTGCTGAATTGCTAGGATTTATTAGATTTATATATATACTTTGTTTTGAGGAGGTTCTGATTAGGCGACCGAGTTGCTTCTCTGGCGACATTTTCATGGTCTTTCGTTCCTTCTCGTCGTGCAATATGGTGTATAATTTACATGTTCTTTTTATATATATTTGTTGATGCTCGGCAATAAATGACTACTACTTACATCGTAAGTGTAGTTTTCGCTATGTTTAAGTTTGATCATATCAAGCTTCGAGCCAAGCACGCAAGTCCGCCATGGAGTGTATACAAACAGGCAGATTACGACTTCAATCAAACGTTTTTATGAAATTTGATTGACAACTGCGCTACATATTTCTAAATCTCCAACAAACAAAATTAATGACTGTCTAAACTGATCAGTTTTGCAAAAATAATTATACATTTTACTTATTCAAATAACCTCTAACTTTGCGTTAGTGAAAAGTTAATCACCTATAAGCCAGGTCTACAGACTAACCAATAAGCTTAGGCCTACCGCTGTGCACGATGCAGAAGCTCAGATTTTCTCTCTCTTTTTATGGCCGAAGAAAAATCATATTTGCTAGATTCTCGAAACCAATTTTATTCTAAAATGAACGAAGTGTCGGCTGACCTGATATTGTCTTGGTGCGGTGGCAAATCTTCTGACAGACCATTTTTTTCATTAAAATTTAGCTTTTTTCAGTTTATCGATCACAAATGTAATTTCGACCTCGCAAAGCGGATAAGCCTGGCTTGTGTATTGCAACCTTGATCATTAATGCTTTGTTTCTAACTTTTTCGAATTTCACAAAGCTGCTGCATTCTCTTTTCACCATGTTGTTACGACTGTGGAAAGGTTATAATGCGTTTACGTTCTTACAAAAGATGATTAAATTAAATTCAATGAAAGAAATCGGGAGAAATGATTGGAACGGAAAACAACTTTGTAAATTTTCAGAAAATACCAATTTCAAGATTCATGGGGCAAAAAGAATGGAGAGAGGTTCAAATGCAGTGTCTGAATTGATTTCTAACACAGAATAACGTAGATAAACGTAAGTCATAGAAAAACAACCATTAGATGCAAACTATAACGCAAATCATTAAAAAAATTTTACCATTAACCAAAGCGTCATTAATAGGGCGATTTTTATTGACCTAAAAATCTCAAAAAATTGACTTTATTTTATTAAAAAATTGACTTTATTGACCTAACGGAACAACGAAATAAAAGAACCAGTCCATAAGAAAAAAAACACCAAAGTCACTTCAGTTAGTGCTTAGATTATAATGTACGCACATATAATGCCGCACGTTTTCTGGCAGAAAGTTAAACTGCTCTGCGTAATTGCGCAGAATCCAGAGTCGTATTCAAGTGTTTTGCTATTCGTTGTATTACAATCTTTGTAACATCAAAGTACAGGTATGTTCGAATAACTAATGCATTGTCTTTTCAATTCTAGTGTTTTTGACGAGTGTCTCTATTTATGGAATAGTATGGCATAGTATGGAATAGTATGGCATAGTATGGAATAGTATGGCATAGTATGGAATAGTATGGCATGGTATGGAATAGTATGGCATAGTATGGAATAGTATGTGCAATGTGGGGATATATGGTATAGTATGTAATAGGCCTGAGGCACATTTAACCCTGAGGGCCATTCACCCTCAATTTGACTCTTTATATGGGCCCCTTTACTCTAGTGCCCCAAACGTCCTATCACCCATTTCTGCTATAGCCTACTATACCACAGTGCTTTACTTACTATTCCATACTATGCCATACTATTCCATACTATTCCATACTATGCCATACTATTCCATACTATTCCATACTATGCCATACTATTCCATAATTAGAATGCTCTCTATTTATGGAATAGTATGGCATACTATTCCATACTATTCTATAATTAGAGAAACCGGTTTTTGACTACCGGTACGAGGCGACCAAAATATGCAACAAATGAAAACACGACGAAAAGCTTATTTTATCATAAACGAATTTTGCCAAAGTTGCAATCTTGCAAAGCTGTCTGAACGGATCTTCACAATCAAAATCAATGAAATTACATCAAACGTTATATTAATAAATTAAGCATGGGTAAAACTGTAATACCGGTAACAGTCTGGTGACAGCATACACCTCCCTGGTACTACCAACAGTTACGAACTTCCATCTCTAAATTATCTGAGTTATCTCTTTTTGAGTGTTAAGTAGAATCGCGCAAAAAAAGCAAGAAAGCAAAAATTGACCTAATAAAAAAATTGATCTAAAAAACAAAAAATTGACGTTTATTGACTTCATAACTTCATCAATACTGATCCTACGACCGTGAAATTTTGTTTCCACATTGTTAAGAGTTATTTTCTACTTTAAAAAAAATTGACTTTATTGACCGTGAATTGCCCTAGTCTTTAATCATTATACTCGCGATATTGTACCAAAGTGTGAAACGAGTGGCGGGGCCCATCTCTACGGCTTAGACCCTAGGCAACACAGCTTCGAGGAAACGCTGCAGCGGTGGCGAGCCGTAGGTGACACTGTGTCGGATTTGGGCAAACCGGGAATCAAACCTCAGACCTCCCGGGAATTTTCCGAATCCCAGGAGTCATGAAGGTTTTTGGAATCCTGGGAATATCCCGGAAGTTGAAAATTCGGGAAAAAGGGAAATCCTAGTTTCTACAATACGTGAAGTCAGAAAAATTGCCGTTTTTCTCAGATGTTTTCTTATCTCGTCAACACATTTCAGAAGTTCAGTCTCAGACCTCATTCTTGAGAGCGCGCTCCTTCATTCTACTGCAGCTGTACCGTTTACTTACCATGCAAATCTGTGTCAACCACGTTGTGAGAACTAACGTGAATTCAATTTACACTACGTGTTCCGCATCTTGTTTCACTTTTTCACTTACTATACAGCTATTCATCAATAATGCAACAAGGCATGATCTCTTCTAACTGATTGTATCGTATTTTATTTTCCAGCTAAACCAACACCTTCGCTTTTATAAAAACAACTTTATATTTTGCGTTGTTATCTGATCATGCAAAAGCCAGCAGAGTTTATGACCAGTGGTTGGATTCAGCCGGTTCGCAAGAATTCTAAAAAACCGTCTCACGAAGTTTTATTAGATCAGCGAACCGGCTAGCATTGCTGTTTATACTTCATACTTGTATTATTAGTTGAAACGGAACCGGCTGAAAACACTACTACTGAAAATAGAGCCGGGTATCAAAAATATTAAATCCCAACACTGTTTATAATGTAGGCTATTCAAACATTTTGGGCCAAGGTAGGAGTCGGCAACCTTTTGTGACCAAAGAGCCAATAATTTAACCCGTATTCAATACTAGGATATCACTATCAATTCTGGAGAATAATTGTTCACATGTGTATGTGGGTCAAAGTTTATCAAGTTTGTTTGTGTGCCCATGAAATAATCAATAGTCACCAATTAAATATTAAATAGTCACCACCTAAACAATTGCGCCATATCGTTCAACTTAAAAATTACAATAAAAAGATTAGTCAGTTACTACACAGTGGCAAACTGGACAGCGCAAGACCATTTCCTGGTCATCCGCTTCCCAAAGATCGACAGGAATTCTTCATCGAAAGGATTATACGATTTTACTGCATACGTCTTCTCTAACTGCTGCTGACACTGGTTCTATCGATTTGTTTTTCGCCCCGCGCCCCATTGACTGAATGGGGCCGATCTTGCGCGTCTTGTTTACGCAATATGTAGGCTTATTGTTTTTGGACCTATGCACCCTTTGCTGCTACATTCTTTTGCATTTTCAGTGGGTTGCCGCACCCTCAGCAACAGCTTCTCGCGTCACTGCGTATGCGGGCACTCCCAATCGCGAAGAATGTTGCCTGCAGTCACGAGGCTACTTGAAACTAAATTAGTGTACAGATTATATCATCCACCAATCATCACCTCGCAATAAAAAAGTTTTGGCATTTTACAGTATGCCTACTTTCAATCTGCTGATGATAACAGCTGAACCTAGTTTGTCGAAACGTCTAGTTTTGAGATTAACTGTGGTTTTGTTTTCCTCCTTCAGATATTTTCATTCCATGTGTTTTGTATTTCGATTTTGGGAAACGTCTAGTACCGCAGACCCCTGGTTCGGTTAGGGTTAAACTTAGTTAGGGTTCGGTTCAGTTACAGCCCTAACCCTAACTGAACCTAATGCTAAGCAAACCTAACCCTAAATAAACCTAACCCTAACCAAACTTAACCCTAACCAAACCTAACCCTAACCAAATCTAACCCTAACCGAACTTAACCCTAACCAAACCTAACCCTAACCAAACCTAACCCTAACTGTAACTGCAGTTGAGTGCTGATAGGTCCAAGAAACACGCGCACCAGTTTACTGCTCCAAACGTAATATTCGAACAGTGTTACGTCTCGTCACCAACACATCAAACAGAATACACCAGTTGATAAGCAATGGGCGTAGCTTAGCGCAGCGGTTTTCTTAAACAATAAAAAAAAAAACAAATTTTACACAATCGAATTTAGCGAATTAAATTATCGAAAAAATAAAAGTAAACTCACCAACTGTTTTAGCGACTGAACGGAACTTGCAGCTTTCTAAACAAAACCGAATCAAACAGTAAATACATGCGGTCGACTCTTTCCAACAATTAAGTCCACGAGAAGCTAAATACGCGAAAAATCATTTTCAACAGAATCGCTACAGCGACTTCAGTATAATGCCCTGACAAAAAAATGTCTATGAGGGCATTGATCCCTTGCCCTGTGAGTCCATCTCACTAACCTCTACACCTCTTCACCGATGCCATTTGCTCGTAAAATTTTTGTACTTATACTTTCTTTACGCATCACGTGACTCACAAAAACGCTGTAGCGGTTTTGTTGAAAATGATTTTTCGCGTAGTTAGCTTCTCGTGTTAAGACCAAAAGACCATAAAAAGTTGTTGTTAACCCATGGGTATTTAAAGCGAGCGAAAAGGTTAGAGAAAAAACATATTACAAAACTAGTTCCAACGAAAGCAGCGGGGGGAGACTTGTTATTGTCGATAAAAATTTCCCAAAACTACCTATGACTAATACTCGGATATTACTAATACACTGGAAAAATGTTACACATAAAAGGAATAAAATAAATATTAAATACATAAAAAAAACAATTTAATCGTTGATGATACAAAAACAAAATTATTTTGAAGATTGACAGGCATCTAATTTATGATGTATTTAAGAGACTTTGACTTTCGAGGAGAAAAGCCACTTATTTAAACTCAAAAGTTACATGTTTTAACTTGCCATAACACTAACCAAACCTAACACTAACCAAACCTAACCCTAACCCTAACCAAACCTAACCCTAACCAAATCTAACCCTAATCAAACCTAACCCTAACCAAACCTAACCCTAACCGAACCTAACCCAAACCAAACCTAACCCAACCGAACCTAACCCTAACCGAACCCTAACCGAACCTAACCCTAACCAAACCTAACCAAACCTGACCGTAACCAAACCTAACCCTAACCAAACCTGGAGGCTGATACTAGACGTTACCCTCGACTTTTCTTAGTTTTCTGTAATTAGCTGAATTTAGGCTACTTCGCGGGGTTCATCTGAGCGACTTGAGTGCCACATTAAAATTTTAATAGTTTAACTTTATGATTAAACTACCTTCGTTTTTAATAGTTGCAGAGAGCCACAATAAAAGGATCAAAGAACAGCAGGTTGTAGACTTACAGGCGTAGAGCTAAGGCTTCATCAAGTAAACTTTTTTAAACCGATTATTATAAAAGGCGCACTGTTTTCTAAAGGTTATGATATTTTTCAAGGTGAAATACAAAAATACTGAATCATTGTAAAGAGATGGATCACGAAGTAATATTTGTATTGTATTTAGTCGCACATTTATCCTCCTATCTCGAGAAAGCGATGAAAGCGTCCTAGCGAGCTCGCTTAGGAATCTTCTTCTTGCGTATGAGGCAGCTTTTCACGTTGTGATATCCAGGTGCACTGGCCATTGGATTGTGTTGTCATCCAGCTCTGTTAGGTTCACATCCTCACGTGGTCGATAGATTGTACAGTGGTGCAAAACTGACGCTCCAGTTTTCAAGTGCCATACGGAGAGTCGGCTAAGCCCCATGAGTACAGGTTGCTGTTAAAGCGGCCCACTCCGGTGCGAAGACGATTTAGTTTTACCCCGTGCTTTCAACAACAACAACACCAACAACCAGAGTTTATTTTCTCGCATCTGAAAGCCCACGATGTTAAACAATCACAAACAATAACATCAACGTTGAATAAATTACGGCACAAGGAGTAGACTTACTGATGTATATATAGGAAGGTCGCGAAGGGACCTAAAGGTCTTCGAATCAAGCGACCACATGTAAAAATATCTAGTACATATGACATAATCAAGTTTCATACTATCACAAAAGAAAAGGAAAAAAGACAGAAAAAAAAAAATTAAAATAAATGTGTAGCCGAATTACGGAATACAGTATCGGTAGAACTACTATATTAATTTAACCCAAATAGAAAAACTTAAAGTGTAAGTAATAGCTTTTTGTATTTATTTTTAAACTGTTTGTGATTTTGTTGTTTAAGTTTATCGGGTATGCTGTTCCAGATTGTTGAGTTTCCAAACTTGATATGACGATGAAGTAAATTAGTAGCAAAGTGAGGAATGAAGTATTGTTGATATTTGGAAGAGTTTCTAGTTGATCGAGTCAGTTCTGCTCCAGGAAATGGTTTGGTACTAGGGGAGAATGTGAGTTGCTCAGCTTTTAAAGTTTTTTCCCAGCTGGAGTTCCATGCCTTGGACAGGTTTAAGTTGCAGCGAAGGGACTCTGCAGCATGGCGGGGAATAGGGTGGCGAGGTTTTAAACTCTTGGGCCCGAGGAATTGCGCTTCCATCACCAGTTTATTCAGGGGAAGGCCATCAGTGTTTTTTGTTAGAGCAATGCCTGATAGCACTGGGAGGTAATCGGTAGGAGTTACGCGAACGCATCCAGTAATTATCCTCATTGTGTGATTTTGGACGGCATCAATCTTTCTTACATGAACACTTCGGCACCAGGATGCGGCAGCATACTCTGCGGTGCTGCATACAGTCGCGAGAGCACTTGTACGGAGTGTAGAAGTGCTAGAGACGTTGCGCCCCAGGTCGATTCGGCCAAGCATCTCAGCAGGTTATTTTGCGCAATTAACTTAGCATGTAGTGCTTCGATGTGGTGTTTGTACGTCAGATGCCTTTCAAGCTTCATACCCAAGTATATGGGACATGATTTGTGGGGGAGAGAATTACCGTCTAGGAAAATTGACACTTGGCGGCCACTTTCCCTGCTGTTAAGGTGAAAGGGTGTAACGGAAGTCTTTGTCTCACTTATTTGAATGTGGAAAATGGAAGGAACACATGGAAAAGATCATGAATGTGGAAAATGAATGGACTCAGATGGTAGCAGCAGATATGGTTGAAGGACCAGTTGAAAGAGTAACTGATGAGGAGATGATGGAAGCTACGAATAAGATGAAGCTGGGAAAGGCAGCTGCACCCTCAGAAGTAAATATGAGTATGATAATAGCGAGTGGAAAGTTTGGTGTTGGAACAATAAAGAAGTTTTGTCAGAAAATGCTTGATGGGAAAGGTATGCCGGAAGAACGGAAATCAAGTGTTGTTGTTCTAATCTTTAAAGGAAAAGAGGATGTGATGGATTGTGGGGCATGCAGAGGAGTAAAGCTGCTGGAGCATGAAATGAAGATTGTAGAGAGAGTGCTGGAGAACAGAATAAGAGGATTGGTATCGATAGATGACATGCAATTAGGCTTTATGCCTGGGACGGGCACGACTCATGCGTTGTTTATTTTTAGGAGAATGCAAGAGGAGTTTCGTGGAAGAGAGCAAAAGCTGTATATGTGTTTTGTGGACTTAGAAAACGCATTTGATAGGGTACCGAGAAAAGTGATGGAATGGACGTTAAGAAAGAAAGGATTTGCAGAAGTGTTGGTGCAAGCAATAATGAGTTTATATGAGAGTTCAAGGACGAAAGTCAGAGTTGGATCAAGGACATTGGAAGAATTTGGGGTACGGGTTGTTGTGCATCAAGGGTATGTGCTATCACCACTGATATTTGCTATTGTGGTTGATGTTGTGACAGAACATCTAAAAGAAGGATAATTGAATAAAATTTTATACGCGGATGATCTGGTGCTGATGAGTGAAAGTTTGGAAGATTTAAGGGGAAAGGTTCCAAAGGTGGAGAAGTGCATTGGAAGGCAAGGAATTGAAAGTGAATGTTGGAAAAACTAAAATGTTGGTGAGCGGAACGGAAGGAGAAATTGTTTTGAACGAAATAGATCCTTGTGGAATATGTGGGGTCTAACGCTGTGTGTTGCACACAGTCCACGAAGTGGATACATAGGAGATGCACGAAAATGAAAAAGGAAACGCGCAGTTCTGCAAGACATTTTGTTTGTAGAAGATGCACAGATGTTGGAATTGGCACGAAAAATCCAGTGGAGGTAATATGCGATGAAGTGGAGACGAAGGGATTTCGTTATTTCAAAGACAGGCTGAATGCTAGTGGTGGATGTGAAACTGCCGTGACCTCAAAAGTTAGGATCGGATGGATGAAATTCAGAGAATGCGAAGTGTTGTTACGTGGGAGAAGGTTTTTTTTTTTTGAGAACGAAAGGAATGGTTTATCGAAGTTGTGTAAGATCAGCAATGTTATATGAAAATGAAACGTGGTGTTTGAGGGAGAATGAAATGGCAATCTTGAGAAGAATTGAAAGAACAATGGTGATGTTAATGTGTGGAATAAAATAAGTGGATAGAAAGAATATGGAGGAGCTGATGGAGATGTTTGATTTAAAGGAAACGTTTGATAGAATGGCAAAGGCGAATGGAGTAAGATGGTATGGACATGTGGTTAGAAGAGATGATGATGATAGTATACTGAAGAAGATATGTGATGCTAGAAGTGAATGGGCAGTGAAAGCGTGGGCGGCCAAAAATGACATGGAGGAGGCAGGTGGAAGAGAATGTGAAGAAAGTCGGGTTGAAGATTGAGGAAGCTGCAGATCGAACAAGATGGAGAGAAGGTGTGAGAGCGATCGCGGAGGGAATGAGGTGTATTTGGCCACCTTCTTTGACGAGGAGAAAACCGGATTGAAACTGGATGATGATGATGCTTTGTACCGGTTGGAGTGGGTTGGGATTTAGGAAAGGGCTCAAGGATTATGCGTTCTGGCAGGGGTCCATCTATGTTGGTGAGGGCCAGATCGGGGTTTGTAGTTGTTTTCCATCAGCTCGAATAAAACTGCCTGGCTGGTTGAGATCAAATACCAGCTGAACACAAGCGGTTGAGGCCCAATTTTCCAGCGCTATCCCGTCTGCATTGGAGTTGCGGTAGCTCCAGAAGGTGCTGTGGGAGTTAACGTCGCCTGAATACATGCATGGGGGAGCAAAGATGGTAATGGAATTATCTTGAAGACGTGTTTTTGGTGGTTTAAACTCATTGATTACAACTGTACCCTCAATTTCGGTAACTGTCCGTTCAATTTCATCGTCAGGGTCAGATGAAGCGATTGGTTTCCACTTAATGCAGTTCTTTAAGTATGCGGCAATTCCGTGGGTGCTGATGTTTGTGCAGGCAGCCAGGGTGTATCCGTTAATCTTTAACTTAGACACATCCATGGAGTGGGTTTCCTGTAGTAGAATTGCGTTTACTTCTCGCTCCTTCGCAAAATGTTGAATGATGTTGCGCTTGGTTCTGGTAAGGCCCTCAACATTTAGCTGCAACAGTGATACGCCGGTCTGCGTGATGGTTGGGGCTGTGTTTATTGAAGGTTGCGTACTTAAAAGCTTGGGTTGCGGAGTTTTTCTCCTCGCACTTCGGGGCCGAGGGTCTATCCTTTTACCACCCCGAGTGCGCTGCACGCTTCTGTCTCTGATCGTTGCCATTTGCTTCATGATATACAATGAATTTCCAGGGCTCACCACGAGAAGGTTGGCAACATGAACCCCCGCTTAGGAGTTACAGGCTATCTGTTTACCAGATCAAAATGGGGGATTTACACTAAGTGCCTTTCCCAACGGCATAACAAGTCAACTTGCCGGCTAGTTCTCCACACTGTCTCTTTAATGCTGAGCGTCAAGCAGGAAAGCTGTGAATACCAATTTTAAAGTCATTGGTTCGACCCGACTCGGAATCAAATCCGAGTCTACAGCTCTAGAGGCGGACACTCTACTTACTACTCGGCCATCCGAGCTGTTAATATTTATAGGGTGCCCAGTTTCAACCATGATCTAACTCCACAAATAAGAAACTAAAAAGATGTCCGTGAAGTAGAGTTAAGGCTTTTGTGGTCAGGGTCGGTTCCAAGCTAAGACCAAGTTCTGATTTAAAATCGAAAAAATGCGGAGCTTATAGATAAATAAACAGTTTCTTCTTCAATGCTTTGATATTGATTGATTATGTTTTGCGTTAACAGCAGATATTCCACATTTCTACGTTAATGTAAAGATTACGTAAATACTGTATCTGTGATGCACGGTTCTAAATTAAAAAAAAAACGCATGCCGGTACCGCTATTTCAGCCAGAAACTTAATAAGCACAAAAGCGTAGTTAAAAAACAACGAAACGCCTCGGGTTGGCAAATCAGAGGAAGGGGCTTCTATAGCCTACTTCTGAACTCATTTTTTCGGTTTTTTGTCTGTCCCGACAAAAGACTTAGGTCTGCTCCTGCTACTGAATACCAGAAGGCTACACCGTTTTAACCTGCCGCTTATCTCAGTTGTTAAGACAATGCTGTCGTTGCAGTAAGTCTGGGGTTCGAATCCCGGGCGGGTTAAAGCGGACACAGTGTCGCCAACAGCTCGTCACCGCTGCGACTTTTTTACGGAGCTGTGTTGCCCAGGCGGTAAGTCGCGAAGATGGGCCCCGACACTCGTAACACGTTTCGGCGTACTTCTATGAGTATAATGAGGATTTGCTGTTTGATTTACCCTACCCACAAGAAGCAGAAAAATTGCTGGTACCTCAGCAGCTACTACACACACTCTTGGCCTTACTTTAAAGCTTCAACATGATCAATGTGTCTACGTGTATTTGCTATAGAACAATAACAGCGTAATGATTTTTCATCTTGGCCGAAAAATAAGCCGGTAAAATACAATTTAGTGCTGAAAACCATTAGGCAAGGCAATCTCGGAGCAAATGAGGTTAAGCAGGCAGATATCGTGCAGCCACTTTATAATTAAGAAGATTGTGTACTTCAAATCTACAGCTAAGATGTTCATTTCAAATTAATATATTAAAAGCAAGCTGCTTAGTCGGTTGCATAAGGTTGGAAAAATTGCAAAGCAAAAATCTATCGCTTTTTAATTAACAAAGTTGGTTAATTTGTTAAAGCTGCTCAAATTTTGCGATAAAACACGAAGTAGGCGAAGGGGCATGCGCGTGACCAGTAGGGTAATTCCGGGTAAGATGCTATGCTTTTTATATATCTCCGTGGTATGCTTCCTACTTGCTTAAAACGTACTTAAAGGGGTGGGTGAGCACGGTTAAGGACCGGAGTTGCATTCCTGTCTCTTATCAGTTTAAATTTGTCTCACACAAAATAAATATTTCACACTTTAAAAACGACGTCATTGGCCATCTCACCTGAAAAGTGCAGGTGAATGGACATGTATATAGCGCTCACTATGTCACAAGGCCGTATTTAAGAGGGGGGGTGATGAGAGGGTTTAAATCCCCCCCTTGAAACATTTTTATAAGTTTGAACTAAGACAGTTCAAGCCCTGCAATCGTCAAAATATAGCATAGTAGGCCTATGCAGAAGCAGGATGTAACATTTTGACCCACACGTCATTGCTGCAGCATGCGTTTCTTGATAAATCATAAAAGTCAGCTCTTCAGGCGCGGGGTACAGTAGCATGTGGTACATCTGCCATATGATTAATCAAGGCCATATTTAGGGAAGATATGGGAAGATCAACCCCCCAAAATATTTCGTTGAATTTTAACTAAGACACTACAAGTCTAGTAATCATTAAAAAAGTAGTATGCAAGTATTTTAGTAGAATGTAACATTTTGTCCTTCGAGTCATCGTTGCAATAGTGGGTTTCTTCGTAATAATGTTTCGCGCTCCAGGCACAGGGTGCCGCAACATTTCGTGCATTTGCCCTATTATTAATCCAGTTATAACCGTATTGGCATATTAAATACAATACACGAACCCATAAAAAAGCTGAAGCTTTTGTGTACTACTCATGCAAATAAATTACGGTAAAGCATGGAGGCTAATTTAGAGATGAATTGTTGTTTGTTAAATTAATTGCTATTATTAGTGGTCGCCCGTAAGAAGCGTGCAAGGAGCAGGCGCGTGGCTTGTGCTAAAACTGTCGCCGTATGTGCACCACCAGTTTACTGCAAATTTTCCAATAACGTCATGTTCAACTAAAAGATAGCTTTGATTATAAGTTGGATGATACTGCTTGCTTGAAAGAGAAGTCACATTCTGCATCAAGGGTGTAGGCAAGGGGGGGGGGGGGGGTTGGGGGTTCAACCTCCCCCCCTAATTGGTTTGGCAATGCTTGAGCTTTTATAACCGATATTTGGTTGATTTGTCGTAAAAAACGATAATTTTAACCCTTGCTTTATCTGCGATTGTTGTAACATCACAGCATAAGCCCACTGTCCTAACGTTGCTCATTTACGAAGTGTCTTTGTTGCGTCAAAATATCGTTTACCGCTCTTGCGCAATCGCAGTTACGAAAAGCGTTGTCCTTTGGCCGGTGTTCATGGATGGTAAGGTGAGAACAACAGCTACTGTAGTAGATAAAATGAATGAAAAGCTGAGGTTATTTTTAAATTATTGTGAACAGAAAAGCTAACAGTAACTGAGGGAGACTGCGAAGGAAGCTTGCGCTCTTTGAGTCAGCAGCCACCCGGTATATTAAGGTCCATAGGCACATGCAGGGGGGGCCACGGTGCCATGCCCCCCCCTTTGACCCTGTAATAAAGTGCTAAAACCTAACTTTTAGTTTGCAATTTCTCAAATTATTAGTGGTTGCAGCCTCCTTTTACATATTTTAGCCAAGCTTCTGCTTTAAGACATAAGCTGCAAAAATATTTTTGCATTGTTTATAGTGACTGCACCACTGCATGCCCTTTTCCGACAAAAAAGTGTGCCAAAATGAGTTTTTTTTATGTGAAAACCGCAAAAATTCGTTAGCGGCTGGGTGGGGGCTACGCCCCCAGACCCCCTTAGCCTCCGGTAACTGGGAGCTACGCTTGGTTTTTATTTCGGGTCTTAGCGCACTGGACCACGTAAGTTTAAGCCCAGCACCAGAACCAGCGGCATAGGCGCTTCGATGCCATACCCTCCGCTGGCCCTGTCGTTGTTGTAGATTATAGAACACACCTACTCGTCATTCAATCAAATGCGCCTAAGCTAATAAAGTTGCATTCTTCTTTTATTCATCTTAGCCAAGCTTCTGCTTTTAGACATACCAAGGCTTTTAGGTAAGCCTACTAAAATATTTTTGTATTGTCTATTAGAGACTGCACTGACTGCAGATATGAGGTACGTCCTTTTTCGACAAAATGAGTGTTTTCTATATAAAAACTTCCTGGGGGCTCGCCCCCACGACCCCGGTTTTGCGGCACTTTGCCCAATCCTTGGTTCGCCACTAAACAGCGGTAGCAGTGGCAAGAAAAAAAAAATTAACAAGCATTGTAATATTTATGTCAGAAAGCGTTGATATAGCGTACACAACTTTGTAAAAATTTACTTTATAAAAATTTTGCTATACTTTATAAAAGTGAATATTCATATTCAAACCTTCTCCCCGAAATATTTTTCTAGATACGGCGCTGCTCTGTCATAACGCTGTTTAATTTTTGCGCAGCTACGAATGGAATCTGAATTGAGCAGAAATTTCGATCATCTCGAATCGCTGGTATTACAAGAGTCAATCATGCTATAATCCAATAGGCTTGCTAACGCTTTACTGTAACATTTAACTTGTTTACTGTAACATTAAAAGGTTCTTGCCATGATGTCATATGTGAAGTTTGCACACAGAAGCATTATGCTCGAAGGTATGGCCATCTAACTTTCATAAGTGGGTGTCCATCTGTTCCACAGCTTAAAAAGAGATGGCCACCCACGTGATTATACGATAACTAGCTTTCAGAAGGTACCTACCTGCTTTGTGATTGCATTCTAGGAACTGTTAATTCTCTGTTCCAAAGACTGTCGAGTGAAACTTCGCTCTCAAAAAATATTACTGCTTGCTATCGGTATATCCTGCTGAAAATTTTCACCCTACGTTAAAAATTATTTTGGCTATATCTCACATAATTTAGGAAATTCGGACAGCAATTTTAAACATGTTGCTGCACCTTGTGTGGACTTGAATTGACGAAATCAATTTTCGTTAGCATGTAAAACTAAGAAAATAGCGGCCAATAGCCATCTCCCCTCGATGGCCATCTCTCCCGGAATTACCCTAGCAAATCCAGCAAAGGGGGCTAAGTGGAGTCAACGCCTGCTCAATGTTTAAAAATTCTCACGAATACATCAGTTATTTGACACGTCTATTTGTAAAAAACTTGCACTACAAGCTTTCTTGATTCGTAGCAACCCCTAATTTTTTTTATTAATCCGCCCCTGTGTGACTGCACATTTGGTTGATTCATTATTATTTATTATCAATATTGATCTAATATTGAGTCCCAAGGTGAGCCCTGCAATGACTACTTTTCTTTTACACCGTTTGGCAAGACTTCCCTAAGCATCGAACCCATTTCTCAGCTGCAACGCAAACGTTCGAAGGTTTCAAGCAGTTGCCACCCAGTTGCGCAAGGTGTATTTCTGCAAATTGGCCTCTGACCAACAGCGGTTTGTAGCTGGAGTCAGTGCATAATTAGTGCCATGGATGTGCAGCTGCAGCTAAAATTCACTTCCATTTCAGTCTAAACCGATGTTCAGTTAAAAGCTTGGACGTAAAATTTTTTGACAATTATCATGCCATGTATCACATTACAATCCATGCTTCGTTACCAAGTTGAAAAGTGCAAGGTAAGTTGTGTAATGTTTTTGCATTCCCATATAATAGGTGGGGTTTGTTCAGTGGCTCTGGTAAATCTATTTATTGTCTTGTAAACGCTTTTTAGTTTGATTCATACGCGCTTTCAGAAGTAAGCAAGATCTGAAACTACAAGGCAAATGTTTATTGCAAAAAAAGCACTTAAGGCAAACATAAGTCGATAGAAAGCAACTGTTTTATTTTTAAGGTTAAGACTTCCAGAGAGCACGAATTTCGTTAACTCATCTGGCACTTTATGAACTTGGGTCGGTGAGCGCAGTTTGAAGCTATCACGTCATTATGATCAACTTCTAGTTCACCTCAGATGATTGGACCTGCAAAGGTAAAAAACACTGTGTGAGCTTAATACTGTTCTGATCATACTGAAGAATGATCGAAATTGGGCGAACTCAGTCCGCTATTGATGATACATGAGCAAAAGCTGAAATTTAAAGTGAATGGATTTGCAAAATGAATGAAGTTTTTACTTTCGAACTAATGCTGAGCATAAATATGTGGCATTGCATACTACAGTAGTATATTTTTTAATGAAAGTTTTTTGACGATACTAATTATCTATGACTGTTGTAAGATCAGCTGCTTCCGAAATTCACAACTTCACAGACCTTTTTCTACGAGAATGCTCTAGCATGCACTTACGGTAATATCAGCTTTTATGAAAACAATCTAACTTACAAGAGTTCACATCGTTCTTCGTCTTGTTTTTGAAAATCTATTGACAAAAAATTGATTTTCAAACTAGTGTTTCGAGAGTAAAAACTACAAATTGCATGTATTAGTGCTATAGTTACCGGGGTTGCCCCCTCCGCTAACCTGATGATTTCAAAGTGGAATTTTCATGTGCTACACATCTGGTTCTTTTGATCAGTCATGATACTTCGCAAATATTGTGGTTAAAATATTGAATTGTTTATTCGCAAATCGAAAGCAATAACAATGCTTCTTACCGTTGTAGCCCGCCTTGGTGGCAGGATTGATCGTTTGTCTTGACATTGAGTGTACATGACTTGTGATTCTGGTCGCCAAGTCGTTTGTTCTCGGTCTCGTCCCCTTGAAAATGCATTGATGTTTTCCTGTATGTGCATACAATATTATGGTACTGCAGTTGTGGTTAAAACAGCATATCAATCAGCCTTTGCAAAACCGGACTAGCATATGCAAAAACAGCATTTCCTTTGCCACGTACAAATCTTTTCTGTCTTTTTTTAGTTTCGATTCTACGTCCGAATGAATCACTAACTTTAGGCTACATGGTCGCAATGTTGAGAAGGGCAGTGATACGTAGATTTTGCCTTGCACTCCGTAAGCTTAAGTTTACAATTTCACTGACCATAATTCTAACTTCAATTTCTTCTTGTATCGTTGTAGCGCGATGGACTTTCATTGCATTAGTTTTTGTTCCTCTACCAGCTTGTGTTGCATCGGAGCGTTGTTCTTTCTACAAAAATCGAACTCGTAACTGGTACATCTTTCAAGCGAGTGAATCAATGAATAGTAAAAAACTTCAGTCAAAAAGCTTCTCGTTACTCTCGCGGTAACACGCCGAAGCGCACTACGAGTAGCGGGATGCATATTAAAGCAATGCACCTAATACCAGCAGAACCAACGTTCTCATTTTATGCTAATATCTTGACGAACCCGATTGTTGAAAACATGTAACAAACGAAGAAGCGATGAAAATCTAACCCAGAACTAGTGTAGCGCTTTCTTCTTCACGCTGCGCTCCAAGTCACTGCGCCGTAAAACGGCAATTGCAATCTAGCACAAAATGGCGTTTATAAACCCACGCTTTGTCAGAAAAAACAAGGTTCTGCTGGTGCTGGGTACATTACATAAAAATGCTTGCGGGACGCATGTCCTCCGTTCAGCGCTGCGTTTCTCACACCATGGGTCGCGAACCCTAAATAAGGGTCGCCAAGGCTTTATAAATGGGTTGCTGACACAAGAAGAGGGTTTAAGTGCGTTGCGTGCATTTGATTTATAAATAGGCATAATTTTCTGGTTTTTGTGCTTTTTAAAATTCGGCATTAATATCGTGTTTCATGTTGCATGGCTTTGGTATGGTTGTTTGAGATCGGTCCATTATGTCATAATAGCCGTTGTGTTTTATTGTCTATTTTGTCTTGGCTCACGTGGCAATTCGTCGAATAAACGAGGGACTGGGAGAGTGAAGTTGAAAATTACGCCAAAATACGAAACTACTGTAACTGCTTTGTAAAATTTTTCGAGATAATTGCGTGTGCAGCGTGACTACAGTGACGTCATTATGGTCTCTATTCCTGTCCTTTTGCATGTTCAAAATTGTTTCATTTACAAAATGATTGCTATTCTACAGCAAATCGACAAGCCACGTTTTACAAACTTGTTGCGGTAAAAGGTTTTGTTTCTTTACGTACCGGTAGTTAATTTGTTTGATTCTTTTTGCGTTCACATGCATGCTCAATTTAGGTGGGTCGCAACTGTTTTTGCAGATAGTGTTGAGAAACGCTGGTTTAGCGCTTTGGCAAACAGGGTGGCGTTGACGACAGTGCGTCCGGTTCTAAGTAAGAACCTCCCGCGGCGACAGCGACGTCTGTAACCACTACTATGCCTTGTATGTTTTTTAAAACATCATAACTTGATTTACTTTTCTGGAGTCGTATTCGGTTTGAGCTTCGTGGAATCGTGTTTTGGTTTGCGTAGCCGCGGCTGTTGCATCGTCGTCTGTCAGCTTTAGCACAAACAACATTAGAAAAAGTTGTAAAACCGCTGTTGCTATGAGAATCTTTCGTTTTGAATCCATTCTTATTGGTTGCCTTAATTATGAATTTAATGTTTTTTTAGTTAACAATTTTTGGCTGAAATTGAGAGTGCTGTGCTGGTCCCATTATATCAAACCCTATCAACTATTGGAGTTTCTGTAAAAGTTTGAAACTATCATGTTCATGGCATTGAAATCACACCTTAGCTTTATGATTGAATTTGGATTTCTGAAGTTCAAACTCGCTCATTCGATGTGTTTCATCTTCACTATCTGCGTTTACTTCAATATGTTCTTCTTCGTCTTTACTGCAAAAGAAAAAAGTGAAAATATATCGGTCAGGGCTTGTGACTGCACATTGCACTGGTAATAAATTTTTACGGCAACCGTAAAAATTGAAATTGATATACAGTACACCACAATACTTGTTCGCATTGATGCCAATCTCATTGTAACTTTCGTGAGCACGATTTCCCAGTAATTTTTCAAAGCCGAAACTCATAAGTACGAGTTTACACAGATATATAATTTAGTCGCAGTGACAAATTCAAAAAAGTGATTGCTCATAGTTTTACTTTCTAACGTGATCCCACAAGACTTGTATGTTATCTTCTGCTTCTACCACATGATCAGCGAAGTTTTTCAGTTTTTCATTAAATTTTTCGAAACATTGTTCCAGCAAATTGTTTTTGGTTTTAAATTCCTCAAACTTGTCTCGCATTTCCTGCAGAAAATGGATGTTCATTACCAATACAAAGACTTATGGTGTAGTTTTGCAATTCTCACCTTAAGTAACTCATCTTCTTTTTGATGTAGTTCGTAAAAGCTTTCCAATTTTTTAAGACGCCTCAGTAGTGAGAAGTTTTCCAATTCAACGTCATCAATGTTTTGATGTGTGCGCTGTGGTAATGTACATTACAATTCGTAATATTAAAAGTAGGGCGAGCATTTTATTGCTAATATAAGTAGTTTTTGCATTCGCTTTGTCATTTTTCTCAAAAGTTTTTTGATGTTTGTGTAATGGGTGGTATTCTGAACTAAGTTTTGAGAAGATTTGTTTTGATGTTGCTGCTTTTAAAAAATCGTTCCAAAAACACTATGAACGAATTATGCGAACAATCAATGTACGCGTCTTCTAATAACCATGATAATCAAAACTTACGTTTGTGCAGTGGCTTTCAACTTTTCCTTCGTGCAGACGAGCTTCGGTTTGTGCTTCCTCATTATCAGCATCGACTTCTGCAACCTTTAGCATAAAAAAAACATTGAAAAACATAATGAAAAACTGTTATTGCAATAAGAATCTTTTTTTTTTCAAGTGATTCCTTTGACTCTGTTGTGATAATCCTGATTACCAGTTATAATGCTTTTTAAAGATCAATTCTAAGCTGTTTTTAATAAAGTAAATCATATATACATTTGAAATCTTTTTTATTAATTGACGAGTTGGCGTATGGTAGTTTAAGGTATGCTTTTGGCGCGGAAAATCTTTGGTTCGATTCCCGGGCCGGTCGAATTGGACATAGTCTTGTCAACGGCTTGCCACCGATACGATTTTTTTTTCGGAGCTGTGTTGCACATATGCTATGCCTCGGAAATGGGCCCCGCCACTCGTTGCAAGTTTAATTCGGCGTAATGTCGCAAGTAGAATGAAGATTCAATTCGATTTTTTGAGGTATTGATGTTTGATTGCGATTAGAGGTTTGGAGGTATTATAAGCTGACAATAAATTCTTCGTGACTGCCTAGTTTCTATATAAACTTGCATCCAGAAATTATGTTCAATATTGTTCATGTCATTAATGATAATATATAGGCCTACCTCTGCTTCATGAATAGAATTTGACTCCGCTTTTTCATCTTCGCTCATTTGCTCTGATTCATCTTCACTATCTGTGTTTACTTCACCATGCTCGTCTTCTTCGTCTTGACTGTAAAAGAAAGATTATATTGTTCGCGAAATATAATTTTGAGTGATGAGTGCTGTTTCTTGTGGATGATATCATTACGTTCTGCGAAAAGAAATTAAATTATTTACTTTGTAATGCTTTCCCACAAAACTTGTATGTTATGTTCTGCTTCTGCTACTTGTTCAACCATGTTTTCCAAATTTTTATTGCATTCCGCAAGACGTTCCTCAAAAAAATTGTTTTTCTTTGCGAGTTCTTCGAGATCGCTTTGCATTTTCTGCGAAAAGATAGATGGGCATTAAGATAACCCAAAGAGTGAAATGCTAAAATAAAACTTGCCTTGATCAACTTTGGCTGTTGGTGTTGCAGTTGGCAAGATTTTTCTAATTTTTCTAGACGCTTGTGTAAGGAAAATTTCTCTAGTTTAAATTCATCAATATCCTGATGCAAGTTCTGCGGAAACACAATTCGTGCAATTAAACTTGCGAGAACGATTTTAGTGCTGATATCAACTGATAACTATGTTTTTATTTTTAAGTTTATTTCTCATGCGAAGGATGACACTTTGAACTGTGTACACTGTACAACCTTATCAATGTACACTTTATTGTTTTGAAGTTACTGTATATAATCATTTCCCCATTTTTTTGGTCGCACAGCACCTCATTGATCAGCATGCTTCCCATTGTATGGGCAAAATGTCGGAATCTGCGATCTGCACATTGACTTCAGGTTCGAAGATTCGGAATCTGAGCCCATAGGAAGGAACTTCAGGTTCGACCATTCGTCAGCTGAGACACTTCAGGTTCGAAGATTGGACACCTGAGTCCATAGAAAGGGCGATTTCGCTCCGCCATTTCGCCCATACTGTGGGAAGCATGCTGATCAATAGGAGGTGTGCACTGTATTGACGTACGAGTCGGGTAAACTGCACGTATTTTTTATTTTTTACTCTGTTAAGCAGACTTGTTGATTCAGTTCGTAGCAAAGGCGGTGCATGTCTAGTATAGCTCTCAGAGATGTCCACGGATATGGATTAGGATTTTATTGGACCGGATTTTAGTAATTTCACCGGATTTGGATTTTGCAGTTTTTTACAGACCGGATTTGGATTTCAGTTTTTGAGTTAATTTCGAATAATCAGGTAGCACAAACGCGAGAGAGTAGTACCGCTCTTTTGTTTAATATTTTGTTACTCTTGAAAGTTAATTTGTAGACTCACTTGTTGTTAGGGTGATTTGGCTTATCATCTGACACCATTGCCTTGTATCTTAAATTAAATTATTAAGGCAGTTTAATAGTTTGATCAGCAACATTATTAATTTTTCACCTTGGTAAGGGTCAAGTCTACTCTAAGGCATTTATGATGACGTTTCGTATTAAAATTGCATTCTATCACTTTGTTGTTGCTGCTGAGCACCCCAAGTCCCAAAATGTAACGTAATAAAAAACGCATTGGTGGCATAAGCTAGAATGGTTTAGATTAATCATAATAAGGTTGACGTTATAATGATTTATAATGTTTAAATAAAGTTGAAACCTGTGGTGGTCACCCTTCAGTTTTTTAATTAAATAATTTCATCATTATTACCGTACATTTGTAGTATTGAAATATCCTTAAAAACATTGTTTCAACGATCTTCGTGCCAGTGAAACTCTAATAATATTGATTTATAGTTATGTCTAATGAACGTAAATAGATGACGTGAATTCTACATAGATGTTATTGTTAATATATCGGTACCGGGTTATTTAGGATTTGGATTATGTGGGAAATAAATTCAGGAGTTGGACTAAAATTTGGATAAGGTCTCAAATTTGGATCGGATTAGGATTTTAAAATGTTAAATCCGTACATCTCTGAATTAGCTCTTAGCTTCAAATTCATCCAGCTAATGTCTTTCATTTAATGCTTATATTTAATCCCAGGAGCAAATTTGAAAAAAAATACTTGATTTCGAATATTTACGTCTGTTTTAGTATGACATACTTCAGTTTGACTAGTTTTCGAATCATAGTCTTCTCTCTCGCTCACTTGACCACGTTCACTTTTCGCCTCATTTTTCCTTTCACTGCGTTGTACGAGACTGAAAAAAGTTTTGATTTAGGCAATGACGTTACTTTTCCAGTTTTCAGTGACAATCAAAGCTTGGATTACGCGCAGAGCCGGATTTGTCAATATAGGCTAATCAGGCTGAAGACTAAGGCCCCGCCATGAGCAAAAGGGCTCGACGAGTTGACACTACTACGGAAAGACCTCTTTATCTAGCGGCATGCCTGAAATCAACGCAGCCTAAGACCTCTCACTGTGTCAATCCGACCCTACTTACATGAACAACCAAAATAGAGAGGCCCGGAGTTTTGTTTTTCTACCTTTCCTTGGTTGTTGGATAAACCACCGAAAAAAGCAGAACCTGAATTAGCTGGTGGTTCTGGTAGGTCCTGTACAGTTGTCCAACTAACTGTTCCACTGTTATTTGCATTCCGTAACCAATTGCATGTAGCAACATCTTTTATCAACGCTAATTTGCTATTCGACTCTACCAAGTTTTTATCAAACAATGCCCGGTAATTCTGGAGTTTAGGCTGTTACTCACAGTTTAATCATATCGCTAAAGTCTTTTTCTTTGTTTTCATTCGCGTCGTGTTGAGTGTGACTGTGCAGTTGTTTTTTGATTTTCTTCATTGTAATTTGAGTTAAAGCGTCGTTTTCAAGCTTGTTCAGTTCGTCCTGTGGATCCACCAGACATAATTATTAAAAATTAGAATTTGGAAACATTGTAGCATCAATGTACTTGCCTCAAGCAGCTTTAAATCTTGTTTTCGTATGCTTGGTGATTCTAATTTTTCCAGTCTCATTTCGAAAAGCTCGTCGGGCATTTTCTACATAAAAATATTAGTTAGGAGCTGGATTTACAGACAAAATAGTTAGCAAGAGCCACAACATTCTTCTAGTTTCACGATTTAGTAATGCTGGGTGCTTCTTTAAAAGGGTACAATGAGATAGACGTATGGGTTTATAATTCTCAACCAATGATTTAAGTTAATGCATGATTTTGAAGTGGAGCTGAGGTTGGTGATTGTTTATTGACCCAAGTTATACAAAATAACAAACTAGAACGGCCCAGCTGCTATTTATTTCTCTTTATAAATTCGTGTAATTAACCCACCATTATGTAGAAATGCGCATCAATTCATGATTTTGAGTTTACCTCTGAGCTTTCCATTTCCCGTTCAATCACTACTATATCTGAAATTGTTTCAGAGCACTCGAGAGAAGCATCAGGTGCTGAGAAATGAAAAGGACTGCTTATTCCGATCGTGTCGCCTTGTTTGGTAACATAACTAAATCGAAATGTCTTAGCGCCACCCCGTGGAAGGCAAGGTGCTGTAAAAAACATTTTATCACAGTCGCTGCAAAGCGATACTACGACCAACGGAAAGCTCATAATTTTCCTGTCCACAAGTCCAGTGTAAGTGCTAAAAATCCACAAGCTTTCTGCGTCATAAGCAAATTTTTGATGTCAAGTGTTTATGACATCAAAAATTCAATGGTGATGCAGAAATCCTTGGAATCAGTCTAACTTCTTAACCTGGACATGCGTACAGGGTAACTATGCAGTAGTCATTTTTGTTAAAAGAAACCACAAACCTTCATTTCCAACATTTCATCTTACGAATTAATGGTCTCTTAAAAGTCTTTCTGCTAAAGTTGAGCGAAAATCGTAGAGTTAGTTGGTTCTATCGTGGGCCCACACAATTGCACTTATTTCTCAGTGCTAAAAAAACTTGAAACTTCATTTAAAACTAGCAAAAACTGATTTTTCTCGCATTTACCTCAACTTTTCTACAGTCAATCATACCTGGGAATATAACAGAACAAGGGTCTAGAGTTGAGTTGGAAATTTGTACATTCTCGTACGCTATGTAATCATTGGGGTTCTCTGCTAGAAAAAGTCCGATCCAGTCGCCTTCTAAAGATGTCCATGGGCCATTCATCGCATAAAAGACTTCTACATCTTTTCCAGCCGAATATGTTTCTGAGATGTCCAAGAATAAAACCTATAAAACGACAGTTACACACAAATTTTTCACAGCATATCGCGCATCGTCAAATTCCTCATTAACCCTGCAGTTTTTAGGTCTTTAGTTTTACTGGTCCACTACGGCGGGTAAATTGCAACGCCCCCTTGACTTTGGATCGGCGGCGTAGTCCGGAGGCTCATATGCTACGCACCTCTCCCCTTAGTATTCTTTTTTTTATCTTTCTCCTTTGAATTTTAGACAACATTTAACTCTAACTTTTTGTTAAAGTTGAGATTTTGACACACTGTAACAATGTTATTTTTTATTCAGCAAACTACGATCTCGTGTCCATGACCTGTAGTATAAGTATTAAAAATACTTTACTTACTTTCGGTATTTCCGGCATTTTTTTGTTCTTTGGCACTTATCAATTTTTTCGACTGCAGTCGTAAGTAATTTGTAGTTATAGCTTAGCTCTAAAATGCTGAAAAGATTAATCAAAATATGATCAAGCAAAGATAAAACAATTCTGATACCACACTCCGGCGCTTTCATTGTATTTAGCTTTGCCGCGATGAAACTCGCAGTTTTCTCATAAATGTTTCTCGGCGTTTCTACAAGATTACGCAAATCCTTGGTAGGAAAAGCAAACTTTGTGACCAATTAGCGTTGCAAATTGTCACATTTTAAATGCCAAACTAGTCCTGTGCTTGAGCTGGCGGCACAATTTTTGAAACAGTTCATTTAGCGGTTTTGCAACTTTGCACGTGTTTCTTGCACCCTTGCAAAATTCGAAGTAACTACAAGTGCATAGCAGTCCCGTTTATATAGATGCCTCATCCTCACAACTGCAGATGGTTTAATTATGAATTACTGCTGATTCATTGACCAGCGAAATTGCAGTTATTATAATAAGAATTTATTTTTATTTTTCATTTTGTTTAAGTGCATCGGCGCATCCACTGGGAAATAATTTCATAAAGAGAACAATACTCTTTCAAGACAAAAGCAGATGTTATTAAGCGATCGGCTTTGCAGCAACAGCTGCAAGTCCTTTCTAATGCGACTGAAAGGGGCCATAAGGTCCATGCATTTTTTCAGAACAATCGGAGAATGTAATTAGCTTAAGTCGCCAACAGTTCATCTACTCTCCGTCACCCCAATAATTGCGGTTGATTAGCATGCAGCAGAGCATCATAAAATTTTCTTAAAATTCTTCGTTATGTGATGTCATTTGTTGCGGTAGACTACATCTTTTCCGATAACGGTAGGCCTATGTGCTTGAGTGTATTACAGGGTGACCCAAAAAAAAACGGAACCCAATTCTAATTATTCTAAATACACTGGTTCCGTTTTTTTTGGGTCACCCTGTACAACTAGCAAGACATTTCGAGGTTTTTGTTTAAGAACTTGCGCGAGATCATCAGCCGCTTTCTACTGTGCAGTAATATAATGACGAAACTACTGCTGAAAAAAAGTGTTACCGTATTTTGCAAGCTATAGTGCTGAAAAAAGCCTTTGATCCACACCGTGGCATAGCGGTTGTTTTTTCATGCAATTGCAGTTATAGGTTCGTATTGGATAAAGCCTAGGCACGCAGCAACGGCATCATTAAACTTGTGTGTGTAGTCTGAGTACTGTGGAATGCGCAGAGCATTCGTATGGGGCGCCGTATGTAAAGCTACGCAATATAAAATTTTGCATCATTTTTTTGGTTAATTTTGGTTAAATTACATGCAATATCATATATTGTTGCAATATGTGTTAAATTGTTGCAATTCTTACACGCAATATCATATATTGTTGCAATAATTTAACCCTAACTGAACCTAATCCTAACCTAACCCAACTGGACCTGGGAGCTGATACTAGTTGTTACTCTCATACCGGTAGTCCAGTCCAGTCTAGCTGCTGGTATTCCAAAGGATACCATATCTATACGTCTATATTTTTGCATATGTCCGCAATTGTATCTACCAATCATAACAGTATTTTATCAATCAAACTCCTAGCCACTTTATTTCAAAATGTTTCAGCCAAACCAATAAGCGCACACTGCACAGTCAGTACAACAGCGTCTCAGGCCAGTACACTACATGAGTTCATGGAAAAAGGGAAAGGGCAACACTGACTGTTTTTGTTAGCATATCACCATGGCAATTAAAAGGCGATTTAAGTGTTTTTTTGCAATATAGATAAATTGCAACAATTTACACAAATTGCAGCAATATAGATAAATTGCAACAATTTAACACATATTGCAACAATATAGATAAATTGCAACAATATATGATATTGCATGTAATTTAACCAAAATTAACCAAAAAAATGATGCAAAATTTTATATTGCGTAGCTTTACACACGGCGCCCCATACATTCGGCCAACCAATGTTTTCCCCCATGCGGTCGCATTTTCAGTGTCAACACTCTCTCGCTATGTCGTAAGCTGCTCAAACCGTTTTCTGAAGCTTTTGTTGCTCACGTAAACCCAACTTAATCCTGGGCATGCCTAAGGTAAATATTTTCACAAAATTTTTAGTCTAAGTTTTACCTGTAATTGCATTTTTTGGTAATCTTTGTGTATTAAATTTGAATAAGCAAAAATGAAATGGTTAAATTCATCAAAACGTTTTGAGTTTTATGATAAAGTTGCAAGGACAAATTAATGTTTCGACTGTAAGAAAAGTCTCGTCAGCCTTGCTTGGCACAGCCAATTCAGGCTAAACTTATTCCAGTCTGTAAAGACTTTTTTGCATTGCTCATTCAAAACATTACGACTTCATTTCTTTCCTAGGTTGTAATTCCCCTTTTTAGCAGGCGCAGGACCGGATTAAGGCGGGGGCTGATGGGGCTGCAGCCCCAGGCCCACACCCTAAAATAGGCCCACCACTATTCTAAGTCAGTGAAGTGATGAAAGAACTAAGGTAGCGTAGGCTATTAAAATCCCCCACTTATTTTGGAAAACACTGTTCAATTTTTGTCTATGTACTGCCACTGCAGAACCCTACTTGCTGACTATGACGGAACATTGCTTTTTTGCGGCTGCTCGGCCAGTTATACCAAAACCATCGATAGTCGATTCTAGTATGTAGCTTAAAAGGTAGGAGATTCCATATTATGTCGGCTAGAGTAATTTGAAAATAAAAATGAGGAAGTATATAAGTGGTTCGAAAAAGAAAAAATCTAGACGGTGTTCTACTGCCATGTAATTTCAGTAAATGTGTGTTTTTTTTGTTTTTTTGCTGCTGTGCTCCAATCTAATGTTGTCTGTAACACATCAAGAAAGTTTTGATATTCCCACCTCCATTTTTGCCCGAGTATTTTGTCTTTCTTCGCAAAGGTTCTATATGCTAATGACCAAACTATGTCAGAATTAGTTCAATGTTTATCAATATGTTATCTGCTGGTATGTTGTATTTATTTTACAGCAATAATTTTGTTTGAATGTAACCGTATCACTACAATAGTGTTTTTTGCTCTTAATTTTCCTACCGAACACGTCTTGTATCTGCCGCTAATCACGCACAATCTAATGTTTAAAGTGTAGCTGACTTTGGTGACTTCTGTGTCTTTCGCGATCACGTGCCTGAACGTCGTCTTTTTGCTGCGTTTTTGGTGAATAAACTAACTTGACTTGCAAAAAGTTAATTCTCCAGCAGTACCTTTGTCTGATAGTTTGTAATTGCTTTGGCGAGCGCTCATTTTCAGCGTTAAAAAGAGTTAAGAACCGTATAGGTTCGTTTATGGGCCAGAAAAGGTTGAATTCCTTGGCTCCACCCTGCATCGAAAACGAACTTTTGGAAAGAATAAACTCTGATGAAGTTATTAAAAGAGCTGTGCATTGGCTAAATTTAGAAAATGTGTCATTTGAATGTGTACATACAAAGTAAAAACTTTGTTTATGTATTCGTGTTTTGCTTCAATTGAAGTTAGTTTTTACTTCAACGAATAGGTTGAAAAATTGCAGCTCAGATGGCCGAGTAGTGACAGCGTCCGCCTCGAGAGCTGTACTGCCGTCATTTGGCAAAACCCATCAACTCCAAAATTTTGAAATTTTGTTTTTTTGCATTTTTTCAATCGGCACACCAATGTCCTTCTTGTGTGCAAATATCGAGTTTGTACTCGTAACCGATTTCGAGTTATCTATGGTAGCCAAACCCATTAACTCCATTTCTGTACAAAAATTTGTCAAAAATTTAAAAGGTTAACTCCACGCGTAGTTGTTAATTTGTTATTGCGTCATAAACAAAGTTTAACGCATTTCACAAAAGTTTTCATCTCGGCAGTGAAAAAATTGTGCGTAACAATATGAAACAATGATGATAGTGACGCAATAGCTAATTGAGTTAAATGCAAATTTGGATAAAAATCGAACGCAAAACTCATGCGCTGTTTATACATTCGTTCATTAAAATTATTGACATTAAACTTTATCATTAAACTTTATGATCAGGAACATGCTTAAAAAATCCTGAAAACTAAAACTTGATTTTCTCGAAAAGTGTAAAAATGGAGATAATGGAATACAATAAATATGGGACAAAAATAGCTTAAGGAGGAAAAATATAGCCGCTGTAAATCTCAAAACTGGACGTTTCGACAACATAAATTCAACTGTCATCATCAGCAGTGTATGCAAGGCAGTACAAAACTGTAAGAACTAGAATTTACAATTCTAACTACAAGTAATAGCATAACCTAGGCAACGGGTCAAAATAAGTAGTATGATTATAACGTCATAAACCAAAAGCTAATAAAAAGACTCTCAACAATTAAATAAGTAAAGAGGGGCAGATTTGGAGTCAACGTCAAGCAATGGCTCATATTTTTGAATAAAAAGTGACTCAAGAATTAATAAGCGTGCAGAATCACCAGAGCTATTAAGAATGTTCGGTTTGGCAAAGTCCACTTTATGGTCAGGATTGTCCATTAAATGTCGGCACACCTCGGATATATCCGAACTGGAATGCTCCTTAAGTCTGTTAATAAGATTACGTCTAGTCTGTCCTATATAGCTAGAGCCACAAAAACACGTTAATTTATATACAACCCCATATTTCATCAAGGTCTTTTGCTTATCTTTCAGACGAAAGTTGTGTCCGATGTTCGAGGTGGTATCGATAATCCGTAGAATAACTCGGTTCCATGTCTGCTTTTCCACTAAGGCGGACAGCTCTTTCTTGAGTTGCACTGACATGTCACCTAAAAAGGGCAACCGAGCAATAACTGTTCTACAATTTTGACGTTTTTCAAGGTGACTCAACATCTTGTCATATTTACAATTAAAAAATCTCCTGACACAACTATCTAAAAAATAAGCAGGACAGCCATTGCGACCAAGCATAACCTTGATATTATCCACCTCTGAACAAATGCTTTCAACCGAGTTATTCTACGGATTATCGATACCACCTCGAACATCGGACACAACTTTCGTCTGAAAGATAATCAAAAGACCTTGATGAAATATGGGGTTGTATATAAATTAACGTGTTTTTGTGGCTCTAGCTATATAGGACAGACTAGACGTAATCTTATTAACAGACTTAAGGAGCATTCCAGTTCGGATATATCCGAGGTGTGCCGACATTTAATGGACAATCCTGACCATAAAGTGGACTTTTGCCAAACCGAACATTCTTAATAGCTCTGGTGATTCTGCACGCTTATTAATTCTTGAGTCACTTTTTATTCAAAAATATGAGCCATTGCTTGACGTTGACTCCAAATCCGCCCCTCTTTACTTATTTAATTGTTGAGAGTCTTTTTATTAGCTTTTGGTTTATGACGTTATAATCATACTACTTATTTTGACCCGTTGCCTAGGTTATGCTATTACTTGTAGTTAGAATTGTAAATTCTTGTTCTTACAGTTTTGTACTGCCTTGCATACACTGCTGATGATGACAGTTGAATTTATGTTGTCGAAACGTCCAGTTTTGAGATTTACAACGGCTATATTTTTCCTCCTGGAGATAATGGGTTTTGCCAAATGACGGCAGTGTAGACTCTGGTTTGATTCCGAGTCGGGTCAAACCAATGACTTTAAAATTGATATTCACAGCTTCCCTGCTTGACGCTCAGCATTAAAGGGACAGTGTGGAAAACAAGCCGGCAAGTTTACTTGTTGTGCCGTTGGGAAAGGCACTTAGCGGGATTCCCCCATCTTGGTGTGATAAACAGATGGCTGGCAACTCCTGAGCGAGCTCGTATAGCGCATTGATCGCTTTCTCGTGATAGGAAGATAAATATGCAAACATACAAAAATAGGCCCCTGACTATCATACAGCCCCAGGCCCACAAAAAGGTTAATCCGGCCCTGATCAGGCGACTGGCCACACACAACGATGCCCAGTGAAAAACCCTATAACTTCTAACCCACAACTAATTTACTGGTATGGGGGCTTGTAGTAATGTGGGTTAGTTTGGGTACCGGTAACTTATTTAGTTGCAGTACATCGGCGACGTACGGCATGTGAAGAGATTTTGATCGGCCCGCAGACTGTATCCAGCTATACCCTGTAACGTGGCCCGAGGCCTCATTCCTGACAGTTACCGATCGCTGTGCTCTCACCGAACAGTTGGTGCAAGCTTGTGTAACAAACAATGAACCCTTTGCTATGTAACTGTTGCTTACTGCGCAAGCGCGTTGAAACGATGTTTGCGCGAGTTGCCATCAAGCGATGAAGTTACTATGGAAATGAATGGCAATCGAATGAAAAAGTTTCGTTTTTTCGCATAACAGTGGCAAAATTTTTACTTAAGTGAGCATACATAAAAATCAGCTTAACCAAAGTTATTAAGATGCATAAGGTGTATTTTTGAAGACTTTACCGTAACGACGATATGTAGGCCTACCAGTAGGTGGGCTTCTGTTGCAACTCTAACTTCGAGTACCGAGTACATTTTTTAGACTTTAAAATCAGTTGCAAACATTTGCTGCATAAATTGGAACCACTTTTCGTGAAGCATAAATTGAAAAAAAAAAATTCATAAATTGTAAAGCATAAAATTCATAAATTGGAACCACAAGTAAATTATTACCACTTTGAACACTGGTTTTAAGCTCTTTATAGTCGACGTCAACTTTTACGAAACTTTTGAGCAGGTTTCGACGAAAGTTTCTTTTAAGTATTATTAGTATGATAAAAACCAAAGTACTCGTGTACTGAACTGGTTTTTGACCGAATCCGAGTAGGCGAGTACTCTTAGGTTCGAGTACTTCTTGAGATTAAAAGTTTCGAGTACGAGTAGGGGAAATGTGGGACCTATGAGCCTCGGGGACCAATGAACCACTTCATTTACCACGCTCTCGTGGCTTCGAGGAAGTTACTGAACCGAAATAAAAGATCGTCCGGATGTTATGTACTTAATGACGTATTTATAGGTTGGCTGGAACAAAGCTGTAGAAATGGTTGCAAAATAAGGGTTTTTAGATGGTTGGTCACATGTTTTAAGCACGCAGCAGAACTTTTGATTTTAAGCAGTAGTTTTTTAGAGTACGAGGTTGAGACATTTTTTCTTAATACCGCCTTAGGTGGTAAAGAAAGTGGTGTCGCACTAGAAAGGTTATAAACAGTATGTGAAAAATTTTTTTAAGTTATAGCGATTTTGCTCATGAGGGGACCCTTGAGCCAGTTGCATTGAACACCCATGACCCATGGCTCATAGGTCCCCTAGGCAACCGACGACAGATGCAATAGGCCTAAAAGGCAGCGCAATTTTGATTTTTTTGTGTAAGCGTAAGAAATCCTTCTTAAAATTACTCGTATAATGCAGATTAGCATGACAATAACTGAATAAGCAGACAAATTTACCCTGGTTCATGGGTCCCCACCAAAAATTGTTGGGGACCTTTGACCCACGTCCTTAAAAAAAGCATTATCTTTCATTTCGTGTTTATGTATGCACTCAAACTTGGCGTAAGGATAATGCTGGCCAAAAGGTACGTAATGGTTAAGTTTTAGGGAGCTGACTAAACGACTTCGTGTTTGGCAGCTTTTTAAAAAAATGCGGCTCATAGGTCCCACCTTTCCCCTTCTCAGAAAAGCTGTACTCCATCACTGATTATTTCTTTACTTTTTGGGTAGGCTATCTATTCCCAACCCTGCGTCTGAGGTCATCTCGACCGTTTCTTCGAGAGTCTTAAACGTTTGTTGATTGTGAGTCTTGAACGTCTGCTGAGACCTAATTTTCCAGCAATGGTTGTGAGAGAAAGACGAAACATGAAACTATTTCACAAAAGCGAGCTGGTTGTTTATTATAGAAATGCAAAACAAGAATAAAAGTTTAACAAAAACGCTTCAACATAAACACTTAGCAATTTATTACAACAAATGGCTTCTCGCATGGCAGTGGAAGATTTCATTTCAAAATGTTCTTCACTAATCTGTAAAAGCAAAAATAAATAAAATTTACCAAAGAAGAATGTAAACTTTTTTGTGAACTCATAGCACACATCTATTTTACATGAACATTACAATGTTCATTTTGGCTGCGGTTTCCACCATTTTGAGAAGTTTTATTCATTCATCATGGGGCTTACCGGCTTCGGTAGAAATTAAGAGGGTGTGTAAAAGAGAATTCACACAAAGAGGCATAATTTTTCTAGAATCTGAGCAATATTATTGCTTTTAAAATGTATCGAAGGCGGCATAATGAATGGAGGATGCATATAACTTCCTCACGCTCGCCTCTGAATTCTACCTGTGTTATTTGATGTTAATGAAGTTTTGTCACAGTTCAATTCAAAAATGATGTTATAGGCGTCTGCATAAAAGCAGCTTGATTGGCTAATGATACACTTCCTAAATTAATGTTGACTAGTAGGTCTACCAGCTTGGGACTGCTAGTAAATCCAAGCTGTAATCAACGATGTTAACATTTTACCTGTCCAAAACATTGGGAAAAAATCGCTTGTCTTTCGCAATATCATCGTTTGAATATCTAAAAAATCAAAGCATTTAATTCTAGAAAAAGTTAAAGTTACGATTCTTTCCGATTGTCTCTCGAGTCAACAACACAGCTTCGTTTTCGTAACGAAAGCAAAAAGTTATATTTCAAGTTCAAGCTCACAATTGCTAACTGACGAAGCACAATGAAGCCAACAACGAAAACTTTGCGAACAATAGTTAACTAAATAATTAAAAACACTATTATACCCATTATCTAAAGATGTTGATGAAGATTCGACACTTTTCTGTATATATTTTTCGGGAGTGTGTTTCTCCAGAATCAAGTCGGAACTGAAAATAGAAGAGAAAAACTGAAAATCAATTATCGTATTGTCCATGTCGTAGGCCTATTCAAAAATTAATAAAAAAATGTATGGAAATCGATTTCAGCAAACTTGATATTTATTTAAAATGAATCTTGAAAAAAAAAGCTGAAGTGGTATTCTGTTAAAAATTGAGTTCTACAGTGAAAAAAATATGGTCGAAAAGAAGTTGGATGGATTTAGTGAAAAACGCACGAAGAGAGTTAAAGATCAAGAGTGAGACGAAGTTGATCGAGTGATGTGCAGAAGATATACGCGCTGTGGCGATCCCGAATAAAAAAAGCGACTTAATTACAAAAAGTTACATTACGACGCAGAACACACCCGTGTCTCTTTGTTTCTTTTTCTTGGCTCGAGTATCTGTCCCTGTTGGCTAAAAATAAGCATAATGTTAAAAGGTCAAGTGTAGTGAATCAACAGTACCCAGCTTTCCATTTTTTCTGTTAAAAACCAACTCTATTGTTTAATAATTATTCAAACCGCTAGTAGCTTGTAGCACTATAAGAGCTGTTATGATACAAAAAAGCGAACGATGCGCAGTGCCAATAATAAGGGAAAGCAAAAACAAACGAGCCGGCTGCGCCGCAACTGGTATGCAAAACCAAAATCAATTGGCTCCTTTACTAAATCATGATCGCAATCGAACAGTATTGAATGATAATTCCGTTGTCAGGTCAGCAAAAAGGTTAAAAATCTCCTACGATGAAACACACTTACGCGCATCGCATTGCTTCCTCGACGCTGGTTGGATGCACTCAGTCGTTGGTTCAGATACCTACACAATAAACCAAATTGTGACTAGTAATTTCACTTCGAGTTGGTCAAAAAGCACGCAACCACACGATACACGTAGGCCTATTTAATTATATACTTAAAAGCGCGATTGAAACTCCGACGATATTTAAAGAACTTCAAGTTAGCATACAATCATTGGATTACAGAGGATCAGTTAACATTGGCTCACAAATGCTTTGAACGCCAGCATAATAACAACACAAACCCTGCTTTTAACTTCCAGTTCCTTTTCAAGTCGATATATTTTCTCCGTCAACCTTTCTATTTCACATTTAGCAGAGAGCAGCTGGTCTTCCTCAATTCGCCGTTCGTTCTAAATTCCGCACGTTTGCAGTATTTAACATTTTTATTGATTTAATGCTACTTAAGGCAACGGGAAAAACCGCTTGACGGCTTTAGGCAGAGTGGTTACTGATTACACGCAAGGTAATGGCTATTTTGCGAATCCAAGTATTTTGGGCATCATGGCACGGTAGCTCTTGGCCTTCCATTATCAATTTTGCCCTTAAATAAATATTTCTTTAAAAGCAATACTTTCAAAAGGCCTATTGGTGAAAATAAGCAAAACAGTTTGTCACTTTTTACATTTTCTTGGATCAAAGCTCTGGTTGTGTCGTGAGCTGCTTCAATCGCTTTTCGAAGTTCTGCTTCACGAAATCGTGACGTAGCTGTTGCCTCTTGAAGATGTGCTAACTCTGCCTGAGAAAAAAAAACAAATTACTATAGACAATCTGGTATACAAATATAGAAAAAATAATAGACAATCTCGGTATACAAATATAAACTTTTTTCTGGAGATTTATCGCCGGGAAATTTTAGAAGCACTCACTTACAAACCATACCGCTGCTTCATGGAGGGTTACCTTAGCTCGCCTGGTTTCGCCCTTGATGTTAACAATATTTCATATTTGGCACATAAGAGACAATTGTCAGCATATCACTCAAGCACTTTTCCAAATATTAATCCAAGAATGTCATTGTTCTTACCTTAATACAATCTCGTTCCGTTTCTACTTCGTTTAAACGAGTTAGGATTTGATTTTTCGAGGCAGCAGCGTTTCCTTCCTCAACCTTAACGAATGTGGCATTAAAACTGAATAGTTCTGTGTCGTGTTGCAACTTGCAAGTGACTAATTTACACTTGTCTGCATTTTATGGCTAGCCAGTAAATTTCAAGGCAAAATGGAAGAGGCGATTGGGTTGTTTAGACACAAAAAATCGTACGCACTTACGCTTAGCAGTTTGTAACGGGATAGAAAGAACGATGACCAAGTATTATTAAATCATTCTTTATCGATAACACTTATGCACTACATTGTAAAAGGTAAAAGTATTTTCTTGACTAAATTAGTCGACACTTGCCTTCATCTGGTCGGTAAGAGTTTCGATTTGATGAAGTCTTTGCTCTAATGCCGCTATTTTACTATCTTTATCATTCACCGTTTCTTGGTTGGAATCTTCTTGCCTGTCGAAGAAATTCAAATAAGTGGATAACCAGTTATACTGTCACTAGGTCTTTTCTTCGCATAGTCACTCTCGTCTTATGGGTATGCTATACGTAAGGCACAAATGCGCAGTGCATGGAGCAGACGTACTACCACTGGTTTGGTTAACAGTTGTCGCATTTTCTTACCAATTTCTGGTTTTACTGAAAAAAACGTTTTTGTGGGGCAAGAATGCCATTAAAATCACCCACCCAAATGTTTTATTTTTTCAGCTAAGCAATTTATTTGTTTCTTACTTTTTAAATGAAGCCCATAAAGTTTGTATTTCTTCCTCCGCTGCTGATAACAGGTTATTGAGATTATGTGATTGTTCTTCCGATTCTTTAAGTCGCTTTTGAAGCGAGAAGTTTTCCATTTTCACTTCATCCAGTTTTCGTTGCAATTTCTGCGCCAAAGTTAATTTGTAATGAATGACCTAGTTCTCTCTTTGTTGAATCTATGCGAAGGCAAGAAAAGAGTAGCAGTTACCATAGTATTCGCACTTTCCCTGCCAGATTCTCGGCACAAGCGGGAAGTGCAAAAGGTTGAGTGAGTGTGTTGCTTGCCTTGTATGTCCACTAACAGGTGCAAACATTCATACTTGATATTTGTAATAAACCGTTATAAAATGAGGATGGTTTACTCAATCTGTGTATAACCCCTGTCCCGTACTTTAATCTTCTCATGAAAGGCACATAATGTATATACGTAAGGCACAAATACGCAACTCTCTTAACAAGTACAGTAACTACCATTTATTGGGCCAAACCTCCAAATCTCCGAATCCCTCTTCAACTATCACTATATCGGAGGTTGCATCTTCTTCCCTTGGAGAACTGCTCTCATCTTTTGCGAAGTGGAAAGGGGTGCTTCTACCTCTGATATTGCCTTGTTTTGTGACGTAGCAGAATCGAAATAAGTCGGTGCTAGGGCTGTCTCGTGGAAGGTAGCATGCTATCGAAAACAAGTAGGTTTTAAATAATTAATTAACTTGGAACTTTTAAATAAATTGCGAACTACGTAAGTCATCGCATGGCTGTTTCTGTAAACAATCTTTTAGCAAGTATGGCGCTTCTAAACAAAGGCAGCAACCGAAACTTCTCCACGCCAGTACTTAAAATCCACGAACGCAATTACACTTCGTGAGTCCGTGTTTGCAGCGTCACTACGTAATAATGCACAACTGTCTCTTCGTTAATGCTAGCCATTACCGCACCGCATAGTGTACCGTTTATAATCACTTACACTTAGGTGAACGATTCCTGTAATAGAATATTTCAACAACCATAAAAATCGTTTTCAGCAGTTACGACCATCGTCAGCCGACTCGTTTTATACCGCACGCTCACTCGCAGTACCTTTAAATGTTACGCAAAGTGTAACAGAATCGTTGTCAAGAAAGGTGACTGGAGGTTGGGAATAAACATACGTCACATATTGATTGGGGTCCTCTTTTTCTACGTTGAACAGTCCAACCCAATCACTACTGGAAGGTTTCCATGAGCCACTTAATAAATATGAGACTTTTATGTCTTCTCCAAGCATGTAGCTTTCAGAGACTTCCAGAAATGCAACCTAAAAAATGTACACAAACCAATGACAAACACATCAGCGTACAGCGTTAGAACGAAATAAAGCATCCTTTTGAAATGACGTGTTTGCAATAGTAGTATCAAAAGCAGTGGCTATTGTCTCTTGCCTGAAAAAACTAGTAGGTATGGTAGGATGAGCAGGCGCTTATTTTTCACTGCTTATTCTGCGTACACTTCTTGCTTCTCAAGTCATTAAGCCTACGAGTTTACCAAATACATTCGTCAAAAAGGTGCCAGTTTTTGTAGAATCTTTCCATGAACAGAAGCAGTTTGTTGTGATGAGACTTAGAAAATGGCGTTCAAGAACAAAAATAAACCGACGAAAACGAAGAGCTTAAAATGCCAGCACAACACTGTGTCTACTATATCAGGAAATCAGAAAAACAGCAAGTCTACTATCAGATAATCTGAAAAAACACCGAGTGATTGAGATCAGGAAATCAGAAAAGATGCGGTATTCCCTTGGCAGACGGGCAACAAATAATACGTCACTCACTGAAAGCTTGTTTACTAACCTGCGATATTTTTTGAACGTTTTCTTTCTTCGACATTTTAATATAGTTTTGTTTCGATGGTTTTTCACTGCTTTCGTTTCATTCGTTCAAATGATGTTAGCACAGCAGTCATTGATCGTAAAAACTTAATGATTAACGATCTGTTAAGACTAGTAAGTTATTTTCTATCTCTCTACAAAATTACAAATGCAAGATGTACGACTTCAATATTCAAGCTACCACATAAATTTGCCGAAAATATAATTTGGATGGATTAAATTAATTGCAAACGCATATTTTTTGTGAACTATACATACTACAGTGTTAAGGTTGATACCTTTAAGTAGATACAATAGATAGACCATAATAGACATTAGACAGCCTAACCTAAAGATTCCAGTCTTACCACATGTTTCACAATCTGACGTATTGCGACGTCACAGCACGTTGTAAACATAATCTAGCGAATGGCCAGCTCTGCTACGCATGACTGAGACTGACAGAACTAGCTTCTTTGTTCACGTTGGTTTCGCGAGTTCGATGATCTTGGTTTCGCGAGTTCGATGATTGAAAGCACGAAAACTAAACGAAGAATCGTCGCCTCAAAACACCACAGATCGGTACAAGACACAGTAAAACTCCGCACTCACATAAAAATACCCTAACATTGACAATAATTCAAATTTCAGGCCGCTATTTCTAACTGGCTAGGCTAGAGAGTGGATAACCGTTAAATATATTTACGGTTATATCAAACACATACCAGTTAACTGCACCGTTAATATCGAATTCAGGCCGCATAAAATGGTCTCGCGGGCCGTATTTTGCCCACCCCTGGTGTAAGCTATGGTTTTGGCCTTGCTTGCTTGCACACGGCTAACACTACTACTTGAACGGATGCCGAACGGTAAACCAATGCGACCTGAATGATTCAACGAACAGCTAACCGAGTTCATGCTGACATTTCTCACAGTGTAGACCAGTCGCTTTGCAAGCTCTTTGTTTAAATGAATAATGATGTCGATCTGCACTCTTCCCCTAAAGCTTTTTTATTGACCTTTATTTCTTTGCCCTTTTCGGAACGACGATGGTACAGCAGCTTCGCGTCGATTTAGCCTGTTGATACGCATGTTTAGTCTCTGTGTCGCAATATTTATCAAAGCGATCTGCGAAGTACTTGCGAAGCGAGCTTTTGGCTTTGCGAACAAAGTTTAACGAAGTAGTGCTGATTAAACAGTTCTTTTGTTTAGCTGAAAGTTACTGCTAATCAATCAACTCCTGTACTTTACTTTCCTACTTAGTGGCCTAGAAGCTAAAGGCCTAGCGGCATCGCGCAGGTGAGCTGCCGCGCGCAGGTGACAGATCCTACGTGACGCGTTCAATTCGCGGCAGGAACCGATCGCATTTGAGTTTGACATATATACCGGGTGGCTGCTGACTCGAAGAGTGCAAGCTCACTTCGCAGTCTCACTCAACTACTGTTGAATTCTTAGTTCAGTATAATTTGAAAATAACCACAGTTATTTATTTGAAGGAGTTAAATAGCGACGTTCACCACTTCTGGGCAAACTGTGCCTCTCGTTTCCCAGAAATGTTTATCAAATGTAGGCTGCACGGCTAAATTGAGTAATAGTAAATTTCTAATCTAGCGCAATCAAAATCGATAACTACCTACTGCCCAGTCGCCTTCGGCTCTCTTCATTGTTCAAAACATTTCTCAACGAAGCAGTATTTTCTAACTCTTAGCTATGTTATTATGTACAGGGAAATAACGGAGCGTTTTTTGTAGATATACGAAAGCAAGCTGAGCAACCAATCACAGTAAAGGATATTTGTCACGTGACTTTGCACAGCTTTATCGCTGCTATCTGCCAGAACCATCAGCTGTGTTCTTTGTTGTAAACAGTCTGTCAGTTGTCAACTACGTAGCTTACCACGTGTTGCTTGCATCGTGTCGAAGCACGTTATAATTACAGCCATATGCTGGCCGATTGCAGTTTCGCTCTCATGGTAGCAGATGCCCGCAATATGGAACTGTTAATCCGTTGACCAATAGAAATGCAGTTTCGAACAAATACCTTGTAAGTTTCTCGACCTTCGTATTTTGCTGTTTTGCAAAGAAAGATACAGTTTACATTTTAGCGAAATAATTGTGAAAAGTGACTGAGCATCTTAAATTTTGCGCCGCTCTTAGTATTAAGCAGTCAGTGGCGCCCCTGCATAAGAGCTTTATGCGTTACCCTCCTGCTTCTCAAGCATTTTTTCCGTAAAATTCTATCGCTTTCGTGCTAATACAGGGATATATCTAGGGGAGGAAGCCGCTGAGGCCGCCCCTTTCCCCGCAGACAAATGCACAAAACTTTCGTAGTGTAAAGGTGATGTATTCGTATAAAGGACAATCTAAGGGCATGATGACCTTTTTTTGCTCTTCACTTGCCTTTGGGCGGAAAACGGACGGCTTTAAATTGCGCCCCCCCCCCCCTTTTAAATTCCTGGGCACGCCCCAGTTACAGGATGATCGACCCTTTTCAAAAACCGTATGCATTCGTCCCAGTTAGCGGTTGCGAAGAAATGTTTTCTAGCGATTCCCCCTCCCCGACTCTATCGAATGCTTGAACCCCGGATCACGCCTTTGCAAGACACCTCAGCACTGTTTTTTTCCAATAAAAAAATGGGTTGCTTGTTTGTTGAAGGTCAGGTTCAAAGCGGGGCCGCAGCCAACCTGTAAATTTTGGGAGAGCTGAATACATTTTAGGAGGGGCTGAAAAATCAACCTAAATTTTTTCTGATTTTTTATTCTTACTACTTCCCAAACCTTTTACGTGAAGTGATTCTCGCTGAATATTAGTGGTTTTAAAGGAAAACGCGGCGTAATTTGCGTGTCATTTTTAGAAAAAAGCAAACATAGACTAATCCAAATCTTTCTTCATTTACTTTTCCAGTTTATCACAGAAAAAAAACTGATAAGATCGTTTATGTTCCAACTTTTCTCTAAGCCAGCAGAGTCAGGTCTAATTGGCTTTCAGGCCATCATAATTTTGAGTGATTGAGCTCTGAATCCATTGTCTCGCTGTAATGGCTGCGGTTGTTTTTCACAATACAAATTTTGTTAACTGCATTTATGCCACATTGCACAACACTTAGACACAGTGCCGAAACTAACGCCCCCTGAACCCCCCAACCGGGGGGGGGGGCCGCACAATTGGGGGTCCTGTAAATAGCCAGTACGAAGTACTATTTACTCAACGTACGATAAAGGTGCCTTAAATAGGCCTATTTTAAGATTTAATACATTTTTTGTCTTAACTCGCGTGATGTGAGGCCCCCATACCATATTGATGCTTTTGGCCATGGGGAGCCCCTGCAAATTTTTCGAAAAATAGCAGTCGCAAAACTAACAAACAAATGTTTAGTAGCATACCAAGGACTCCTCATCCTCAAGTGAAGGTGCAAAAATAAGCCTTAAAAAGCGTTTTTTCTTCGTTTAGGTAGCGAAATGTTAGAGTAGGGTTTGCTTGCAGCATTATTTTAGTGGGTTTGGAAGGGACCTAGTAAAACCGACTACTAAACCTTGTTAAAACTGAAGAATTTTAAAGGCTCAAAACGCTCAAAAAGCCTCCAAAATAAGGTCAAATTCCGCAAAGTTTTCTGGGGGGCATACTCCCAGACCCCCCTAACTTGGCATCGCGCCTTTGGGGCTCGCTCTTTTGTATCACCATCCAAGAAAAAATTTTGGGGGGCCCCGAAAGATGATTTCGGGGGGGCGCATTGCCTAGTTTCGGCCCTGCTCAGACGTCAGTCTGTTTAACCATGGTCTAACGGTAAAAATTAAAACCACTTACGCCTTTAGTATAAGATGCGAATCCGAAAAATTTCTAAGCTCGAGATATAAACTTAAATCGATTGAAGCAGCCAGCGCTCAAGATGTAAAATTACTTATGGGAAATGGTGCAACTTTTCACGCAGACGTAAGGAGGGATGGTTATTATACTTGTGAGGGGTTTACGCTAAAATATTTTATGGGGGATGGTGTTGTTTTCCGGGGGAATGGCATACCCCCGCATATTCCTCTACTCGAGTACTGGAAGCAGCTATCTACTGTATCTTAAAAAAAATTATAAACCATTGGGTTTAATATATCGTCATCATTTTGACATAAATAGCTTCTAAAGTAAATTATGGGGGAAAGCTTAACCCCCAATAGCCCTCCCCCCCTCCGTGGCTACGGCCTCGGTTCAAAGTTGGATGTAATTAGTTACACTTTTTCATTTAATTAGGTCTATAACTGTTATTAATATTTTTCGTTTTTGTTAATTTAAAAAAATTCCAGTTTAAATTACAACTACCGGTACTTTACAGGCGTAGGCCTAGTTTTATCAAGTTCACCTGTACTTTTATTGCATTTTTAACTGAACCATGGGCGTTCGCAGGGGGGACTGGTTTTTGAATGGACGTTACTAATTTGACTAACCACAAAATACATTACGTCAAGATTGATTTTAGATAATTATTTTCCGTAGTAGTTGAACCAATTCTGATGATGTGACGACAGTTTAACTAGCAAATTAAAATATTTAAGTTCTAATTTTTGTACATTATGAGTAAACAAAAATTGTTTATCCCTATCTTGATTGCTTGATTGATTTTTTCATTTTTATCCTCCTGTCATGAGAAAGCGACGGAAGCGCTATGCGCAGGTCGAATCCTTTGTTTGCTAGTCACCAGGTCATCTTTGTTTCCAAGTTTTCCGTTCGAGTCTTACTTCTGACTTTTAATTTGCAGGTTACTAAACCGTATATTTTTGGCCTTAGCATCAAAATCGGCTATACATGTCTTGCCTACAGTATGTTCTTGTGCTGGCGTTCGCTGTAATAGTTTGAACTTCCGTTTGCACAAGTAAGTTGCAGAGCAACACAATGTCAATGTAATTTAATTTCTAATTTGTAAATAAATTACAAGTTTTAGAGTAGGCCTAATTGTAATTACAATGGTAATTTCATTTTGTGGTTTAAAGTAACGGTACTGTAATCGGAAAATTCATAAGTGTTAATGTAATTGAATTGTTTTGCTTGTAATTATTCCAACTCTGGTGCGGTCCGACCTTCCGACAAGGTATGGAAAAGTCAACCCAGTCTTGCAAACAACTTGCAGCAGTGATTACGGATAAGCAATTAATTTTAAGCGAAAAGTGCCCTCTTATTCGGTGATGAGAAGATGGTTGGTCACCCTTAGGTGACGATGTTTTTAGACCCCTCCTAAATGAGCAGTTCAAGCAACAAGCCAACAAGTAATATCAGCAATTTCGTGAACGAGCTTGGTCCTAGGGCCTTTGTCGTACTGCTTAAATTGATCAAGTTATTCCGCAGATCATTCAACAATCATGATGAGCAACTTGCGCCTTCTGTATTATAGCGCCCACGCGTGAATTTTTTTTTTTTAAATAAGCCAGCGAACAAGTTTCATTTTGAATTTTTGCATCTCACGAAATAATTCAACTTTTAATTTCGTTTAATTCTAACTTTCAACGGTCTTTCCTCTATTACCATTGTAAATTTCAATTTTGTTGCAATATTTTGGTTCAAACGTTTGATTTAATGATGAAGTTTGTCATATTTAACCTTTACTATTTTAATTTTGAATTGATCCGGCAATTTCAACCTCTGGAATGTTTTCAGGATGTAGGTCAGAGTTGAATCAATTACAACTGTAACTGAATGTACTGACCGACTAGTTCAGTTGTTAAGCACTTCTCTGTAGCTGCGATAGGTCTGGGGTTCGATTCCCGGTCAAATTAGACAGTGTCGCCAACGCTCGCCTCCGCTGCGAGGTTTCTTCGAAGCTGTGATGTCCAGTGGCAGTGCAATACCGCGAATACACCGGTAATGAAGATTTCATTTGTATAGCATATTACACTTTTACAATAAAGAAGATTGGGTTGAAGGTGGAGGAAGCTACAGATCGCGCGAGATGGAGAGAGGGAGTGGAAGCGATTGCTGAAGGAATGAGGTGCATCCGGCCACCTTCGGACACGAGGAAAAACCGGATTAAAACTGGACGATGATGATGATGATGATGATGTGTAATTGTGATTATGATTGAAACTTTTAGTTTTTGTGTAGTGTAATTGTAATTTTTAAAACTTGTATTCTAAATTGCAATTATAGTCTATTTTACTGTTATCAAGTTACCGGCCGGGTAATTCAGTTGTTAAGCACACGCTGTTGGTGCGGAAGGTCTGTTTTTTTTTGTTTTTTTTTTCAAGCCACATATTTGCAGCTTAGGTATTTATATTAGAAACATACATGTATAATGGAAAGTGACCTAGTTGAAAAACAAACCCACAAAATTAGCTCCGGCGTCCAATGTACTAGTTCCCGGGCGGTGAAATCGGCACTGTGTCGCCGCCACTGCGAAGTTTTTTCGGAGCTGTGTTGCCCAGGCGCTAAGCCGCGGAGATGGGCCCCGTCACTCGTTACGCGCTTCAGCGAAATACGGCCAGTAGTCCTATATAATGAAAATTTGATTTTTGATAGGGCGCCAGGTTTAATAAAGTAATAGTACGCCAGTTTTAATTTTAACGTCATTAAAAAGTTATAAGCGGAGTGATTAGTGATGTGAATCGTTTTTTTTGCCTTGGTTTTTTTTAAAAAACGTGTTTTTTTGGAAAACGAAATCGAATCCGATTCTAAATATGAGTATTGGCCGCCAAACTGTTTATTGTTGAGTCTTCTTGTGGTAATAAACCTAATAGGGAGCGCAAGGAGCGACCTTTCCGCCCCCTAAATCCATCATGGTTTGCGTGGCATTGCATACGTGTTGTTACCGACTACCAGGAAGGTGATGCCAGTTTTAATTTCACAATACAAAGAATAAGAAATAAACAGGAGCAATCGCACAAGATAGATCAAAAAAGTACAGAATTGTGGATGAGTTATCTGCTGCCTTTCTATGAGCAGTGAACAAAAGAAACTGGGATAGCTTATTAACGCGGTGCAGTATAAAATTGGGTGGTAAACCTGATATTTGTAGCTTGCATTATGAATCATAAAAGTTACTTCAGAGTCAATACAGTACCAGCCAAACAACTTAAATTAGGGTCACCATATTTTCACTGCTCAAAAGGAGGAAGACAGAAAGTCATCACGTCCACAGAAGTCCAATGTTACGCCCAAATTCGAGTGAAGAGCAAAAAAAGTGTTGTCGGCAGCGTGGTCGAGTGGTTCGGAGCGTCGTTTTTATGACGGCCATGATCACAAGGTTGAAGGTTCAACTCCCACCCAAGCCTCGTTGTTGCATCTTCGGATAAGATGCTTCGCGATTATTATCTCTGATCGGTGGAATCTAACAAGCTGCAAATCGAAGAAGTCAGACGCAAAATTCAAGCGGAAAACTCGGAAACAAGTGCAACTTTTAAGCGAGTCTAAGTTTGTCCTAAGCGTAGCGCCTCCGTCGCTTTCTCGTGACAGGAGGATAAAAATGAAGAAATCAATCAAGATATCAATAAAAAAAGGTCATCACGTACGCGGGCAGTAGTTTGGGCTAAAACTTCGCAAAATTTTCGTGTAAACATCATTTGACCTGTTTTCACTGTTCAAAATGCCAAAAAGGAGGACATTTGAGCATTTTTTATCGTCCTCGGAGAACAAATTACTTTTTGTTAAAAAAAAGGACATGTCCTCCAAAAGGAGGACGTGTGTCTAACTTAAATTCGTGTTAAAACAAAGACTATAATGTTAGACTATCACTTGGTTAAAATGTACTGGTAGGCCAATAATATTAAGATTCAGAAGCGAAGGTCGATGGTACACATCAGAGCACTGTAGGCTATTTCCCCGTTCATTTGATGAGTAGGCTAACTAGTTTTTTCAGCCGTTTCAGAGAAGATAGGCTCCGGCCTAGTTACATCTATTCTTTGTGACCCTAACTCTTCCATTGCCCAAAGCGCAAGCGAGCTGAATGGGCTAAATGAAGACCTAAACCCTAATTAAACTTTCAATTGTACAACGTTGTAGTTGGGCTATATTTTGGGGGAACTCAAAATTTAGTAGGCTACAGCAGAACCGTGCAAATTGCAAAATAGGCCTCGGTGGTAAGCTGTAAGCTAGATACGCACCACTCTACTACATACATACATGTAAATATGACAAATATTAAACGGAAGGGATTTTTGACAGACCCCGTGAAATGTAGACTATTCAATTTTATCAGGGTCTGTTGCAGAGCTGGAACGAGGACCGAACCAACCGAGACCTAGACGAGACATCATAGCTTCGAGACCGAGACATCATAGCTTCGAGACCGAGACGAGACTTTAAAGTTACGAGACTCGAGACGAGACTTCATAAGCCAAAAATTAGAAAATATAAAAACGATAGTAATACTCTGGAGTATGGGCTCTACTAAGCCAAGTTATTGAAATAACTTTATAGCAAAATGACATTAGCAAAAACAAATGAAGCAATGAAGCCGTCCCGGTTATGGACTGATGTAGCCTATTATAAATGTGCTATTGGTCATATCCTTTCAACGATTATAATTAATGATTTAACGAGTTCACCATAATAACAACGAAACAGCTTATTATCACAGAAGATTTAAGTCCTTGTAGCTTGCAAGGCAAGCAATACCTCTCGCAGACGATTACACGGCCCAATATTTCTTTTTTACTCTAACGAAAAAGATGTCAAGAAAACTTTAAACAAAAAGTCATTGATAGGCTATGTCGGTCTAGACCAGGGATGTCGGCATTGCAGCCCACTATCCTCGGTTAAAACAATTTTTTAGCAAGTTTATCAAGTATTGAGCACGAGAGTGTTCATGAAATTTTATCAAAACACTTTGTATTTGATAAATAATAAATTAATTAACATAAACATTTTAAAGCCATTGTGACATCATGCATTTTTGAAAATCTATCTGGTTAATAACTTTCTCATAAAAAGAGCTAGCTCAAATCTGGAAGCACTTCCCATGTCGGTAACCAAATTTCCCGCAACTGTAATCTCTGCACTTTTTTCGATTTGAAGCCTTTTTTAGGATTGGACTACTTTGAATAATCTTTTGATAGCTGTTGTAAACCAGACGAGAATAGCATCTTTCATAGGGAACAAATTTGTAGAAATCTTAATTTTATGACATATGACACGTTACTCTCTTGAAAATGTTTTGATTTGACACACCGTTTGCCCATAAAAAATATATTAATTTTTTAGACGTGGCTAGCGGTCGTTATGTCTTTGATTGAAGGCCATATTGTTAAAAGTTAAAACTAATAAACCAACCGGTCATTTCTATTCTTGTCGATTGTTCACAGGGAATCTGTGACATCATAATGCCGCATGTACTAATCCCTTGAAGGTTTTATTTTAAATGTTCTACCGTGAGCACAACGAGTAGAGGCTTAGATTTGGGGTGTGTAGTTGTTTTGAAGGTTAGAATTTTTTTTTTTTCAGGAAGGTGGGAGGTTTCTATGCTGCACTGATGAGACCATAATAAGGTCGAAACGCGTCTGCAGCTGCAAATGAGCAGAGGTGGGCATTCCGCAATTTGAAGCGCAATGCGCTAGTTGCGCAATTTCCGCACGTGCGGAAGTTGCGAAGCGCTTTAACAAATTATTTTTAGCCATTGCGCAAGTTGCGCTGCGCTTCAAGGAAAATGAATCCTTCTTGCGCTTTATTGCGTTGCGAACTGTAAAAATATATAATAGTGTGCGCATTATTGCGCTGCGAACTAAAAAGAATCTGGTTGCTTGCGCTTTGTTGCGTTGCGCACTGTCGGAAGTTGAAATACTGCGTTGCGCTTTGTCGGATTAATTAAAGCGCAATGTGCTGGAGTAAGCAGTTTTTTGTAACTGTTTTTAATAGAATAGCAGTTTGTTTGTTGATGCGTATAATAGCCCTATAGGTCAATTTATTGTAGCAGAAATTTTCAGCTCATCAGAAATGTGGTACACTAAAGTCTTTTGCTTTTTAAAATAATTGCAAGTGCTTAAAGAGATCATTGAGTGTTGAATAAATCGTATTTACTTGTTGTTGTGGAGAACTTCGCCTCATATGCAAATTATGATTTACTGCGATGAGGTGCTTTTAACGGCACGCGACAATGCAACGTGGCGCAGTGGTTTGGAGCGTCGTTTTTACGACGACCATGATCGCAAGGTTGATGGTTCAACTCCCAACCTAGTCTCGTTGTTGCGTCCTTGGATAAGATGCTTCACGTTGATTATCTCTGCTTGGTGAAATCTGGCAAGCGGCAAATTAAATAAGTCAGAAGCAAAATTCAACCGGAAAACTCGGAAACAAAGGCAACTCCTAAGCGAGTCTGGATTCGTCCTAAGCAGCGCCTCCCCCGATTTCTCGTGATAAGAGGATGAAGATGAAGAAAGCAATCATCAGCAACGCATCTTTTTTTGCTTCTTATTTTCCTGTTCATTGACCACGCAAAATCCTGTTACAGTCACTTGCATTAAAATCGTTGTCGCGTTGTAGACAACTGCGTGCTGTTAAAAGCACCTATAAAAATAACTCAAGAAAAAATTGCATTGCTTATACATCTACTCGTTGTGCATTATTAAATTTTTTCATTGCGAAAGTTGCGTTGCGCTATTTCTTTCGTATAAACCTCATTGCGGAAGTTGCGTTGCGCTTTAATGCAAAAGAATTATCGATTGCGGAAGTTGCGTTGCGCTTTAATGCGAAAAAACAATTGATTGCAAAAGTTGCGTTGCGCTTCAGTCAATTTAAAAATTAGGTTGCGCTAGTTGCGTTGCGTTTCATGACTTAACAGAACTTTTGCGCTTTGTTGCGCTGCGCTTCAACCAATTTTTAAAAAATGCCCACCTCTGCAAATGAGTGGGTTGCCATGGAGGCTTCTAGTGATGTGGGCTAGTTAGGCTACCGGTAACTTAGTTTGGGGTTAGTAGTTACAGGCTCTTTCATTGGGTATCGTTGTTTGGGGCCAGTCGTCTGCTAAAAATAGGGCACAACCTAGGAAAAAGATGAAGTCGAGATGTCCAGGTAAAGCAATGCAAAAAAGAGTCTTTACAGTCTGGAATGAGTTTAGCCTGGATTGGCTGTGCGTAGCAAGGCTGACGAGACTTTTGTTAAATTAACATTATTGGATTAATTATTACATTAAATAATTATATTAATGGATTTTTAAATTTTCTTTGTTGTTAAAAAAGATGCATTTTTAGCAAAATGCAGCTCAGTACAAGGCATACCTATCAATGGTTAATTTTTTTTTTTAGAACTATAATATGAAATATTGGAATTTTGGTCGCTTTGCGGCCCAGTTAAATATTTAATTTTGCAATGGGTTCTTAACAAGTTAAAAGGAAATTAAAAGGTTAGACATCCCTGGTCTAGAGTAGTTTACCATGGAATGCATGTGCTTAGTGGTTGAAATAGACCAGTTTTCATATTATGCTGCTCACAAAAAGAAAGCAAAAGCCTGCAATTCTGCAGACCTGAACAACAAAGCAAAATGGTCTAAACAAAATGTGTAAACATTTTATTTTGCGTCATCTCATTGAAACTTATTTATTGCATCATAAATCGTGTTCCGAAAGATTTTATTGAAAACGCAGCTGCACTGGCAGTAACAGTTGCGTGTTGTTTGTGCGGTGCTGCAATGTCTGTTCCAACTGTTACTAAGAGGGTCAGGGGCGGATCCAGGGGTGGGGGACCTTTTTCAACAATGCTTTTGATGAATAGGCCGACAATTTTTCCATAATTTCGAACCTCTTCGACAATAATAATTCCTACGCTTTATACCGATATACAGAAATCGAAAACGTGCGAAAAAATCGCATCATACCGGTATTCGGTGAAGAACTCAAAATTAAGGGCAAAAAATTCACATACAATTTACCTTAAAACATGTTGAAGAAGCACGAAAATGGCCATTATAGAATGCAAATTTTCAAATATTTTGCGGGAGAGCATGCCCCCGGACCCCCCTAAAACCGTTACTGTCCTCATTTTGCTTCAAACTAAGTCGGAAAATCTACGCTCAAAAATGTCAAACGTTGGTGTCCTCCCCCTAAACAATTCTGATTACGTTCCTGGCACGAAAACATTAATTTTAGCCTAAATAGCTTAAACGCCCTTTCTCGAATCCAAACGTCTTTGTAATTAGCTAACATTCAAACTAAATCAAAACTGCATCCCCCCACCAAAATTTTCTGAATCCGCTCCTGGTTAAAGTATGTCTAAGGGATATTTTGAACGGGGCTGTGAACTCAATCATTTTTACCGAACTCAAAAAATAAAAATTTTTGAACTCGAACTTGCAAATGTCTCTTAAACTCGATCGATTTCGCAGCCCTGAGTTCAATAATAGTAGGGGTGCGACGTGTATTTTCGGTCGTTTGATTTAGCGCCTTTTTAAATAGCTTTATCATTATTTCCTAAGCTCCACCTGTTGCAACTTGCAATCTTTTCAGAAAGTAACCCCGCGGAGAGTCACACGGGTCTTCAACCTCGAAATATATCAATCCGATCTTCAACTTCCTTGCAATAGCCTATATTTTCTATAGGAAAGGCGAGACTTACGAAGCAAATTAATAATCTTGAGAGATTGAGGGCAGGTTTAAACCCTCAACTTGTTTGTCAATAAAAATTAAAAGGTGTGAATAAAAGTATAAAAAATGCCTAGTAACAGCGCATTCGTCAAAGTCTAAAACCGTCCGTTCCGTGACTAGAATGCTCCAAAGTACTAATTGTTCTAAGCTCCTTCTCTTGCTTTCGTAACTACGCGATCATATTTGTACCGGTATTTATATTTACTTGTGGTCACTTGCAAGTGCCAACACTGCAAACTAGCGCTTTCACTATGAGTTCTCTACAGCGCAAAATCTTCCAGCTTGCGAAGGTTTACATTCAGATTGCGAAATGCTGCAAATTGTTACTAGCAATCTGAAGTTTACTCTTGCGGAATCCATGTGGCCTCTACACAAACTGGACGTATTTTTTTTGACCTAGCTATCAAAAATAAGGCATCAGCACATGGAGTGTCGGTGCTTTGGACTTTTGAAGCTGATTTCGCGAGTTCGATGCTCAACTAGATTATCTACCATGACGCAAGTAACTCAAACGTAAATGCTTGCTTGCATAACCAAGTGGTCCCTATATTAAGATCAGAGCGGATTATTGAAATATCAGACTCTATTTGAATGAGGTAGGCCTATATTGCTCCTAATGAATGCCTTTAGGCATGAAATAGTCTGTAAAGCGGTTAAATAGCTTACTATCTATGACCAATTGATATGGGAATTAAAAAAATTAAAAATTTGCAATCTACTATAATGTCTCTTTATTTGTTCATAAATTTATAATATCATGTACAGTTGTACACTACATACGGTATAAGTAGTCCTACAGCTATGGAAGATTTTAAAACAAAAGGCAAGTTTAAAAAACAATCTATTATTAAAGTAATAATTTAAGAACATATAATTGCAACGATTAAATCACAATAAAATTAAGTGCAGTTTGAATTTCGCAGTTTTAACATAAGTGCGCAACGCGATAAAAACAATAAAAATAAGTCAGCAAATGACAGGAAGTCATGACAAAAAACGTGAACATCAAAATTTGTGCACAGTCATAGTTGGCGATCACAAAATATGTTTATAATTTTTTGACATAAACTTAGGCCAAAATGGTAATTCAACTCCAAACTTAGTTTTAATGCAATCAATGAGCTTTTGTTTTTGAACGTCATCAGCTTGCGTCACTTCTACGTCAGGCAACATTTCAGTAACTTTAGTCACTTCGGTCACCGGGTCGGGGAATTCCCGCTCAATCAGTTTAGTTCCCCACAAAACGTCAACTCCTTTTTCGTGGAAAATCTGTTAACGATAACATCGGATAAAATATTCAAAGTAGACTTACCATACAAGGTATAAAATCAAGCTCGGTCAAACAGCACATTTGGATAAAAAATTAAGAAACAACTTGTTTGTCCAAACTAGAAAGGGAGTCCACTCAAAGAAAGAACTTTGGTCTTTTTTCGTTTTTTGTGGTCTCAATTCCTTAGGGACAAAGGCTCTTACTTTCTGGTTTGTTTAAATAGCAAGCTTAAAAATTCACAAAATTGAAACAAATATCCGCTGCGCAGCTCACATGGCCGAGTGGTAAGAGCGTCTGCCTCTGGAGCTTTCGACGCCGGTTTGATTCCGAGTCCGGTCAAAACCAATGACCTTAAATTGGTATGGCACACAGTAGGATGTTTCATATTTTCACTTTTTTTGAAATTAGAGATGCACGGGGTCTCATCGGATCGGATTTCGGCCACAATGAAAGAAACAAATTTTTTTTTCGATTAATTGTCGTTTAAGAGATGCCCAGCCCCCTCAAAGTTTGAAGCAGGGGATTTTTTGGAAAATCTGCAAGTCTTTGAAAGGGAACGAGATAGAGAGTCGTGGGTGGTACCAAAATTTGCAGAATGGTCGATTTTCCATCCGTACTTAATCCATTGTTATGCTCTAACTACAACAGAAAACAAGTTATACTCAAAAATATGTTTTTTAGTAATTTCATACATGAATTGCACGCAAAAATACACTACAATGGTCTCGTAAGCATAAACTTAATAATGCTATTCACTACAAACTAAACAAACATTTTTTTTAATTTGTGGCATACCATATTTTGAGCCAATTTTTCACAAAGTCATCATTAACAAATAGCTATTGCATAAATATGAGCGAAGACGAAGATCTGTTTGCTGTCCTTGGGGTGAATTGTCCGGATTTTTTTTTTTTTTTCTATGCAACATATCTTCTAGCTTGCCAATTTCTCTTTCATTGCAGCGGTTATGGTTGCCAATGCATTTCCAAAACTAAGTTGAACCAAACAAGACGCATGGAGCGCTTTTACTGTTAACCGTAAAAGTGTTTCAACACAGTCTCTCTAATAATTAACAGCAAATTTTCGACTGAAACATCTTCGGGTAATGAAGAAAGAGAAGTCAAGGTTTCTTCAGTAAATGGTGGATTTTCAGAGTACAAGCTCACAGCAACGTTATGTAGTGAAAGCCAACTCAAAGCTTGCAGAATAAAGTAACGATTTATTACTTCACATAACCTTGGATCAATCACTTCATAAGCAAACAAGAAATCTCATTGAAACAATGTCAGACGAGGGCTCTCACATGCTTTTGGATTGCGGTGGATCATGAGAAATGATATCAAGTACACCGACAATATAGACGGTATAATTTGCTCTCTTCCTCCGCGTCAAGACTGCTCGCACCAAACAACAGCAATCGAAAATAACCATTTGCTGTTGTTAGCCAACGGGATTGGCATAACTGCTCTTGGTTGTACCACAGTACATGTTTTGAGATTCTCAGGGACATACATCAAAAACTGACACATCCATCAAAAGTTGGTGATGGCTTTCGCAGCGACCAAAATGTGCTTATTGGTTTTATCGTGTCATCTTTTGATGGATGTGCCGGAGAATTCGGGTGTCTGCTCGACTCGAAGACTTTAAACAGTCACTTCGCAGTCTCCCTTGAAACTTCTGCTGCTGATTATGTTCTTTTTTAACTTTGCTGCATTTTTTGTTTTGGGTTTGCCTGTTTTATGTCAGCACAGAAATAAATAAACAACAACAACCAAAAATATCAAACATTTACTGTGGTACAAACAAGAGCAGATATACCACTCCCGTTGGCTAACAACAGCAAATGGCTATTTGCGATTGCTGTTGTTTCGTGCGAGCAATCTTGACGCATAGGAAAAAAGCCAATTATACCGTCTCGTTTCTTACTCAGTGTCAGTGTACTAGCCATCATTTCTCATGATCCACCTCAGTCCAAAAGCATGTGAGAGCCCTTGTCTGACATTGTTTCAATGAGATTTCTTGTTTGCTTATGAAGTGATTGATCCAAGGTTATGTGAAGTAATAAATCGTTACTTTATTCTACAAGCTTTGAGTTGGCTTTCACTACATAACGTTGCTCTGAGCTTGTACTCTGAAAATCCACCATTCACTGAAGAAACTTTGACTTCTCTTTCTTCATTACCCGAAGATATTTCAGTCGCAAATTTGCTGTTAACTATGAGGAACAGTGTTGAAACACTTTTTACTGTCGACAATAAAAGCGCTCCATGCGTCTTGATTGGTTCAATTTAGTTTTGGAAATGCATTGACAACCATAACCGCTGCAATGATTGGGCAAGCTAGAAGATATGTTGCATAGAAAAAAAAAAAATCCGGACAATTCACCCCAAGGACAGCAAACAGATCTTCGTCTTCGCTCATATTTATGCAATAGCTATTCGTTAATGATGACTTTGTGAAAAATTGGCTCAAAATTGTGAAAAAAGTGAAAAATTGGCTCAAAAATTGGCTCAAAATTGGCTCATGAAAAATTGGTATGGTATGCCACAAATCAAAAAAATGTTTGTTCAGTTTGTAGTGAATAGCATTATTAAGTTTATGCTTACAAGACCATTGTAGTGTATTTTTGCGTGCAATTCATGTATGAAATTACTAAAAAACATATTTTTGAGTATAACTTGTTTTCTGTTGTAGTTAGAGCATAACAATGGATTAAGTACAGATGGAAAATCGACCATTCTGCAAATTTTGGTACCACCCACGACTCTCTATCTCGTTCCCTTTCAAAGATATGCAGATTTTCCAAAAAATCCCCTGCTTCAAACTTTGAGGGGGCTAGGCACCTCCTAAACGACGATTAATTGAAAAAAAAATTGTTTCTTTTATTGAGGCCATTGTGGCCGAAATCCGATCTGATGAGACCCCGTGCATCTCTAATTTCAAAAAAGTGAAAATATGAAACATCCTAGTACACAGCTACTCTGCTGGACGCTAAGAATTAAGGGACAGCGTGGGGAACAAGCCGGAAAGTGTGGTGCTGTTGAGAAAGGCACTTCGCGAGATTTCCCCATTTTAGAGTGGTGTACTGGTGGCCAGCAACTCCAAAGCGAGCTGCTTACAGGGTTTTGATCACTTTGTTGCGATAAGACGATAGACAAAACATGCTAATAAATATTGCACACAAAATACAAACACTTTTTAAGGCATCCACCTTTCTTTTAAAAATCGTGACTGGTTAAACGAACAACAAAAGGTTTATCGCAGGAACGCAAATGATTTTGAATATTATGTAAATAAACTCTGCAAACAAAAAAAAAAAAACATTAACCAACGACAGTAGAAATACAAATCAATGCAAAAAATGTACATCCATACAGCAGTAGCGTATTTAAGGGAACATTGTGTCAAAGCCTCCCTTTTTGACTTTCCCTTATATAGCAGAAAAAGAAGAAATGTGGCCAGGTAACAGAAACACGCCAGACTCTTCTGATAGCTTTTGTAGATCATGCCCGTCCCCCCCCCTCACAATTACTCGCTAGACCACTGCTATACAGACATCAAAATTACCTCGAAAAACGAGTTTTGAGTGAAGAAAGCACCTTCACCAGTTTGATGATTTAAACAGGCAGATTCATAATCACTCCATTGTCGTGGTAAATCACTGCAAAAGCAAAAACTGAGTGATTGAGACTAGGAAATAACCGGCAGCTAACCAAATGACTTATCATCACTGTAGTAGTCTTCCTATGCTCATTGTCGAACAATTCAGCAAATAATAAAGATAAGTGAAAACAACTCACCTAAATCTAAATATCAGTTCCCACTCATCGCTGACTGAATGTTTACTTGGCAAAATTGGGCGAATTATTTCTTCCTTCGCTGTCAAAACAAACTTGAAGTAAACCAAAACACATCAACATAACTTGCTGGCTTGTTTTCCACACTATCCCTTTGATACTGAGCGTCAAGCAGAAAAGCTGTGAATAGTCATAGGCTTGACCCAACTCAAAATCAAACCAGAGTCTACAGCTCCAGAGGCAGACGCTCTATCTACTCAGCCATCAAAGCTGTTAACCGGAGTTAAACCACTAACCTGGTAATTTGGCTGTTGAGCAATTGTAAAAAAGAATCTACACTGTCTACATTTATTTTTGCGTAAAAATTTTCTATTATGATTGCTTGCGAAGTGTATATAAAAATTCAGTGACTCTAAGAAGATGTATTTACCACTCTGATTTTTTAACATAGCAATCACAAATTTATTATCAACAAATTACAAGCATAATCAAAAATATTTATATCAAATGATCAAGCATCTATCTGTTGTCAACGCTGAACGATCTTTACTTTTTAGGTCATTTGAACATCAAGAAAATTTGTTTAAATCTTACTCAAGGCATTGATAACTTTCTTGCGACATTTTTCAACATAGTAATTGTGTTCATTAACTTTTCGAAATCTATATATTCCAGTCATTTGCGTTTGTTGGGTGAAATTGAACAACATTGGCTCAAAAAATGAAGGAGCTCCATATCCAACGTCAACAATATATTCATTTCCATCAACAAATACCTAAAAAAAATAATTCAACAAATACAATTCATAATGTTCTATGATACCAAAGTAAAGAACTCGCACTCTCTCAACTTTCGACTTCAATTATGATTACCAGTACATGGCATAAAACATAGCGTAGTGTATTACTGTATCATAAAGCCATCTAATTTTAATTGAACATGAAATTACAGGTCAATATATTGATTCTGCAGGCAAATTCACTTTACTCCACAATTTTTCTTTTTATTTTAACCAGTTTAGTGACCAAAGATTAGCTTAACCAATATAAACAATTTAATTGTCTACATCAAGGGCAAAGCCCCGTTCACACTTAAGTCAGAACTTTGTCATGTGGACAACACACCGTTAGAATAGAAAACATTAACCTTCCCTAAAAACTGCTTCACATTCAACCACATGCTACATTTGTGACATTAACCCTTAGAGTATATTTTTTTTGTGACTAAAACACTAATTCCGGGCCTGTGAGGCCCGGTCCACATTAAGACACCCAGATCCTTCTCCTTTTCCGTTTTCTTTTGTTTCGTGGCTTTTTTCAATGCAGCTTTTTCTGCTGATTCCGAAAATGAACGTAAAAAATTTATCCGTTTCACATTTGGAAAGTTATGGGGGGGAGTTGACCATCGTTTCTATCTAAATTAAGAAAAAATGAATGCTTGTGTACTTGCTTTTTGGGAGTTACGATTATCATTTTCATGAAAGAACACTAATATTTACGCAATTAAAAAACAACGTACTTGAGTTGACCCAAAACTCGTGAGATATTAGACTTTTTGTTTCTTGTTTTTTGATCCAGTTAAGTGATTGTAAGTGGAATTTGGTTATTTACAGCTTAAAATTCGACACTAAACTATCCTATTGGACAAACTTACAGAAGAGCAGAACCTTGGACACCAAGTAAATGTGATTAGAAGACCTTAATGTTTAAATTCAGACAAAAGCTGGTCAAAATTCTTAATTTTAGTCATGCTTGAGTGGTTGTGGGTATTTTAACATTGAATTACAGGTCCAAATTATAAGGACTTTGCAAACATACCGTTAATACAAGCAACTGTTTGTGAAATCATTACCTTTTTTGCTTTTTTGTTCTTCCTTGTTTACCTTAAAGCCAAAAAATTAACAGTACAGTATTTATATATGATCGCGTACTGAGACTGCACCAGAAACGAGCAAGAGGCACATGACTAAAATTAAGAATTTTGACCAACGTTTCTCTGATTCAAAAATTAAGGTATTCTAATCACATTTACTTGGTGTCCAAGGTTCTGCTCTTCTGTAAGTTTATCCAATAGGATAGTTTAGTGTCGAGTTTTAAGCTGTAAATAACCAAATTCCATCTACAATCACTCAATCGCAGCAAAAAACAACAAACAAAAAGTCTAATATCTCTCGAGTTTCTGTGTCAACTTAATTATTTTTTTTTTTTTTTTATTTGCATAAGTTTTAGTGTTCTTTCACGAAAATGATATAAGATCGCTCTAATAATCGTAACTTCCGTCTTCTGAAGACTCTTCAACATCATGGCTGTCACGTAGAGAAAAAAGCTCAGCTTGCATAGTCTCAAAAACATTTCTATTTGCCATTTTTTGCTCTAAACTATCAACTACTCTACATCTATATGCAAAAAAGCAACATAGCACAGTTACTTCTTTGTGCAATGCGGAACCGAGAAACTATATTATCTAAAAACCTTTTGACCAAATAACACCACCGGACCTCTGTCTCAGGCCCCTGATTATACTTTAAGGATGGAGTTTAAAAACTAAAAAAAAAAAAATAATCACGAACCAAATATTGCAGTTCAGGACTAACAAAATAAAGCATTTGAGGCTTATAAGGAGGCTTGACATCCCAACAACTAAAATAAAATATTTACGCTGAATTTGGTTCCAAGCGAGCCTCACAGCCACAGGCCCCTAATTATACTTTAAGGGTTAAAATTGTGCAAAAGTCTTCGATTTCACAGTACAAAATAACTCAACATGAATGGTTAATAAATTTGGGACACAAAATTGTGTATTTTCAAGCAAAATATAAAAATTAAAAGTAAAAGCGGCACACTGCAAATATTATGCAATCGATGTGGCCTGCTGTGCTTTGCCGGTTCCTCATCCCTGATCTACAGGATAAAACTGCTCCAAATATGGAATTCAAAAATATGATAATTTGTAAATCAAGCAATTATACCTTCAACAACAAATGGTCGAAAGGAAAACTGAATTGATCGCATCCCGGCATAAAACAACTTCCTTCCAACAGTTCCACTTTATATCCTAAGGCTTCCAACAGCAGTGAAAATACTCCATTTAACTCGTAGCACCATCCGCCACGATTTTCCAAAATAATGCTTTTATAAATCTTGTTTATATCAAGTGTCTTTAGTTGGCTATTAAACATGTCCAAGGTGTCCATTGGAATTTTCTTAGCATGACGCCAACATAATTCATTTAAAGTTTTCATAGTAGGAGATTTGGATCCATGATACCCTAATCTTTGAAAATACAGATCAACACTAAACGCATCTACTTTCATCATTACGCCAGTACAGTTGGACTTTAAAGCCTTCAAGCAGACGACTTATATAGCTTCTTCAAAAATCTAAAATCATCTTTAACAGTTTTGAACACAGGTAAACACAGATACACCAAAAAAGTTGGGCATAATGTATAATTGGCTATCAGCATTAACCCTTAACCCTCAGAAGAACGTGAAACAAGAAAAGTGGCGGACATCAATTGTGCACTGATGGCCAATTGTTCACTACACCCAAAAAATCTAGCAGCTTATTACACTGCACATCTACCGCACACCACCAACTGACTAATAGTATGTCACGATTCATCAAGCCAAGATTATACGGTAAGCCTCAGCTGGAAGTTAAGTTAAATGATGAAATCACATACTTATACAATATGGCATAACAATTATATACCCTGTCCACACGTCCAATTTTAGAGGGCATTAGGCCCACCATTCTTGGTTCTAGTTTCTACATTATAATCAATTTCTTGATGTCATAGCCAAAAAAGCGATTATGACATCAAGAAATTGATGATGCAGAAATTAGAACCGAGAACCGTGGGCCTAAAGCCAGGGATGTAGAAGTGGAAGCAATCATATTTTAATGGAAACAGAAGCGCAAATAGTATGCCGCTTCTGCATCATTCAAAAAAGCATACTGTAAATAACTTACCGGTATTAGATATTATTTTATTCAATTTATTAGGTATCATTTTACAACGCTAGATTCACATGGATGCCAAATCTCATCATAGGCGATTACTTTTTGCTTGACTTTCAGATAGTATCGGTACTAATGTAGAATTGCGTTTTCTTTCAGCTTTCTCTAAATTTTAAAGGCAGTGTCTATTTTGCCCGCAGTATAGAACATCAGCATCTACTCGCAGCAAAATAGACCTAGAAGCTATTTTGCCGAAGCTCAAAAACAGTCACGGGTATCCACACTACTGATATATGGAAAGCACTATATCCGGCAAAATAGGCCTAGAAACTAAATTGCCATTAACAGCAAAATAGACACTTCCAATTTCAAAATAAAGCAACTAGGCTAGTTTATCAATACTGCTTTGTTTTTCTACTTTTTTTGGAATACACTCTCGTTCGCTTTTTATCTTCAAAAAAATGCTTGCTAAAGTTTGACCAAGAGCTTTCAGTGTGATGGATAAAAAGTTACGATTTACGCTATAGGCTACCAATGCGCTGGTTGTATTTTACAAGCAAAATTTCAGTGAATTTGTTTGGAAGCAAAAGTGCTTGAAGCAGAAGCGGTAGGTGTGGAACAGGGTCGTAGCCAGCCTGTTAATTTTGGGGGGGCTGAATACATTTTAGGGGGAGCTGAAAAATCAACCTAAACTTTTTCTGATTTTTTATTCTTACTACTTCCCAAACCTTTTAGGTGAAGTGATTCTCGCGGAGTATTTGTGGTTTTAAAGGAAAATGCAGCGTAATTTCCCTTTTATTTTTAGAAAGAAGCGAACATAGGCTAATGCAAATCTTTCTTCTACTTTTCCAGTTTACCACAGTAAAAATGCCTGATAAGATCGTTTATGTTCTAACTTTTGTCTACTCCAGCAAAGTCAGGTCTAATTGGCTTTCAGGCCATCACAATTTTGAGTGATAGAGCTCTGAATCCATTGTCTCGCTATAATGGCTGCGGCTGCTTACTACCCAGTGGTTGTGTTTTTATAATAAAAATTTTGTAAACTGCATTTATGTACAATGCACATTGCACAACACTCAGACATCAGTCTGTCTAACCATGGTCAAACAGTGAAAATTGAAACCACTTATGCCTTTAGCACAAGATGCGAATCCGAAATATTTTTAGTCTCGAGATTTAAACTTAACATCGACTGAAGCAGCCAATGCTCAAGTTGTAAAAACACTTACGGGGGATGGTGCAACTTTTTAAGCAGATGTAAGGAGGGATAGTCATTATATATATTTACAAGGGAATGGTTTACGCTATAATATTTTATGGGGGCATGGTGTTGTTTTCCAGGGAATGGCATTTACCTGCATACCCCCTCAACTCAAGTACTGGAAGCAGCTATTTATCTTGAAAAAAATGATAAACCATTGGGTTTAATATATTGTCATCATTTTGACATAAATAGCTTTGGAGAGGCTAAAGTAAATTCTGAGAGGGGGCTTAGCCCCCAATAGCCCCCCGTGGCTACGGGGGGGCTCTGCCTAAAGCCCAAGCTGTACAGCTGTACCCCACATCTCTGCCTAAAGCTGTACAGCTACAGAGGTGGCCGGATCCACATATTTAAAGATCCGACACTGATCCGGATCCAACAAGTTCAGTTCAGCCATTTCATTTGTCAAGTTACGACATTCAATCAAAATGCATGCACACAATAGTTGCACAACACAGACTGGTGGAGTCCCTTGACGAGGAGACAGCGAAAAGACTACATGGGTCATCAAAGTCTGTTGCCACCTAACCAAACACAACCACCAAACTCCGGTGTGATGCTCAAGAAAAATTAACCACAAATACACAATTTAACGCCACCAGTACCAACTTACAAGCACAACGAACAAAGCAGAGTGCATAAAAAGAAAAATTAATAGTAGTAACACTAGTAACAGAAACATTAATTATGAGCATTCATAGGCCTACAAAATGAAACAAAATAAAGCAGCCTGTGCATTGATCCAGTCTACTTGTCGCAAGCCATTTGGCATTCTATTTCAGTTCAGTTGTTCTTTTTCTTGTCAAGTTACAACATCCAACCAAAATGTAAATAGCCTACACAACAGTTGCACAACACATACCGAACAGCTGGAAGAGTCTGTTGACGAGGAGGCAGCGTAAAAGCCACAAGAGTCAGCAAAGTCCGCTGTCACCTCACCAAACACTACCACCAGACTCCAATGTGATGTTCAAGAAAAATTAAAAAAAGAGACAAACACACAATACAACACCAACAGTACCAACTTACGAGCATAACGAACAAAGCAGAGTACATAAAAAAGAAAAATTAATAGTAGACTAATAACACCAGTAACAAAAACACTAATAAGAGCTAATAGGCAATTATAGGCCTTTAAAACAAAATAAAGTAAAGCAGCCTGTAAATTGATCCAGTTCACTTGTCGCAAGCCATTTAGCAGTCTAGATCACAATAAAAGTGGCTAAATTATTACCATGATATTTATTTGAAGTAACATATATATATATATATATATATATTTATTTTACATTATTACAAACAAGAGATGAATACTTAATGTAGCTATAGCAGCTGTTGTACTAGTGTATATTGCTGAATTACATGTAGATGGAAATCTTTCTTTAAATCTGTGAATAGAAGTAGATCATATGTCCTTACAATAACAACTATCATACAAACCGATCCAGCACAAAAATCAAGCAAGATTATCGAGGAAATCAACAATCCATTTGAGGGAAATGCAGCAAGTCGAAAATTCCAATTGATATTCCAAGCATTTCACTTATATATTATACACATTTTAAGCATTAAAATCACACAATTTAACAATTAACCAAACAGACAAGCATAAAAAACAAAAAGATAGGTTAAAAAGCAAAGTAACTGACAATCAGTGCGCTCAAGCCAAGTCACCAGTAGCAATAACAATAATGATCTAACAATCTAACACCAGCCATACGAAAATGACAATGCAGAGAAAATAAATTACTGGTACAGAAAGAAAGCAGCTTATGGAACAGTGTGGAGAAAAAATAACAAGTAGTGTTTAGAGAAAGCAAGAAAGAAAGCAATTTCTACACCACAGCACAATGCAAATTTTCCCAATTAGTTAATCTTTTAAAAGCATCACATTTACAGCAACACATAAAAGTTACACATAAATTATAAAGCTTAAAAATAAAAAAAACAAGAATATATACAAACACAGAATGGCAATCAGTTTGTGGAAACAGTGGGCAGGTGAGGTGCAAGGGTAACAAGTAGCCTAGTGCTAAGAGAAAGCAAGCACAGAGTTACCAGATCTTTTTAAAAAAGTAGCCAATTTACCGGTACACTTAAGTAGACTAGCCCAATTTTGTGTGGCAACATATCAACCAAAAATCATGGTGCAAAGATGATAAAATTACCTACCTTGATTCATCACTTACCAGTACTTAATGTTTCTTATCTTAATCTAAGTCAAATGTCAAGCTGCGCGTGAACATTACCAGATTACCATACTTAATTGCTATGATTGAAAACCTGTACAAATTTGGAATTACCGTAAGTCACCATTGCTGGCGCGATGGCTCAGTGGTTAGAGTAGGCCTATCATCCGCCTCACAGTCAGTAGACGTGGGTTCACTCCCTTGTCTAATCATACCAACAGACTTTAAAAGATGGTATGCACAGCCTTCTTGCTTACACTCAACATAAAAAGGACAGGGTGAAGATTACGCCTATTAATGTGGTAGACAGGTAGCAGGTAACAGCTTAGCTAGCTTGAAGACCTTTGCATGTAAACAAGCTGAATCAAACCTTTATTTGAGTTATTTTTATTTTTTATTCAGTCATATATGACATTTATCCTCCTTTGCGAGAAAGCAACCGATGCTTTATTTGAGCTCGCTTAGCAGCTTAGGAGTTGCCAGCCACCTGTCTATCACTTCAAGATGGGGGAATCCCGCTGAGTGCCTTTCCCAACAGCACAACAAGTAAACTTGCTGGCTTGTTCTTCACACTACCCCTTTCAATGCTGAACGTCAAGCAGGGAAGCTATGAATACCAATTTTTAAGTCATTGGTTTGACCCGACCCGGAGTCGAACACAGAGTCTACTGCTGCAGAGGCAGACGCTACCGGTATATCCACATCACCATCTGAGCAATTAAACTATGGTTAAATCTTTTGATATCTAGTCTGCTCTGCCTTGATCATCCCAAGCACGTTTGCTACGGTAATAAAAATAGGGCACCCAGCCCACAGCATTATCAGTTTGACAAGTCAAAAGGCACATTCTTACCTTCCTAACTGTAGATGCATACCGGTAGGTCTAGTCTAACAACTTTGCAAATGAATAAGCTCCTACTGAATAACCTATCATCAGCTTGTCAATTCAGTAAGGTTTAGCTTCCAGTCCCACGGTATTACGTAAACTGGTAAAGTAGACTAAGCAACCAACCTGACTTAGTAAGCAAATAGCCTACCCATAAAAAAGCTCTTCCCTTGTCCATCTTATCAGGCCTCTTTCTGTAGATCTAATCAAGTCTTGAAGTTCTGGTCAGGGAGTCGAACCGTTTAAAATATCGCTCCGGTTCCGGTTCAAGTAATTTAATTTTTAGGAAGTGGCTAAAGTTACGGGCCCGTAACATTTGCCTCTTTAGTTTATTTTATTACTTCGTCACGCTCTCGTACAATCAGGGAAGCGTGAAGGGATAATAAAATAATCAAAGAGACAAATGTTACGGTCACGTAACCTTAGCCTCTGCCTAATTTTTAACCGTTCAGTTCCAGTTCAGGTTTAAGACTTTTCAAAAATTTGGGTTCAGGTTTGGTTCGGGTTCAATTGCACCAAAATTTAAAGATTCGGGTTCGGTTCAGGTTCAATGATCTCAAATTTAAACGGTTCAGGTTTGGTTCGGGTTCACGGAAAAAAAGCGATTTTTACCGGTTCGAGGTTTAGGTTCGGGTTCGGCTCGACTCCCTGCTTGTTTCAGACTCACCAAATTTTGAAAACCAGAAAAAATGTTACGCATCGCATCACATGTCTAGAGATTTTTATTAATATTTTTTAAGATCAGCTCAGGTTCAAACATTGTTACTAAACGATTTCTGTTCAGGTTTATGTACACAAAATATTAAAGGTTCGGGTTCCCTTGCATAAAATTTTAAAGGTTCGGGTTCGGTTCAGGTTCACAGATTTGAAATGTTAAAGGTTCGGGTTCGGTTCAGGTTCAGTGATCTCAAATTTAAACGGTTCAGGTTCGGTTCGGGTTCACCGAAAAAAAGCGGGTTTTACCGGTTCGCGGTTCAGTTCAGGTTCGGGTTCGGTTCGACTTCCTGGTTCTGGTTATGACAAATTTTGATTATGGCAAAATCACAAGGGTGTTGCCAATCGTGAAAAGCATTACACAAACTTTGCTACGGAGTAAAAGGTACGGTCAACTGTAATATTATACGAGAAGCTAAATACGCGAAAAATCATCTTCAACAAAACCGCTACAGCCTTTTTGAAAGTTACGTGATGCGTAAGGAAACTTTTTACGATGAAATGGATGAAGTCAGCGTACCATACTGCAATCGCTGTAGCGATTTTGTTGAAAATGAATTTTCGCGTATTTAGCTTCTCGTAAATACGAAGAGGAAAAGACGAAAAAAGATGGAAATGGCATTACACAAACAAACTAACACTAATTAACACTCAAACAAACTAGCACTAAATCATGACAAAACCAACTTCATGCTGTTTACTCCTCGAAAAATATTTTTACACAACTTTGCTCTGTATATGCACAACAAGAGTGTTAATAAAACAAGTGTAGCTAAATACTTGGGTATTCTTGTCAATGATAATTTAAAATGGAATGACCACATAAAGCATCTTTGCAAGAAGGTATCTCAAATCTGCGGACTGTTTTGCTATCTTCGTCATTACATTCGCCAGAATACCCTACTCATGTTATACAATAGTTTTGTACGCTCCCATTTACTGTATGGTATATTTACGAGGGGTTCCACAAACAACACTGTTCTTCACCCCTTACAAGTTCTACAAAACAAAATCGTAAGAAATATTTCCAACGTTGAAACAAATGAGGGCATTACTAATTAATCCCTATACAAGCAATTAAAAATACTAAATATTAAAGATATGTATGAGCTAGAAGTTTCCAAATTTATGCACCAACATCAGCACAACAAGTTACCAAATTTGTGTAATTTTTATTTTACCCCAGCAGCGTCAATTTACAATTACAACATTAGAAGCACCAGCCACAACAACCTCTATTTGAGTTCAATTAACAGTAACGCTGCAAAGAACGCAATACAATTTAATGGCGTTCAAATTTGGAACAGTATGTCACCAGAATGGAAGAATTTCCCATTTTACAAATTACTGAAACAAATAGGACTTATTTATTTTATCCCTGGTCACCGGTCTGGTTTATTTAAACTTTTCTTGTGCGATTACCATACCTACTCAACAAAACATTGTATTACTTTAGCCGTGGGATTATTATTATTATTATTATCACTATTATTATTTATTATTATCATTATTGTTAGTAAGCTTAGGTTTTCGTTGCCGTTCGTTTTGTTTTTTGTTTTGTTTTATTTTTTATTTTAATTTACGAGAGTCAGACAAATGCGATAGAATAACAATGGGTGGCCATGACTCCGTGAGCTTTTGCTCTTTTATGGTCTCCTAGCGTGCCTTTGTGTCAACTTTTACCCTACATTCATTTTTTTGGCATTTTTGAAATTTCGTACTGACTTGACACTGGTACGTCAATAAATGAATGAATGACTGGCAAAAATCTTGAAAATAGGCTATATGGAAATAGGAAAAATTGGAAATGACGGAAAGGCGGAGGAAATCTCGCCAAAACACGGAAAATGTTAGAAAGATCAAAACCTTGCTACAATACGGAAATAAGAAAAATAAATTCTCCAAGTTTGCAAGTATCGTATCAAAAACCATCGACATTCATGCACCACTAAAAAGCTATCTCGTAAAATGAGAAAGCTGCGAAGTAAACCATGGATAACTAAGGGAATTCTTACATCTATAAAGAAAAAACATAAAATGTTTAAAACATATTTTCTTGCTGATGACGAAAAGAAAAAAATGTTATTCAAAAAATATTCCAACTAACTAACAAAAATTAAAAGTTTGTCAAAAGAGAAATATTTCACTACAAAAATAAAGGAAGAACAATACGATCTCCGAAAAGTTTGGAATACAATTCGGTCAGGTCTCCCCCAAACATCAAATCGCTGTCAAAAAAATCCACGTTTAGTAAAAATAGACGGCAACGAAACCTCGGATCCTCAAGTTATCGCAAACCATTTCAATGATTTTTTTTGCTCCATTGGCTCAACCTTGCCCGAAATTGTCATAACATTGAACCGAATTCCCACGCAAAACATTTATCTCAACGCATTTTGTCTGCAATATTTCTAGACATTCCAAATCACGTAAAAATATCAAACGTCATTAATTCTCTCAGCGTGAACAAGTCAGTAGGCCATGATAACATCCTTCCCTACTTTCTTCGTGTAGCGTCATCAACACTCGTCCCTTACCTACATATATTCATTGAATTCTCTTTCATTAACGGATTGTTTTCAACAAATTGCGTTATAGCAAAAGTGGTACCCATATTCAAGAATGGCGACCAGACTAACCCTGCTAACTATGGACCAATTTCTATCCTTTCATGTTTTTCAAAAATTCTAGAAAAACTCATCTATACATGTTTGATGAATTTCCTAAGCAAGCATGAAGTCATCGATAATACTCAGCATGGTTTTCAACGTAATACTTCCACTAATCATGCCCTCATAGATGTCGTTACAACTTCAATGGACAACATTATCATCAACTTTTCACGGGATTAATTTTTATTGACCTACTGTAACTAAAGCTTTTGACACTGTTTGTCACAAAACATTATTGTCCAAACTAGACTACTACGGGATAAGAGGCATGGCAAATGACCTTATCTCTTCCTATCTAACACGAAAACAATGTTTCTGCCCTAGTCACAAGTTCCTGCATGTTAGACAATCATTATGGTGTACCCCAAGGATCAACTCTTGGTCCCTAGCTACAGTATTTTTGCTGTATATTAATGACTTATCATGTGCCCTCAATTGTACCCCTAGACTTTTTGCTGACGACACTTGCTTAGTTGTCGATGGTCCAAATGAATCTTCATTAAAGTCAAAAATGAATAGCGACCTTGCAAAGCTAACGAGATGGTTAAATGCAAATAAATTAACAATTAATCCTACGAAATCCAACATACTAATCATTACCCCAAAACTAACCAACCAAGACCTACAGTCGAACTCCATGTTAATAATTCCCTTATTTTCCAACATACCATAACTAGGTATCCTGGAGTAACTATAGATGACAATTTAAAATTTGACCACCACATCATAGACATTGAGCATAAAATTTCAAAAGGTGTTGGCATTATTTCTAAATTGCGATACTTCTTGCCACAAAAAGCCCTGCTTCATGTCTATTATGCATTAGTTCACCCTTATCTTTTGTATGGACTACCAGTCATGGGGTCAACTTATCCATCATACCTGAAAAAACTAATCACTCTCCAAAACAAAGTAGTAAAAATGATAGGTGGAGGTATAATGCAAGATAGTCCTACGCAATTTTGTTCAGCACTGAAAATCCTAAAACTTATAGACCTGCACAAGCTAGAAATCGGTAAAATGGTTCACGCTCAGTTACAAAATAAGCTTCCCTTCAAATTGTCCAACTGCTTCATACAATCTAGCAACATATCACAAAAAATAACAAGATATGTCTGGAAGGGTAGTAAAACTCTTTATATTCCTCAGTACAGCACCGAGCGTTTGCAGAGATGCATCAAATACCAAGGAGTCAAAACATGGAACGAAATTCCCCTTGAAATTCAAACTACATCGATCAAAATGTTTAAAAAAATACAAAGATAATATTTTACAATTTTACAAGTGAATTGATTGGCTATCCACCAATCAAAGGTAAAATTACGACATTAAACTGCCATACAAAAAAAATTATAGGGTGGCTGCTGACTCGAAGACCGTGAGGTCAACTCGCAGTCTCCCTGCGGTTATTTTTTATTTTTTCTTCCTTTTTTCGTGCAGTTTGTCGCTGCTTGTCAATTTTACGCATGCACCGTGAATAAATTTGTCCCAAAGCTTTTCATCTGACACTCTTTTTCGAACGTTTCGACGAGGTTCGAAAAACAAATGAGCTCTGCAGTCAAACCATAGTTCTCTATAATAGGTAGAGAACTATGGTCAAACGCTGCTACTTCGCCGTCGAACCACGTGTTGTTTTTACAACCCGACAGCTCTTGCCACCTACGAAGAAAGACGTGTTGCCTTCCCATCATTGCAGCAATCTTGTTTACCTATTTGTGTGCCACTGTGATAGTCGGTACGTTGGTCGCACGTCTCAACGTCTTCAAGAGCGTATCAAACAACACATCCCTAAATTCACCATTTCAACCAGCCGGAAAAGCCTTCCTCGTCGGTGTAAAGCCAACAATTCTCCTCGGCAATTTCATGAGTCTGCTATTGGTCAACACCTTCTTGATAACCCTGTATGTGCTTCTCATTACAATGACGACAAATTTTCAATTCTTGCTCGAGGCCGTTCTCTCTTTCATCTTTCCGCTCTAGAAGCTACTTTTATTAAATCTCTCAAACCTATCCTCTGCAAACAAAAAGATTTCGTTTATTCTTTGAAACTATCTTAAACCTTTGACTCCCTAGCCAATCAGAGCTCTTCTGTCTGATTTCTATTGGCTACTTCAAACCAACCAATCACAGCTCTCTATTTCTAACCAATCAGAGCTCTTTCTTTCCCTTTTTAAATCAGTTCGTTTCACCTATCCTTCATTCTGACGATTTCCCCTGAAGAGTGTCAGATGAAAAGCTTTGGGAAAAATGAATCTTCTACTTCAAGCCGTCTTCAAATTCTGAACCACCAAACGTTTGCTCATGAATAAATTTACTTGATTGATTAAATAAATATAATAATTGAGGTTATTTTCAAATTATATTGAACTAAAAATTCAGCAGTAAATGAGGGAGACTGCGAAGTGAGCTTGCACTCTTCCAGTCGGCAGAAAACGATCGGCTCCAGCCGCGAATCGAACCCGTTCGTCAAATGCGATAGGCTCCAGCCGCGAATTGAATCCGTCACGTAAGATCTGTTACCTGCGCGGTACCGCTAAGTCATGTTGCTGACAACTTGTGACAAGAAAAAGTCGGAGAGGCGGGAATAGCAGATTTCTTGATAACATACAGAAATGGGAAAAAAAAGAAAATGATGCAAAGGTGGAGAAAATCTTGCTAAAAGACGAAAATTGTTGGAAGGGTGAGTTTCTGGCTGAAATACACGGAAACAGGAAAAGACGGAAATCTCTCCTAAAAACGGGAAACATTGGAAAGACGGAAGTAGGAATAGACAGAAATGACAGAAAGGCGGAGGAAATCTTGCTGAAAAAGGGAAAATGTTGGAAAGGCGGAAATGGGAAAAATCTTGATAAAATACGGAAAAAGGAAAAGACGTATAATGGTACAAAGCGGAGGAAATCTTGCTCGAAGAGAAAAATGTTGGAAAAACGGAAATCTTGCTAAAACACGAAAATTCAATTACCGGCAAGAAACTGCAGCTTGATGCAAAATCAGTCGATATTGGATCAAGTTGCAGTTCCTTAATCAAGCTGCCGTAATTAAATTTCCGTGGTTTTCGTTATTGCATCAAGCTGCAGTAATTAAATTTCCGTGGTTTTCGTTATTGCATCAAGCTGCAGTAATTAAATTTCCGTGGTTTTCGTCAAATATTTTGTTCTTAGTGTTTGTAGGCCGAGACAAGGGGCCGCTGTGTTACAGCGCATCAACTTATTTTTCAGTTAGTTTTCATGAAAATTGCCGCGATGGTCCCGCGAATCGAGCACGTGGACTAATGTTACTTCCTTCATTGATTCACAGCGTTGTGCCTCTTTCATTATTTGTTTCACCAATCCACCGTTTAATTCGTCAAGTTACATCCTGGCTTTGAACGCTTGCAGGAAGTGTATTGCAATTAACTACATACTCTTTTTTTTATTATTTCAAGCCACTTAATTGCAGCTTAGGATTTTTGTGGTAGTGAAGTGCATGCATCATAGAGACGACCTAGTTGAGCATCGAACGCGCGAAGCCAGCTTCGGAGCCCAATGTACCAACCACGCGGCCAACTCCATGTGTACGCTCCTTCTTTCTTTGTACGATAGCGCGAATGTGACTTAGATTTTACAATGGGTTCTCAGATGAGTTTTACATGTTCGCAAAGCGGAAGCTTTTCTTTTTATTCGAAGTTATCAAATCCTCAGTTGATTTGTTAAGCTCACGCCTCGTTGCTGTTGTTTTAACCATTATTTTTTACTTGCTTCCGTCAATGTACTATTTTACAGGAAAGCTTACCAGACTGTTAACTGGAAGTTAGCTGAAGTTGTCAACTAAACGAAGGGTCTGGAATTCTTTTAGGCCACCTGCAATAAAACTAAGTTCGTTTTTTATCATCTACGAACTATAAAGAAGCAATATCACTGTACTATATCTACAATCATGTTCAATGTGTTAACGCGATTCGATGCTGCTTGCCAAGCTTTATATTAAAAACAAACTTGTTTAAATTTTTCAAAGAGGAATGAATAAAAAAACAAAAAAACGAGGTCAAAAAAACAAGCGCAAAAAAACTGTTTTTTTACGTCAGTAGGTGATGCAACGCAACGTTTTGGCAAGTGGAAAATAAATTCCACCATTAGCATTTTGCCAGTAGGGCCTACCAGTACCTTTATAACGGCATTGAAAATAAAATATGACGGGAGTTTGGAAAGGTGATTTAAACTTCCTTATTTAAAGTTTCGGTGTCTCTCCCGCATAAGAGCTTTCCGTGCAAACTGAAGCTGCTGCTCCAATTTAAATCGTGTCATGTGCTACACATTTAAACCTAGCTCAGTTGGCCGGTTCTAATCTAGCAGGGGCGTGTTCTCCAGAGGTCCAAGGTGTTAAGCGCACACCCTGCAATTCCACAGGCACACACGTTTACTACATTTAAACTAAAATATTTGGATTTTCTCGTCCTTATTCTTCGTAATATCAGCGCAATCTTGAGCAGTTTTTTTTTTTTTTTTTTTGGTGAACTATAAATTGCTTTTTTTTTTTCAACGCTAACCGATGACGCAATAACCAGTGGCGTACGCACGATTTTTCAATGGGGGGTTTCAGTGACGTCACATCGTGATGACGTAAATTACTACGCAATACTACGTCATCACGATGTGATGTCACTGGCAGTGTTAATTTAGATTTTTAACGTTTATAATAATTTTTCATCTAACCGGACGGTTATAGCGTAGTGTTACAGATGTCGCTATCGATGCGCAAGACTTGGGGTTCAATTCCCAGGCCGGTCAAATCAGACACAGTGTAGCCAACGGCTCGCCACCGCTGCGACGTTTCTTCGGACCTGTGTTGCCCTAGCGCTAAGACGCGGGGTCGGAACCCGCTACCACGCTTCGGTACTGCAGCGAGTTTAATAAAACGAGTACCGGTACAGCGAAGATTTGATTTAAAAAAAAATTTGTGTACAGCCATAGCTACTGCAGAGACACCGTAGTCAAGGAAACTCCTACCGACCAACTGCTTCACAGCAGCAGCATCAACGACAAAAATGCAGTTCCAAAAAAACACATCAGAAAAGTTGGACTACCAGTATTGTTGCATATCGCATCGTAATGAAAGTTTCGCGAGATTAAATTAGAAAGTTGGACCGAACAGAAAAAACATGATAGCAATTTCGGCAAGCTCTGCACGAAGAAAAGTCGGTTTATTTCAAAATTAAGCAAGAATTAATTTTTTTCTGTAATTGTCAAGTGGGAGGGGGGTGACTCCCGGCCCCTCCTTTGCATAGGCCACTAGGGGTCATCACCGCGAATGGGGAACACAGAAACGTCGCAGCATTGGCGAGCTGTTGGCGACACTGTGCCGATTTGACCGGCCGGGAATCAAGCCCCAGACCTTCCGCACCGATAGTCTGTGCGCTTGACCACTAAGCTAACGATCGGTACCGGCTCAGAAATTGAACCCAAAACCTCCCGAGCCGATAGCAATGTCTTTGGTGAACCCCAACTGGCTGGTTTGGTTAACTCAAAGTTATGACATCCCAAGCGGAACATCCGCCTACGTTGCAACCATTCTCTTCCAAGAATACCTCCTGCGCTGGAATGTTGTGTTGTTCAGCCGTGATAGTCGTTGAAAACAATCGCTTGATGATATCACAACACGACTCCAGCTTTAACAATACCCATTGACTTAATGACTTTGTCCTGGCTTGCATTTTGTGTTAGTCGTTGGTTCAAGCGGAACCCACCAGAAAAGTTTGACTGCCGGAATTATTGCATCACAATGAAAGTTTCTCGAGATTAATAAGCAAGTTGGATGGCACAGAAAAACATGACAGCAATTTCGGCAAACTCTGTATGAAAAAAGGTGGATCGTTTCAAAAAGAAAGGTTTTTATTTTCTTTAAATCGTCGATGGGGTGGAGGTTTAACCCCCAACCCCCTCCCCCCCGTGCGTACGCCATGGGCTATCACACTAACCCCGCGCGTACGCCACAGGTTGATTTCCTTCCCTGGTCACTGTATTTTCTGATGAAGCTTGGCGTTCATTGCCAAGCGAAACGTCTAAAATAAAATTAGAGAGTAGATTTTTCTGTCTCCGTTTTGTTACCGTACCGCAAGAAAAAACAGCGCAGAAATCATGATCAAAAATAGGAAATAGTATGCCTACCGTGGTTGTATTAATGCGGCTGTGGGTAGTTGCTTGTCATTTTTGTAAGTTTGGCGGTCGATGCATACGTTTTAAAGTTTTAATCAAATTTGTCGAGTGAAATGGAATTAAGTGTCGATAATATAACTAAAAAGTCATTTTTTAGCTGAAATTATAATGGAAAATTGGAAATAGGATTAACAGCAAGGTAAAAGGTCCATACCCTTATGCTAGAAACAGAGCCGGATTCACATCTAGGCCAAGCAGGCTGAAGCCTAGGCCCTAAAAAAAAATGGGGGGCCTCATCACGTACAACGAAGACTTTTTTTAGGTCTTCACCGATGTTTTCAGTGAAAACGCGACATCTGCGGACATGAAAACCTTTTTTTGTCTTCACTGACTTTTGGTGGAAACAATAGAAATAGCCAAGGGCCTCTCATTGTCTAAATCCGGCCCTGGCTAGAAGATTTGCCTAGTCAGTATTGTCATACAAACGCAAATGCGCAAGTATGAATACAGAACTGCGGACAGTTGATCCTGTCTGCAGTTCGGTATCGTTGTTTTTGTAATTTCGCTTCTAAATTTTTACTTCAGGTTACTCTGTGTATTTTCTTAGAGTATAGTTGATCAATGCAGGGGCGTGCCCGGGAATTTAAAAGGAGGGCGCAATTTAGGATTTAAGACAATGAGAGGCCCTAGAAGGCTATTTGATCACATTGACTGGAAGAGCGAAAGGTCAACAGTACACCAGTACACGCCCTCAGATGTCCTGCTTTCACTGCCAACGTCAGTAATGACCAAAAAAAAGGTCTTCACGTTCTAATATAATTTGTTTTCACTGAAAACATAGGTGAACACCATTTTTACCGAAGCCCTAGACTTCTTAACTTAATAATAAATCCGGCGCTGCATGCCAGTTAACTTTAACAATTGCGTAGGCTATAGGCTACCAGCTTTACACCATGAAAGTTTTGTGCAATGCGCGTCTCAAGATTATGTGCGTAAAACGCAAATTAGGCGGATTGAAAAGGCGTTATAGATGTCGGATCGCATTGAACTTTTGAGCTCTTTTTCAGATTTAGTTAATAAATGCCGGTAGGTGGCAGCATATAAGAGAGTGGAGCACACCTTCAAAAAATGCTTACCGTACGCCACTACATTCTAGATACGCCATCATGGAGCAGAGTTCGTGGATTTCAGCAGAAGTCTACTAATCAAGAACGGACAAAAAGCACCCAGTCGTGCTGCTTTACTATCATCACGCATTTTGTTAAAATTTCAATATTCGATAAGCGGAAAATGTCACAACAACGTAACAAAAGACCAAGCAGCATAGGACCAGCAACGAAACTTGATGCTTCAGTCATAGACTCATGCGTAAAAGAATCAAAAGTACCTAAATTTGAAAAACTGCGCTCGCCAGTTCGACTACTTCAAGCAATAGCAGCAAGATAATCTTTCACTTCTGATGGATCGAGACGACGAAATCCTTTCTCGTCCGCGATTCCAAGTTCAATGTTATTCTCAGTCATTTGGCCCTCAAAAGATTCCTATTCTCAAAATAATTTGTAATGAGAAACCCACAAAACTTTCAAAGTCATCAATAAACCAATAAATATGACGCGCTTGTCTACCCATTAGTCTAGGGCAGTGTTTTTACCTCTTTTATGTTGCTATTCCTGAAAATATGTGGCCTAAGCCCTACTCCAAGTACTTTCAGGGATAGCAACATAAAAGAGATAAAAACACTGCCCTAGACTAACGGGTAGACAAGCGCGTCATATTTATAGGTGAACTAAATCTATTTGAAAAGTCTCAACTTATATACATCAGTATCAAATCCAGAGGCTTCAACAGGGGTAGAGATTAAATGACTATGTCCCTTCCTACCCCTTCATCACACAGACAGATTCAATGTATATAAATACTTTAGTGATGCGTCCTTTTTTACGCGGTGTTGTGTGATGTGAATAAATGCTTCTGTTCTGTAGATCTGACTTAACAGTATCAAACTATGAAATCACAAAAAGCATTGTGATAGTGATGCATAATGAGAGTCTTGCAGCAAACGCTAGCAACCCCGCAGAACGTTTGCCGAAGAAGCTATCGGTGTTTCTTTCTCCTTTTTTAAAATTTGCATTACCTATTTTAAAATGCTAAACTACCCCCTTAGGGGTAATTAATTATCCATAGTTTAAGAACCACTGGTCTAGGAAAACTATTCCGCAACTGCAACAAAACTCATGCCAATCATTAGTGTAAGCAGCACTAAACAGTAGTCACTGCTGGGATCAAAACGAGAAAATGTTTTCCTTACCACATCAATGCAACCAAACCAAAAAATGGGTACGCTGGAGATGAGGTGTTTTTAAAATTACCGGTAATAACTTGCTTTATTCGGGAGCAAGCTCAAAATCAGTGACTGTCCGTAGGACTATAATATTATATTGTCAACTGTCCAAAGGTGTGTTTACACAGAATACGATGCGATTTTTCGTACGTTAAGTATCGTAGGCTACGAAACAGTTAGGTTATGACGTAAGCCAACGACACTTGGCGCGGAATTCTGGCAAATAATCGTAAGGTGCTTTGCAAAAAACCGATAGAAAGCAAAATTGTTTGGGTTGGAATTGTTTGGAAGATATCTCCGTAACTGCTACGTCAGAAATTGGATGAAATTTCGCACAACAAATCGGACTAAAATCGCATTCAGTGTAAACAGACCTTTAATCATTCGGACGATACTGGATGAACGATATGCCAGCAAAAGTTAAGCCTTTAAAGTGTGAAATAAGTTTTATCAACATCTGCGACCAGAAGCTACATATTTGACAACTCAACTACAAACCTTTAAAGTTAAAATGGCGGTATGAACAGCGTCTTCCAATTCCAAATCTTCGTTGTACCTGCAAATGGAAAGGAAATGCAAAATGCGATGGTGGTGAGTGAATCCGTTTACGGTTATGAATAGTAAAACAGTGTTAAATGAAACGACCACAATCCACAACTGCTACAGTATGTTCAGATATTTTTCTGCTGGATGCATAGAAAATGCTTAACTACCAATTGGTGCTAACGTTTCAAAGCCAAGAAATAAGGACTTCATTACTTTCTCACCTTTTTTCTAAAAATGATTTTCCGTTCAAGTGATTCTTTCCTAACGCAGTCGCTTTCCATGCAAAGTAAGCACCCTGAGAGTAAAAACGAAAGGAAGTAAATGAAATGGTTGCAATTTTTATAACCCAATGCTTGGGTATTGGAAAACGAAGCAAAATATGCAGCAGGAAGCACGGTAATAAGACAATCTAATTCGACAAACATTTTAAAAACCAATTTCTTTCCACTGACCCCACGATGAATTCGAAAGCGTGAACAACACACCCTTTTTGGTGCTTAAATAAACTGAAACCGCACATCATGCAACAGCCATTAACTTACACAGTGTCGTTAACTATGGCTTAGTCGTAATCGTAGAGCTTATAACTTGAGCAATGTTTTGCATATACGAATACAGCGTAAAATGTTAGGCTCCTATCTTATACTTACCGAAGGATCACATTGAAACAAATAAGGTCTGTCATTATCCCATCCACAAATTAAAAGGGAAACACCAAACGGTCGAACACCTCTGTGAGAGCACAAAAACAATTTAATCAAAAACTTCGTTTTTGAAAAAAAAATTTGAATAGATTTGCTTTGGTGGCGAAATCTGGATGCATAAAAAACATCTATTATTTTAATAGGCTGTTTTTGGTGCGCAGTAGCAATTGTGTCTTCTATTTCTGCACCATCAACACGACAAAAAATACCATGAGATGAAAGAAACACAACCACGCTAGAAAAAAAGGGAAGAGAAAATGCAATAACACGGTTAACGTTATGGCATGCAGGTAAAAGAGGAACTAAAAAAGAGTCACAGGAATAGTTGCAATACTGATGTCGGGAGCTGAAATTTGCTAGAGGAACTAAAAAAGAGTAGGCATGGTTGCAATACTGATGTCGGGAGCCACCGGCGCAGCCGGAAATATAAAAAGGAAGGGGAGACAATTTTTTTCATTGAATTACCGTACCGCTACGGAGAAGGTTTCAGCCAGGCCTATTAGTTTTTATTGAAGAATTAGTGATTTGATACCATTGTTGCGCAACAATCAGACAGCAATTCAGAAGTTTTTTTGCCGGTGCAAGAACTGTGACTGCTTACCACTACGCACTGATTAATACTGGAAGTAAAATCGCCCACTTTTTTTCTTATCACTTTTCTGCAAGTGCGCAACTGCGCAGATGTTATCAGCGCAATGATATGACATGTGCAAATGAGCAGTAAGCACGGCAGATGGCTTGATGGCATATTTTTCAGGGACAGGGCGTTAATGCACATTTTTAAGCAAAATGAATGTAACAGCAACTGATCATAGGTTGCGTTCGGTTGTCTGAAGTATTGGGGGCCGTCAGTTCAACGCAATGGCAATACAATACGGCAGGTTACCGACACAGCGGCATTATTCTTATTACAACCTATGTTTATGTACAAAATTATAATTTAATTGATCATTGAACAAATTATTCACCTCCCTACGTATTTCTGGCAATTTGATCATACTCAGGCTAAAAAGATTTTAAGCGGGGATACCATAGTTTAAAAACTTGTTCCAATTTGTACCTTAAAAAGGGGGAGACTGGTACCCCCAATCCCCTACCCTGGCTGCGCCGATGTCGGGAGCAGAAATTTCCTTTAATAAACGGCGATAAAAACGACAATCGGACAAAAAAGACAACCGAAGCATGAGCAACCAACACCGCTGTTATGATGCAATGGTAGGAAACATAACAGTGCCACACCAGTGAGTGGCCTACTATGTTTGTTCTATTTTCAAGCAGCTCAACAAAGGAAAAAAATAGCCAAAGGCACCAGGTTGAAAAAGATTAGATAAGTGTATCATAGAACTATATTTTACAACACAAAAAAATAAAGAAGATTATGTTTTACTCTGGCATTTGAAATCTTTCTGAATAAAGAAAATTCCAAAAGAGTGATTTAAAGAGCACAAAGAAGCAAAAGCGATGTTTGTCACGAAACGCAAAAGTTAAATACAGCGTGAATTACTCTACCTACCCTGATTTAGAAATCGACCGGGGCCTCGGCCCCGGCCGGGGATGCCACTTTTTGCCCCCGTCCGGCCCCGGCCGGGGGGGTCATGAAAATTGGTCGGGGCCGGGGTTGAATTTCAAATTTATTTACCGTATATTCCGGCGTGCAAGACGACCTTTAAAGTGCAAAAACCCACCCTTAAAAATTGGGAAGGTGTTATCAAGGAATATAAAAGTCATATCTTAATTTATACATGAAGATTTTTTTTATTTTATTTGAAAAATGCGTTGGTGCGCAAAAATAAAGAACGTGCATGCTTTAAGCCTTTTGGAGGTTCGTCATGCACTAATGAAAAGCTCAATGAAAAGCGCGTACAATTAAGAAAGCATTTCGAAAACAAAAACGAAAGCATTACGTAATACCGTTGACAGCATTTACATGAAGAGCGAGGACGCAAGTAGCCTATTTAACTATGTATTCTAGACACAATATAAAGCGTTGTATAAACCCTGGCCCCAGCCGGAGCTCCGGCCGCGGCCACAATTGTTGCCCAGGTCATCGGTCTACATTTGGGCGCGAGGACATTTGGGCGCAAAGACATTTATTTGGGCGCAAGACATTTGTAGCGCACTTTTTACAATTATTCTTTTACTATTTTCAAAAAATTTTATAAACACCATTTTTTTTATAAAATTTTATATTTGCAATCGTGTTAGTGTTTTAATTTTTTCTAATTTCTTAATCACTGCAAGTAACAAGCGAACGAACCAATTGATGTATACTTACGAAAACGTGGTAGGAAAAACTAATGCGAAGTGAAGGTCAAGTTACCGATAAGCAAAGGCGTATTTCTATGTTTAATTAATTGTATAATTCAGAGGACTTTGCGATAATCATAATTATTTTGTACAATAAAGAACAAACAAAGATTTTGAATTCATGCAAGATATTTTTTGTTTGCGCCTATGTTTTTATTTACCTAATCTAACCTAAGCTACTTAATTGCTGCAGGAAACAAGCGAACCAAATAAGAGATGTGTAGCTATACTTACGAAAACGTTGTAAGAAAAAGTAATGCGTAGTCAAGGTTAAGTTACCGATAAGCAAAGACGTATTTGTATGTTTAACTATTTGTTTAATTTAAAGAACTTTGCGATAATTATATTGCTTAATAAAGAACAAACGAAAATGTTGCTTTTATGCAAGGTATTTTTTGTTTGCACCGATGTTTTTATTCACTCAACGGAAGCTACTTAATTGCTGTAGGAAACATTTCGCTTATTCTTTCTGTCGAATTGCATTTAAATATCGCAATTTCTTACGAATTGTACATTAATTAAAAACGTATAAGTAAGTCTTTGCCCACATCGATAACTTGACCTTGAGTAAGCATTATTTTTTTACTCAAGTTTTCGCAAATCTATATCTAGTTGTTGACTCGCTTGTTTCCTGCAGCAATTGAGTAGCTTAGGTTAAATAAATAAAAATATCGGCGCAAACCAAAAATATCTTGCATAAATCTAAAACCTTCGTTTGTTTTTTAATACACAAAATAATTATTGCAAACTCCTTCGAATTATGCAATTATATGAACATAGAAATAAGCCTTTGCTTATCGGTTACTTTAACCTTGACTACACAATACACATCAGTTTTTTTCTTGCTTAAGTTTCCGTAAATATACATCAATTGGTTCGTTCGCTAACTACTTGTCGCAAATGAGAAATTAGAAAAAATAAAACACCAGCACGGTTGCAAATATAAAATTTTTGTAAAAATGTTGTAAATTGAATTTTTTTTTAAAGTAGAAAGATGATCGTAAAAAGTGCGCTGCAACGCATTTCGCGCCCAAATGTCTTGCGCCCAAATGTCTTTGCGCCCAAATGTCTTTGCGCCCAAATGTCGGGTTTCGCCCGATCGTTCCCTACCCTGATTGAGTGTATTCTTGCATTACAGACGCTATTTTCTGCACCAACTGAGTTGTAGGGATACTTTCTTGATAGCGAAGGTAGTACGCCTGAGCTAGTTTTCTTGCCCGCGTTACTAGCACTCTGCAAAATACAAAAATTATTCATTTTAAGAATTGCACATCTACAAGCTTCCCCCAATATTGAATTCAGACTAGAGCTTGCACGATAAGGTTTCATAGCATATAACAGCACTGATGGGCGAGCGGTAAGAGCGCCTTTACCTCTGGAGCTAACGACTAGGGTTAGATTCTGATCAAACCAATGACTTTCAAATTGGTATTCACAGCTTCCCTAGAGGGATGTCCATTTCAGAAAAATTGCGTATTCTAGAATAATTCCGAATCTTTTTTTTTTTAATCCAGAATTTCGAATCCTTAACCGAATTCTAAATCTATAAAATGGTCGTTAGTACTATTTTGATGCCAGTTCAGCACGCAATCGCTCGACTACTGCAAAACAAAAAAAAAATCAACCATTTGTTTCATGTTTAATGAATTTATAGCCAGCACAAGGATAGCAGCACCATAAATGCGAAGCATATATACACGCAGTGGCGTAGTCATGGAGCTAACAGCAGGCATGCTTCTCTTAAATTTTAGAAACACCTGAAAAAATACAGCTCTAGTATACATACAAGCGGTGCATTACTGCACTCATGGCCTCCCACAAAATTTTGCGGCCTCTAACAAACACCGCATGATCAAACACAAGCGAGGCCGAGCACACACTTGCGTTTATGCGCAACGTCTGAAAAGATTAATCACGCGCAATTTTTCTTCACAATTAAACCGAATTCTAAAAACGGAACCGGTTCAAAATAGTACCGGTTCCGTAGGATTCGATATTCTGAAATGGACATCCCTACTTCCCTGCTTGGCGCTCAACGTAACGGGGACAGTGCGAAAAGTCAGTTGGCAAGTTTACTTGTGCCATTGGGAAAGACGCTTAGTAGGACTTCTAACTCAAAGCGGTAGACAGACGGATGGCAACTCCTACGCAAGCTCATCATAGAGCTTTGATCACCTTATTGTAATTTGAGGACAACCATGCAACTAAACACAAATACCTGATGTCAGAACAGTTACAACAGTTCAATTCAGATACCATTTTAAGATTCATAAATCATAATGTTTGGACGCCAGTAGCCAAATCTGCTAGAACCTCAGCTTTAGCAAATACACTGCGCAGAATCATTGCAACCCATTCTAGAAATGCTGATAGAAAAATGCAAAAACGGGATTTAAGCACACTTAGCTTTAATGTAATTATGTAGCTAAAGCATTATTGCATTTTGTACACTAAATTGGTACCATATAACAAACAATAAGTACAAAAAAGCAAAAAATTTTACCGATAATCAGGGCCCATTCCACTGTACACCATGCCAATATTATCTGTAATAGCCTCTACTTTGTGAATGCTATGTTCATCATAAAGAAGGGATTTTTGCTTTTTCTCAGTAGCCATCACAACTCCATTTTGAGCTTTAATACCTACTGACGGAGAGCCAGCAGTAACTGCGTTCAGGGCATATTCAATTTGCACCAACTTTCCACTGGGACTGTTGAAAAAAAATGAGCTCATCACATATTCAGATATAATGAACTCATCACTATCGATATCAAGGATGGTTTATACGAAAACAGAACATTTCAATCACTTAAGCACCCACATCTTTTTTTAATTTAGATCGTAATCTGGTATTTTTGATTTGGCACAAAGCTTCAATACAGATAAAAAATCATAAAAACTGAAATGCTCTCACAAATAAATAACACTAAAATAGCATTATGATCATGTCTCTACTGTATACCAGGACTAGGCTAGGCTAGTACTGACAAAAACAACATTTTGTCATAAAAAAAAAAGAAAAATGAATGATAGTTATCGATACTTTGTTAAAAATGCTCACACACATCGACAAGGAAATTAAGATCAAAAATAGTCATATACATTAAAACAGGGGTACGCAAATACTTTTTGGCGCGACCCAAAAAAATTGCCCTAAATACACGCAACCCAAAAAAATTGGATGCGTCATTTTTGGTATATACACATTTTTTATTTTAATTACCAATTTTGAGGCTACTGTCAAACGCAGCAATTTTTGCCAACAGGAGAAAAATTAGCACAGTTGTAAAGAATGAATCAACGCGTTCAGAACACAATAAGCAAATTTTCGGTTTGATGCGGGGGACGATCCAAAATAGAGTGAATGGCTTACAATTGGCAAGTCAAACCACATAAACTGTGTAAAATCCAATCCAAATTTAAAATTTTCCTATGATATTTAGTCATAAAATGTTTCCGATTTTTTCATCTATAAAGCAGGTTAGGCCAATGTCTGTTTTTTAAGCATTCGTTATTAAACAGTTTCTCAACATTTGTTTGTGATGATTAAAATAAGCAATTGATTAAAATAAAGTTTTATGTTCATTGTTCAAGTCAAAGAAATATACCGGTAGGTCGAGCTCACATCTGAGATCGGCAAAATATTGCGTATACCAAATGTTTCTAAATTTTATATAAGGCTTATCACTATACACTACAGTAAGCAAGTTCCCTCTGTACCAATACTTTTTGACGCTGGGCTTGCTATGTTGCTGTCAATACGCACTAAATACGAAACCAAAAAGTCAATTGTTATCTCATCATTAATGATTCTGCTCAAAGAACTTATAATATTTTTAGCTTCTTTTTTACAATTGACTTGGCGAAATTGAACTGTCTAACAGCTGATAGCTACTTAACCAATCTTAATTTGGCCAAGCATTTTTCTGTTTCGCTAACTCATTTGTTCCTGCTTCATCAGGCTACTAACCTAAAAGCCACAATGCACTTACAGACGCCAATAAAGCAGTTCAGAGTGAACTGAGACTCACTAACAGTGACTAACAGTAAAGACATTGAAGTTCTACATGCAGCGCCCAATTATGATTTGTAACAATTGATACCGGTACTTGTTTCATGAGGAATCCATTTTAAAACTTATGACTCAGAAGATTAAAAAATTTTATATTATACCATTAAGTCGAAAAGTTTTTCAAAAAAATAACTGAAGCAAAAAATGTTATCATGTCAAAATAATTATGTAAACGTATGTTCAAAATTTTTACGACCCTAAGTCGAAGGTGTTGCAACCCAAATTTGGGTCATAACCCACTATTTGCAGACCCTAGCATTAAAATCACACATATATATTAACTTTCGGCAACTTTAGTTTAATCTGTGTTGAGCAAAAATTGCTTTCAAAGCAAATTATGATTTCTACCTTGTGCAAATTCACTTTGAAATAGTAATCCAATTTGATATATCTCATACAGGACAGGCATAAGCTCAAACACGCAAAGTTGACCTTATCAATACAAAAGACTAGGTTATATATGTACCACTGACCAATACAGTTGAGTTTGTCATGAACAGATACAGCAGCACATAGCAGTTAAAATACCCAAGGTTTATGCCAGTATAAACACAAGTTCAAAATATTAATTTTGGCATACAATGTTCTGAAGATGAGCCAACAGTTCAGACAAATCTTACCTGAAAGTGGTGAGAGAAAAGCTGTATCTTTCAGTCATGATTCCAAATAATTATCAACTTTAGGACTGCGCAATCAATGAAGAAACTGTCTTAACGAAAATGCAATAAATCTATGGTGAACTAACTGTCTAATCCAAACCTTAAAACTATTGGTAGCATAACTGGTCATTATAAATAAGGACAAAAGCATGTCAGCAGATGAATGCACATTGTACATACAGTATAATGATGCACAGGTCCTACTAAACACTGCAAAGGACTGAAACACCACAAAGGACCTCAAATTGATGTACTAAACATCGCAAAGCACGACAAAGGACCCTAAAACCCTAACCCTAATCTAACCCTAGCCCCAACCTAACCCTAATTTAAAGTTCTTTGTCATTCTTTGTTATGGTATGATTCCAAGTCCTTTGTTGTTCTTTGCGGTATTTAGTAGATCAATTTAAGGTTCTTTGTCATTCTTTGTGACGTTTAGTACATCAATTTGAGGTCCTTTGTCGTCCTTCGCGGTGTTTAGTAGGACCTCGACGCACTGGTACAGTGTAGCACACCAGTAATCGGGTAGTCTACAGTAATGTGGGTTAGATCTAGTACCAATATCAGCCCCCAGGTTGGATTAGGGTTAGGTTTGGTTAGGGTTTAATTCAGTTAGGGCAAGGTTCAATAAAGGCTAGATTTGGTTAGGGTTAGGTTATAGGTTAAGGTTGGCAGACAGAAAAAGCGTGGGGGCTTATTCCAGATGACCCGGTAACGTATGGCAGGTACGGTATGGTACAGTAGTAGCCTGTGGTGTGGGCTGTTGACATTGTTGCTGTATACTATCTGCTATGAAGTCACACTATTGCAACCTTCACAGCTCGATCAGTCCAAACACTAGATAAACTATAATGATAGCCGACCCTTCACTTTTCGCTACGGCCCGGTAATGTGATACCAGTATAACTGAAAATATGCTGGCAAATCTGATATGATCCAGTGAAAGCTAAGTACCAGTACTGCATTGCGCAGTAGGCTTATCAATCAACCTCAATCTATAAATCAAATAACATTATCAGCACTAGACTGCTAGTCTAGTAAATTTCACAGGCTAGGCTATTGCGCACCAGATAACCACAATATAGTAGCACACTGTATCAACTATTCTAGCCCACTAGTTTTCCTGCTGCAACACTACCTACCAGCGCTACGTATAGACGGACGGTTCCTTGATCTTATGGCCTAATGGATTCATGTACCACAGCCTCTCTGCTCACCAGACCACTGTCCTCCGAACTTCGCCTAGCACTCATAACAGTGATTAAGCATTTTCGACCAAGCGGAGTAGAAAAAGCGTGGAAAAAAATCAGTTGCAAAATTCTGTTGAAGAAGAAATCCGCCGGAAATCGTATAAATACAAAATACTATTATAGTGATGGTGGTGCGGTACTTACGTCGCTATTTCGTGGAAATAAGTTGACTGAAAACGTATTTTTTATCTTCATTGTTACTGTCGATCAGAAGCGTAACTAGGCTTTTTTGGGGGGACAAATGCCCACGGTCTTTTTGCAGATGTTCGTTATGCCTTCAAGCTAAGGTGGAGCGGTAATTTGCGCATTATTCCTTTGTTTCAACGAACTTCAATATCGGCCGACGCAAATGATTTTGCTATTAAATCCATAAAAATTGGGAATATTTGTGAAGTTTTGGTATTTTTGGGGCTTTTCGGTTTCTTTGGAACTCACTTTAGGAGACTATTGTTTGGACCAAGCGAATAATTTTAGTCTAAATCGGTGTTTCTCAAAATGGGCGAAAGAGAAACACCAGGGGCGAAAAGGGGGGCAATAGCACATTCTCGAAACATTGATCCTTTCTCGAAATATTACTAGCACATCCTCGAAACAATTGGTACCAACAAATAATTAGTTAAGTTGGGATCTGAGCAACGTATTTAAAACACTTTATGTCATTACTTTACCTGCATAATAGTTATTGATATCACCAGAAGAAAAGAATAATTGTTAAATTGAAATAATTGCAAATTTCTTTCGGTCGTTGTGACCGAAAAAAAATTCGGTCATTGCCAAAAATATTCGGTCAATGACCGACAAATAACCGAAAAAAAAAAAAAAAACCAACGAACTAGGTTTCAGTACAATGTCAGATTAAAGGTGTGTTTACACAGAATACGATGAAATTTTTCGTACGTACAGTGACGTAGACTACAAAATTGTTAAAGGTTATGACGTAAAGCTACGTCACTATCCGCGGCATTCTAGAATACAATCGTTAAGGGCTTTGCGAAGCAACCGCTAGGAAGCAATATTGTTTGGGTTTGAATTGTGTGAAAGATATTTTCGTCAACTGCTTACGTCAAAAATCTGATGTAACTTCGTACGACGGCAAATCGGACTAAAATCGCATTTAGTGTGAACAGACCTTTAGACTTTGAATTTTGCAAGGGGTACGAACAATTTTCCGAAATGCGGTGACCTTTATCACCCCTACTCAGATATGGGCCACGAATCACACCATTATAGTCATTCACGTTTTTTAGGCCTATTAACATGACATAATATGCTATGCCACAGAAATTCTTGAACGCTAGTCTCTACAGACGTGTTTGTCAGATTGATATATTTCTGTCTCTGATTTTCGCTGCATCTGGTAGCGAACGCTTTGAGTCATCAATCCTTTTTATTAGGCCCACTTAAATGATGTTACACTCAGCCACTCAATGTGGTCAGTAGAGTTAAGGTTTGCAAAGCTTCTTCGTTCCACTTTTTTTGCGAAACTCGGATGTTAAAAGGTGTCAATGAATGCACGAACGAAGGCAAGATAAAGAAACGATCAAACGAAAGAATTGAATTTACTTGATCAGGCGGCAGCGCAAAGACGCCTGCTTCGTCCTTTTTTATCCTAGCCTTTTACTAGGTCTTCTTATTGGAGTCTTTTGAACCTCCTAGTGATGTGGCCATATTTTTATTTTACTTATTTACATAGATGGGCAAGTTAATGCAAAACGTTAGCTTCGTTAACCAAACGTTAGCTTCGTTAACCAGTTCGTTAATACAGTTACGTACTTCCGTTTAACGTTAATTCGTTAAATTCAGCTCCAATTAACGGAAGTTAATTAAATTCGTTTCTTTTTACAAAAAAGCTGAAAATTTCTTAATATCAATGTTTGCGTAAGCATTTAAGGAATTTTTCTGCTCACAAACAATACGTTTTGGTGTTTTTATCTCGCTTTTTGACCTCATTGGTCGTATTTTGCTAGTTAATTGATGTCAAACTTAACCAACAATAAGAGAAATAAGCGTTTACAAAAATTTAACGGAAGTTATCAAGCATTAACGGAATTTAATTTAGTTCGTTAATTTCACCAAGAAATTTAACGAATTAACTAGTTAATCAAAAAGTTAGCTTTGTTATTAACGAATTAACGAAATTGTGCCCATCTCTGCTAATTTATTTTGTAGCATACTTATTCTCCTATCACGAAAAAACGATCAATGCGCTATACAAGCTCCCTTAGAAGTTGCCAGCCATCTGTCTACCTCACCAAGATGGAAGAATCCCGCTGAGTGCCTTCACCAACGGTACAACAAGTAAACTTGCCGGCTTGTTCTTCACACTGTCGCTTTAGTGCTGAGCGTCAAAGCAAGAAAGCTGTGAATACCAATTTTAAAGTCATTGGTTTGACCTGACTCGGAATCAAACCCAAGTCTACAGCTCCCGAGGCGGACGCTCTTACCACTCGGCCATCTGAGCTGTTTATACTTTTTTCGGCCATACTTTTGATTAATAGACAATTTTTTTATCATTGAGGTTAAGTTTCTTGAAAAAAAAAACAGCAAAAACACCCCAGACTTATCATTTTATTTATACCTGAACTTTATCATTCTATTTATATCGAAATAGCCCTAAACTTTATTATTCTATTTTCTAAAATCCGCCAGCAATAACTTATCATTCTAGTTAGGGATATCCACGAGATATATTGAGAGAAGGCATTTTAAAAATCATTGTAGGTTTATAGCGGAGAAAAATGCATTTGAATAACGGCATCCGTTGCCAAAATACGTACGTAGTATGCACTATACTCCTAAATTTATTGCGCCAAAGCACAAAGTAACTTCATTTACGCACTCGAAGCATTTATTAAAAAAGATATCAATCAGTATAATCTCGCAACTGCATGGTTTAGTTTGTCAGCGCCTTTATCAAATAGCACTGCCACCGATATAAAATATAAACAGTAAAACACGTTATGATCAACCCAACAATAGAGCACTAACCGATCTACTTCTATAAGTTTCAGCAAATTCCATGTAGGCCTACAGCGCACAAAAATATACAACCCTACTAACCGGAACAGTGCTTCATCGTGTTGGTGAATAGTCTATATACTGAACGGTGCAGAGCAGCAGTTAGGCCTATAAACCCATGTCAAACAGGCTAATTATCAAGCTCTTACTTTAGGTTCCATCCCCCAACTGGTAACAGCATGTCACGGGGTAAGATCCATAAAGTTTCGCAACAATCGCCCATTCTTGATTTGTCTTGAAGGACAATAGATTTTGAAGGGGTTTTTATGCAGTACTGTTCTTCAATATCCCATCTCCAGTACAACGTAAATCAATGACAATAATATAAGCAGTAAGCGCAATATGCGACTTCGAACTGTTTAGTGTTAAATGTTGAACCACGTTGTATGAGATTACAAGACAAAACTTAACTTTTTTGGTTTAATGGTTTACAGAACTAAAACCGTTTTTTTGGAAGGTAATTCACGCGGACAAAGCAGCGACAAAAGTTTTTCCATCCTTTTAGTGAAGCAGCTCAGGCACCAGTTCAGTCACGGATGATGCAACATCGATAATATTTCATGAGGTCAATACAAGATTGGTTAATCATACAACCGTAGATATGATATCCGTCAACCTATTTTCATCATTCTTCGCTTTTTCTAAAAGTTTTGTCTCATCATCATCGACATCATTGATGGCGCGACTAACGCGAAGTTGAATGAATCGCTCGTAAATACACCGAGCTGTGATTCTTGCTTCTGGTTCGTAATCCCACGCTTGTGCCAAAATTTCATCGATAAACTGAGCGAGACCCTACACAAAAATGAACATAACAGAAAGTACAATTTATCGGGTTTTAGCACAAAGCACTCAGTTGTGGTAATCAAGCTGCAAAGGTATTCGTCGCGGCTATTGCTAGATACCGATTAATGATATTTTATGCATCTCTGGCAAACCAGTCAATGCCTCGCCATCACCCAGGGCTGTATTACAAACATTGATCATTAATGCCTCATATGTAAAGAGCGCTAATCATGCAAATTTGCAAATGCTGTAGAAAAAATCAAAAGTTCTAGACTATAAGTTATCATCTCCAGCAAGTATTGCAAATTAACTAAGCAGAATATGGCCAATTAGTTTTTAGAGTTGAGCTATCTTCAGGCCTGAAACTGTGTTGATTTGACCTACAACAAGTCCGAAGTAAAGTTAAGCTAAGCACTTTATCTGAAACCTGGGCCTCATCCGAAAAACCAGTCCAGTTTCAACTCTATAGTTCTATTGGCATTCTTACTTCATGAGATCTCCATTTTTCAGGTATAGACGGTAATTGCCGGTCTCTGCATACAAGAAGAAGCATCTGCTGCTTGGTAGGGTGATCGTTGATTTTGTCGCCAAATGGTGGCTTGTAGGGCGAAGCTAAACCTTTTCCATCAACAAATATTATCATTTTTCGAAAACACTGTACAAATGCAATAGCAGTACCTTTACTAAATTATCGAGCAGGCAAGTCATTCACCACAAAAAAATTCATGCATATTCTTAGAAGCATGCAGTAAAAAATTATGTTTTACGTCTACTAAATTTCTCTTAAACGTATGTGACTTTAGATGAAGGCGTGAAAGTGGTGGTAAAAGGAGAACCGCGTCACAATGGAATCGGCGCTGCCTAGAACCAGAGCGACCGGTTAAATAGTATCATTCTCCGCACCGAAATGGTTAACTTCGCTGATCAAAGCGACATTTACGATAAGGTAACCGTTGCAGGTTCAGGCTTTGCTTGTGCGCAGTTCTAGAGATACCAACAGTGCTACCTTGTACTGCTTCGCATCTGTTTGCCATTTCCCAATATACCAAAGCCAATGCGTAGACGTCTACCCGTTTGAAAAGTTCGATGTCCATCAAATTGACTAATCGTTCAAGAAGTTCTGGAGCCATATAGCGGGAAGTACCAACTTGTCCTGCACAATAAAACAATATTGTTTTGGTTTAAGTACATGTATAAGCAGTTTCTCTACAGATCTACTACGTCAACACAAAGACAATTTGGAGGAATTTGTCAGCTGGGTTTGATTTAAATTGGGCAGCCATATTACGAAGATAAGACCTAAATCAAACGCTATGCTTAGATGTTCCCACAATCGTGCACTTGCTCATAGACAACATTCAATTTTGCAATATACTACAAAGCAGCTGCTAAGTCCTTCAAAAAAATTTTACCCAAAAACATGACCAATCCAAGCTCACTGGACCGGAAAGAAAAGCTGGCTATAGGAAACAGACTTAATTTTCCAAACAACTTAATTGGATTACTTTTTTCTGGAAGCTAAATGATGTTGCTAGCTAGGCTACTCATAACTGAAAAACCTAGTTGAATGGTCGTACGTATATTAAAGACACATTAGGCAAGAGAATAAGTCGGCCTTACACCGCAAACGTAATTTTATTATTACCGGCATTAGCCAATTCATCTTTAGTGAGGTCGGGGTCCAGCTTTAACGAGAGTCCAAAATCAGCAAGCACACAAGATTTGCGGCTGGCTTTCACCAAAATATTACAGCTTTTCACATCACGATGAGCTATAGGAATTTTTGGTCTTCCGGAAGCATCATTTTCGGAATGAAGATAAGCAAGGCCTGAAAATCATCACGAGTAATTACGAGCCATCTCAAATCAACCGAAAAACATACCATCAGCAATTGAAATCGCCATGTCGCAAAAATGCTCCCAGTCTATGGTGTGGCCTCTCAAGTAGTCCGCAAGCGAGCCTTGTTCATAATATGCAGTGACAAGCCAATACTGAAGCCGTCCTTTGATTGTTCGTTTCTCTGACGCGTAAAACTCTATAATGTTTTCATGTCGCATCCATCTAAACAAATTTTTATCAAGTTGGACTGTGAGTAAAACTACCAGTTTAAAAAATTACCACGCCTTCAAGTCAGGAGTTTTTAACTAGGGTCTAAAAACACCTAAGGGGTCCGCGGTGCTTAAAGGGTCCAAGAAATCAAATTCAATATGAATTCAAAAACATAAGACACTTCAACAGTCAACCACTAAGTAACGCAGAATTTGTCTAATTTTAGCGCCTTCGTTTTTCATCAGCGTAAAAGCATAAATATGAAAGCAATCATTGTAAAAGCAAACAAAATTTAAGTAATTTCAGGCCTTGCTTATCTTCATTCGTCGGCAGCGTGGCGTAGTGGTTCGGAGCGTCGTTTTTACGACGACCATGATCGCAAGGTTAATGGTTCACCTCCCAACCTAGTCTCGTTGTTGCGTCCTTGGATAAGATGCTTCACGATGATTATCTCTGCTTGGTGGAGTCTGGCAAGCAGCAAATGAAAGAAGCCACAAGAAAATTCAAACGGAAAACTTGGAAACAAAGGCAACTCCTAAGCGAGTCTGGATTCGTCCTACGCATAGCGCCTCCGTCGCTTTCTCGTGATAGGAGGATAAAGATGAAGAAATCAATCAATCAATCAATTAAAATAAGCAATTTGCATCAACAGTCTGAAGACTCAGCCCATTTCTCACCCTTCTGTTAACATGTCTTTCTCTTGCCTCCAAGCTCCATAATTTCTTAGTTGAAAAACTTTTACTGAAACAACCTGGCACGCATTATCTTCATGTTGCAGACTGCCTTTCCAAACCTCAGCAAAACGACCGCGACCTTCAACAACAAAACATCGTTTCATAACCTCATTCAGGTTTTGACAGGTCAAAAACAAGCATTACATCACACAAAAAGAAACTTTTTCAGTAGAAACTATTGCATAAGCCAAACAATTTTATCAAAAGGAGGAAAAGTAAAGCCACAGTAAATCTCAAAACTGGACGTTTCAACAACATAGATTCAACTGTCATCATCAGCGGAGTAAGCCAAGCAGTACAAAACTGAAAGGATCAATTTACTATCAGTTTTGTTTTCCTCTTTAAGCTATGGCTTTACTTTTCCTCTTTAAGCTATTTTCGTCCCATAATTTATTGTATTTCAAATTTTATCAAAGAATTCCACTTTCGAATGCAGTACTTGTTTCATGACTCCATTTCAAAATAACACTGTTCGAAACCTCAAAACACCGCAGTGTGCTTTGTTTCAGCATATTTTAATTTTTTAAGCACACTTACCAATTATTTTCTCCAATATGATAGGTAGATTCGGGTCGCTATGGTTACCACCGTTGCTACGTGAGCCTCTACTGTACTGTGTAGCAACACTGGACGAATATCTGAAAATAAACAAACAATTAACCCATGGGTACTTGGACCAACTAAGTGAGCTACGCATATCTAAACATTCAGTTCATACATGAAACAAAGAAGAGCGCAAAGCAAAAAGAGCAATCTCAATTTGCTTCATTATAGAAGCATCAATTTACAGCATTTGCAAAGTCAAATGCTGCACTGCGTACATGCACATCTGAAAAGTAAAAAGGTTATCCCTACTACTTATACAACAAAGTTAGTAATAAGCAAGTGTTTATTCGCTTTGCCCATTCTTTTCGTTGAAGGTATAGCAGTGGTTATGTAACTGCTAAGAATGCAACTTATTTCGAACTTATAGTCAACACTGTAGATACCAACTATTCTTGACAGCTCTACCAAGTTGAAAATGGCAGAGTGGGGCCTTCACTGATAAGTTTCTTGTAGGTAATCCAAAACTTATCGGAATAGACTAGACCTGTCCACCGATCCACAGGGAGAGTGCACACCAAGTAAATAAACAAACTTATTTATTATCAACACCCTCAGCCGTAAACCGGCTAACAAATAACTAGTCTTATTCGAATAGAAAGTCTCGACTCCAAAAGATACCGTTCATTTAAGCAAAGGCTTCAAGATTCAACCCCCGTAGACGAGGAAGCCATGATAACCGAAACCTAAGCTTACAAACTAACAAACTACCAATTACCAGCAATTATTCTACGTGACCTTTTCAAGTTAAGTGTCAAAATGCAATAATCATAACTAATGTATCACATTGTCTATACGGAATTCTATTTAAAATTATTTTACAATTGCGCAAATTAGTCATGCAGTTGGTTTTGCAACAAAACTGTTGGCAGTCGTAACAACACTATTCTCACTGCATGTATGATGCGAAACCAGTATGGCCTCAAACCACCGTAACTATTGCAAACGAAAATGCTGATTTTGCATTAGAAAAAACACAATAGGCCTATTAATCACCGTTAAAAGATATTATAAGTTTAAAACTAACAGTCTGCCTCGTCGTCAGCGATTAATGCTGTCATCTGGCTCTAGCTTCATCACTGAGCACTCTGTCCCGATCTCCATTATTAGTTTAGAAAATACACGTAAATATTTTTGAAGAAAATCTTCAATCATATCGAAAGCTGAACTTTCTTTAACTTCTGCAATTTAGCTGGAAGTTTCTCAAATGTTCGAACCATTATAGCAGGGGTGGGGAACGTGCGGCCCGCTTGAGTTTTGAATGTGGCCCGCGTCAGAGCTTTGTTAAATGTACAACACACCGGTACAATAGAAAACATTCATCTTTCTTAGGTCTGATTCACATTCAACTACGTGCTATATTAGTGACATAAAAACCGCGCAAAAGTTTCTGATTTTACGGTAAAAAACAACTCAGCATGAATGTCTAACAAACTTCCGACGTAATATTGTGTATTTTTAAGGCAAAGTTTACAAATTTAAAGTAAATGTAGCCCGCTGAAAACACCATGCAATCAATGTGGCCCGCTGTGCTAGGCCGGTTCCCCACCCCTGCAGTACAGTAAGGAAGAGACAGAGAGGCCAACTACACGTTTCAGGTAAAATGCGGCCAAAACTCAATTCCGCATCAGTCTTCCTTGTTTTATTTATGCCATACAAATGATGTCAAAGGAACGAGATAAGTATGTCACGCACTTGTATGTGGAAAAATTGCTGTGTTTGTAGCTGTCATCCCACACCCCATCCGTACTGGCATCATCTGATGAGAGCCGACTGTTTGCTGTCAGTTTACTTTCATATTCAACGTCTTTTAACCGAGATTGATGACAACGACGAATAATAATGGCAATTATGACTACAACAATCAACCCAACTACAGCAGCTGCGGATCCAATGATTGTGGCAAGGTAGGAGTTGGATTCGTCTAAAAACACGGTGAATTGAATCAAGGACAATATTTATCACAAACTTATTACGATAACAAAAGCTAGCTTCTGGCCCAGTCCAGGCAACAACTTGGGGTGGAAAAGGATAAACTCCGGGCCTCAGAGTTAGCTGTCTGCACTTGATCCGGAGTAAAAGTTCAAAAGGGCCACTGTAAAAAAATCTCATTGGGGCAATGATGACATCATTTTATAAGGAGGCATAGCTTCTAGCAAGCTAGCAAAAAGCCCAATTTTACTCTCAAACACACTATGTTTACGGGCAGAAAAGGCATGCCCCCTAGTCATTATTTGCCGACACCCATGCGTGGTGTTATCTTTACTTAAGTGTGTCAAAAGTCATCAAGAGTGTTTTCAACCAATCTATTCAGCACTTATACGCAAGAATTAACAGATCTTACTTTCGTTGTCAGTGACATCATTTTTCTCAGTAGCTACTCGAGACGTAAAATTGATGACGTGATTGCAGTCATTCCAGCCACATTCACATGTCAACTGATTGTCGTCATCAAATCTACAATATCCTCGTAACTGCTCATCGCTGAAAATAAAGTTTGCAGGAAGAGTGCTTTTCTGTCAATGTAGAAAAGTGTTTGTTAGCTTCACATAGATAATTACCGTGCAAGTAATGTCGAATGGTCTTGAACGCTGCAGAATCTCAGTTTTTATCAAACGCCAGAAACAATAGCGTAAGGGGAATACATGTACCGCACAGCGGAACAGCGCTGTTTCGGGCTATTAGCCCTCATCAGCCGCACTCAGGTAAAGGTACACTGATCCTTCAGGATGCTTTTAGCAGGCCAAGTAGAACAACATTCGATTTACCGATGTACCTTGGTCACAAGGGACTTGACTTAAATGGTTTCCTAACTTATCAGGGACCACAAAGGTTAAATTTCTTGTACGGTATATAAATCCGGAGGATTGATTACAGTAATGCCATTCGTAAGGATTACACCCTACAGTAGGGATTTTTTGACATCGGTAGGGAGTGGGGAATCACTAACGATATTTGCTTGTCCGTAGGGATTTTTAGTAAAATGTGTTCCAAAGATTAAATTTTGGAGTGGGGAATCACTACAAGATATTTGCTTGTCCGTAGGGATTTTCAGTAAAATGTGTTCCAAAGATTAAATTTTGATAGTGATGTGTTTAATTTGTAAGTTGAACACACTTCAACATACTTTGTAGATTTTACTTCTGAGCATATAGGACACCTCTGACGTTTTTCAATGATCACCAATCCGTAACCATTTTTACTCATTGATCCGTGACAAACTAAAGTTAGTGCTTGCGTGCCAAGTCGTGGCAGTTATTTTTATTGGAAGAGGCGAAGAGCACCGGCAAACCTTTTGTAGAAACAAACAAGCACTCCGGTGCTGCAGCGTTTTGATGATGGAAACCGGTCCCACGCTCTGTTCCCTCCAAGGTGCGAAATTTGAGAAATTTCCGTCAAAATTTTCCAATTTTTTTTTAAAGTTTGCAAACTGTAGTGGTGATTTTTGGCCAAATTTGAATCAAAGTGTGCAATATTTTGGAGCAAAACAAATGTCTCATACTCAGGAAACTCAACTTGGGCAAAACTTAAATCAAACTTTCTTAAAACCCCCAAACTTTCGGGCAAATTTTTTATTCAAATTTATATTTGGGCAAATTCGCACTGACCAAAAATTTGGAGGGAACAGTGGTCCCACGTGACAGCAACGTCATAAGCTTTATCAATATTTTGGCACCAATACCAAAGAGAACATACGAACTGGAGGTTACAAAAGGGCATATTGAAGTTGTTATCAAATTAATGCTCCAGTTACTGAACTGGTACACTCCAAATAATTGTCTATTAGCTTCGAAATATTGTTAGGGAAAAGTAGGGATTTTTTGATCCTCTCTGTAGGGGAGAAGCAAAATTTTGAGTGGCAGCACTGGTTGTTTGGCTGATCAAGGTCAAGCATCCTGAAGGATCAGTGTACCTTTACCTGAGTGCGGCTGATGAGGGCTAATAGCCCGAAACAGCGCTGTTCCGCTCTACGATACACATATTGCTGAAGATGCTTATGCAACTGTTGGTGATGGAGGATGGTAGTCCTTCGACCCTTCATGTGGAAGTTAGTTTGACTTCCCTTTCAGCAGGCCAAGTAGAACAACATTCGATTAATAGCGTAAGGAGAAGTTTAGGCGTACCCTGCCTTTGGCATCTTCAACAAACGTTAAAAGCATTTACTACTCAGAATTCTCTTAAAAAATCGTGTCTTAATGGGGGAAAGCTCCTTTACGCGTTCCCCTCACAAAATTTTTGCGTACGCCCAGACCACAAAATAATTTTTCTCAAAGACTGTGACTATACGCAAAAAGGATTTCACAGCAGTAGTTCATACAGGGTGTGCGGAAAATCACTGTGCATCTACACATTTATTAACATACAGTAAACCGCTGTCGCACTACATCTGTGTATCTATCACCCTCTCGAAATACGTGTTCAACAAGCCACACACTTTCTTCTTTCAGTAGTTAAAACCACATGGGTTTATAATATGAATAATAATGAATTAAAAATCTGAAATAAAAAAATATAATTAAAGTGCACAGTGACTTTCCGAACACCCTGTACTACTGTATTAGACTAAATTTTTCGGCTCGGGACAAGCGGCGTTGCACTGGTTCGTTTTTTGTTCACTGTTTACCAATGAGGCAGAACATGCTACAGCTACTTACAGTATAACCGTTGTGTCGGGTTGCCGCCACTCGCGTGAAAGAATCTCTGCAGATAATTTTTAATTCACCATGTTTATTCACTTCTGCACCTTATGTTCTTGGAACAAGTTGCATTACTATTTCAGTACAAATTTACCTGGCATAAAGAAACGGCTGTGACGGTATGACCGGTGGTGTAATTGAACTTAACCGAAGTGTAACAAAGTCCGACTTTGCAGGTCTTCTTTTCACATTCAATGACACAATGTGTATTATTGCAAGCGTGTGGAGAAATGTTGGTGGTGCATTGTCTGCATTCCAACCCAGAAGACACAGCGATAAACGAGACTAGAAGGATCCAGCTCAGCATTTCTGAAACAAAAATAGGCCAGTGAGCAAAGCAGATAAAGCAAATTTGGCATTGGCGGATCCAAGATGGGTGGACAAAGGGTAATCAGGCTCCCCTCCCTCCTTCAATTTTCAGTTAAAATAACGCACATACTTCTAATCGTATAAAACTGCAAGGTAGGTAGGTATTTTTCTATTCCCAGCCCTCGACCGCTATATAGAAAATTTCCAGGATCCGACTCTTCAACTTACAGTAGTTTTTTTGAAAAAACATACAAAAGCATGCGCAATTGACTTAGCATTGCAATTTGTCAGAAAAGCGTGCATTCAGTTAGAAACCGCATTATGTCGACTAGAATGAAAACTTGTTTCTTACCATAGACAACAGAAAAACACAAAACTCCTCTGGTATGGTTTTGAAAACTTGCAAATTTCCACACCAATTTTCAAACGTAGAAGTATCGAAATTATGGCTCTCTAATACCGTTATACTTCCACAGATAAATACGCACAAGCGCTAAATTTACGAAAGCTCGGACTTCGGTAATTCTAAAAATATTGTTACTAACGACATCCAGTAAAATATTGCAGAAGTCATCATCATAAAAAGCTTTGATAGGCTAAATACAGTAGCCTTTATCAAGTCGTAAAACTGCTACTAAACAATGAGCAAGCTGTTTATTACGCCTTGATTTGACGCATCAGAGGTAAGCTTATTCAAGAGCAGGCTGGTTTATTTTTTAATATTTTACGGCGAGGACAAGTTTGATCGTTTTCCCAGAATAGCATTTGTAAAAAGTCTAAGCGTCACAGAGCAGTGGCGCAACCAGGATTTTCGTAAGGGGGGGGGCTGATACATTTTTTATGATTACGATTAGTTCCTTATTGCTCGTAATTTTCTAGTACCATGCCTGACTGTCTCGCGAGATGACGTAGGTCTATCGTCTATTTCAACAAGGAAAAGCCACGGCTAGTTTTTTTGCTCAAATCAATATCTGCGCATTAAAACAGAAGAGAGCTAAGCGTTATGTCCGAAACTAGTTTCAATAGGCATTAGGCAAGCGAAGTTTTTGTGAAATTTAGTTTATAATCTATCCCAAAGCGGCACATGAAGAGTCTTTTAACATTTTTTCAACCAAGGTATGCTTATCTTGCTATCTATTTCAACGAAGAAAAATTATGCAAATTACTTGAAAAAACTTGCGCGACAATGTTCAACTTGCAAAGTTTCAATTAGGAAGAGAGAGGTCTTGGTACTGCAGCAATCTTGGACTCGGTGCTTGTTGTCAACGTCATCGAAGCAAATTTAAACAATAAAACGAGATCTTTCACTGGCACTTGCGGCATATTTATTTGAAACACTTTCTTTATCAACAGATCGTTCTCGGTGAATCGGTTGCAAAGCGAGACCGGTTAACCGTTGTTCTGACCGGTTAACGATTTTAATTCACAAATGATTTTAATTTACAGATACCGGTATCAGCTTAAAAGATTACATTTTTGTTGTTTTAACCTTGCTCGTAACGGCAGTTAACAATATTCTCGGACATAGAAATTCATTAATTGTTAAAAATGCCTCAGTAAAACTTAAATTTATATTATCTGTCAGGAGCGAATCAATAAAATTTTGGCGGGGGATGCAGTTTTCAATTAGGTTGAATACTTACTACGTACAAATTCGTTAGACCTTTAGACCCAAAAACGGCCTAAATAACATAAGCCCTTTGAAAATGTTTCATGTCAAAAGCGTATTCAGAAATTTTTTCAAGGACAAGAGCATTAAATTTTGACATTTTAATCCAGCGTATTTTTTCTGGCAGAATTTGATGCAAATTGAGGAACGAATCTAGGGGGTCCGGGGGCATGCTACCCCGGAAACTTTTTGCAAATCTACACACTGCAATGGCCATTTTAGTGCTTTTTGAACATTTTTCAGGTACATTTTATTTAAATTTTTTCCGATATGTGCGTGCCTCATCAAGTATGATGCACGTGTTCGCACATTTTCGATTACGCGTGCTTAAGGCGTAAGAATTATTGTTATCGAAAAGTTTCGAAATTATGAAAAAAAATTGTATTTTTTCTGAAACAGTTTTAAAATCGGATTTTAGGGAGATGCATCCCCCCAAACACCCCTGGATCCAGCCCGATTGCCTGTTGAATATTGACAAATTACGACGAGTACTGGTACTTATAATTTTTTACAGCTGTTTTATCCACTGTCGTTCATAAGGCTAAGGGGGGGCTTCAGCCCCCTTAGCCCCCCCCCCTAGTTGCGCCTATGTCACAGAGCCACAATTTTCTCGACAAAATCTGCACACAGAGCTAGTTAAAATTGCCCGAGTTTTGATCTATCAAATTACAGTCGGGTCTTTTATAGATTAATAAGCACTGAACTATGTAGCTAGGCAAAACTTTCTTATTATTTCCAGTAGGAATAATAATTGATTTCGATCAACGGGTGTTGAGTACAGCAGCTGTTTCGCGGTTCTTATAGGGACTTTTGTGTCACAGACTCACATGTCCGTTAAAGCGCAATTGCGACCTTTCTAGCTAGAGAAGCAGCGAAGACAGGGTATTTCCGTATCTAAAACTTAAAAGATGCTCGGGTTCGAATCTCAAATATTCGTTGCTCGTGATAATGGTAGCCTTCTCCATCAGCATATTTGAGAACGCATCGCAAAAAATTCTCTTCTACGTAGGTAATACTTTATTACACTTGCATATCAGATGCCGAATAAGACTAAATGTGAAAAACTGATGCCTTAAACTAAACTGCTGAAGAATTAAAAGTTAAAACGTCTAGTTACAACATTCCATACAAACGTCGAAACTCTCTGCCCTCCCCCGCAATACCTCCGGAAACACAGGAGATACCCAACCAGGAATCTCCTAAATTAATAGAAAGCCTGCACCTCTGATAATCTCACAAATTCTGAGGCAAAGCATTCTGGAGCTCACACCTTAGTCATACTTTGATTACTTATACTTAGTGACCTTAGTTGTAGTGAACTCCTAAGACAGGACTAGAGAGCGCATAATTTTTAGCTTTGGCATCACTCTAGAATTCGAAGGGAGTTTTAAATTTTATTCGCAACATTTTTTAAGCAAAGCGTGAATCCGCTGCATGCGATTCGAAGCGGTAAAACGAGCCAACGAATGCCACACCGCAAGAGAAGTTTACTTCTCATCAATAAAATTGCTGAAAAATGCTTCCTATTACAAACATTTGCTCATCAATACGTTACGCTGCTTCGCAGCCTGCAGGCACACTTGGCAATCGCTGTTTTAACTCAACTCTGATTTACTTCGTCACAGTTCAGTCGTTTCGCCTCATTTTTTGTTGCTTATTCTTTAACTCTTTCTTTATCCTACTCGCTTAAAGCCAACAGTCGCGTCGTCCTGGCTGCAGCGGAAACGAAGTCTGATCGAAAATTTCGTAAAATATGCGAACATTAATTGTAATTTTTCATTAAAGGGATGTGGTAATGTCGATTCTTGGCCTAACTTTCTTGGCAAGGCATTCATGATTTTCTTATATCTAAGCAATGTTTTGATGAAAATTTATTATTTAGATGCAATCTGCCAGTTACTGCATGTGCGAGCTTTACCTTATATAGATTAAGCCTGCTGAAGACAAGCTAGAAATCGCCTTTCCTCCCGGAACCGATCTGGTTTGGGTCTAATATTGCTGTTTTTACGGGGTCAAAATGCTTATCACTCCCCATATCACTGATCCAGCGTGACGGCATAATAAACACGTCAGATTTGTGAAATGTGGGACCCTCCATTCTTAAGATTCATTTTGGTCGCGATAAAGATAATTTTTCGCGTGTTCTAAAAGTTAGGCCTATAGTTTTGACTAACTAAATTTTTCTGCTCTACAGCAAAAAACTTAAGCTTGCTAGACTAGTGTAGTCTATCAACGTTGCTTTCAAAGACTTCATTTCTGCTGAACAAAAACTCGGTTTTAACAAAAAATAATTGTAGTCTAGAGTGACGCGATATAGAGTTGCGTCTTTTCAGCACCATGACTCTCACAGCTGCTAGCTTAGTAGCATCATTTGTTGCGAAGCCTGCCATCTTGAAACCATAGCTTGAACTTTTTGACTGGTCAAGCCAACGTAGAACAACAATATCAACAGTTAACTGACTAAAACTACCATGGCTTAGCGGTAAAACCACTTGGAAATTATCTTAATTAAAGTCTGTACTTGATAACATAGTTTAGCTTTTTATGATAGATGAAAATCGACTACCAACCACACTATAGCCTTGTAAACACGCAGTAAACACTCAAGCATATCAGGCAAGCCACATACCAGCTCGAACGTTTCATCTCTCTTGAGAAATAATTTCTTTACTCTTAGTCAATGCCTTGTTTATTTCATTCAGAAATGTGAGGTCACAACGTTTCGTATGTAAGGAGAAAGTTACTGTGAACTTTTTTCTTTTGTGTGATACGGAAGGTTACCTTAGTTCACACTTTTATTATCTAAATTCCAAAATTTGTTGTTTTCTCGTACAATATTAATTATGTTGCGTTACACCAACCACGTAGATGTACCAACTAAACCTAACATTTACTTGCACAAAAATAAAATCCATTTGTTTTGTTTTAATTAAGGGCGGCTGCAAGTTGGTGGTACTCCAATTTTCTTGAAGATATGTTCATGCAGTAGTAGTAGTGTCTTTTAATTCTGCACCGTCAAAATAAATATAACATATAGTAGTTAAACTACACATAGACACAGAAAAGGCAAGAAGCAACAAAACGATTAACGTTGCAACATGCTAGCGAGAATGAAACTTGAAGATGAGGGAATTAGTAGGCATGGTGCCATGGTCGCAACACCCGAAAAGTAGGCATGGTCGCAACAACATGTTACAGAAAATAGCAAAAACCTTTCATACGCGTTAATCATTATTATGCTCATAGTTGTGTATTTATTCTCTACGAAGCCTTAAGCGCTGCTCTCATGTTATTTTTTGCATTACCTGCACAGTGCACATGATGTTTATCTAAAAAACAATCACGTCGATTCATGATCAACAAGCTTACAGAAACATCTTTTTCACGGGAAATTGCAGGCTTCCCCTCAGGCCGCAACCCTAATTCTTTGGCACAATCTCGTCAATGATGCTTCTACTCAGGCCGCAACCTTAATTCTTTGGCACAATCTCGTCAATGATGCTTCTACGGGAATGGAGTTTGTACCGTATGATGATAGGCTACCGTTTTGTTTGATGGAACTCCAGAAAAAAGAAGTCTGGACTCTGGATCAGTACTTTGTAGCCCACATCCATGAACTATTTTAATATGCTCTCATACCCCTAAAGTACATCAGATCAAAAATCAAATCTTTATTATACTCGTGGACGTACGCCGAAGCGGGTGACGAGTGACGGTCTCCGCGGCTTAGCGCCTGTGCAACGCAGCTCCGTACAAACGTCGTAGCGGTGGCGAGTCGTTGGCCACACTGTGTCCAATTTGACCGACCCGGGATTCGAATCCCAGACTCTCGCAAAACTAAAATTGATTCCACGTAGTACGCAATGAGTGTATCGCAATAAGCGAGTCATTCGGATTGAATTGGGTTAATAAAAAGAAAACAAAACTTTCTAAAATTTATGACGTAATAAACAATCTGACAATAAAGACTATAGAGTAGACGGTATAGCGTGACAGCACTGAAAAAGAGGAGCGGATCCAGAAAGTTTCGGTAATGGGATGTAATTTCGAATGAGGTTGAATGTTGATTAAACACAAAGGCGTTAAAAGGTTTAGACCCGGAAACGGGCGTAAATAAGCCTTTTGAAAATGTTTCATGTCAGGGGCGTATTCGGGGCCGTAGCCAGCCTTCACATTTTGAGGGGCTAAAAAATCAACTTAATACCTGAACAGATTAGTTTCACTCAGGTAAAACGTAGCCTAATGCAGAAAGAAAGAACCTGCGCGTGGAAACGAAAAACGCAAGTAGTAAATTTGCGCGGATGTACTGGTATCAAAACTTATAGTAACCCTGAGCGAAAATAAAATATGTTAATCAAATAAGGGCAGAAAACAGCTACAAAAAAACATGACGAATCTTACATCAAAGTTAAACCGCGTAATATTCAACTGCGGTTGATTATATCCATAGGTTGTGTTTTCATAATGCAAATTTTGTTAACTGCGTTCATGCATAATTGCACAACACTCAGACATCAGTCTGCTTAACGGTAAAAATTGAAACCCTTTCTGCTTTTAGTTAGCATAAAGACGCGAATCAGAAATTAGTCCCGAGATTTAAACTTAACATCGATTGAAGCGGCTGTCTTCAAAAAAAGTTATGAACCATTGGGTTTATATACTGTGATCATTTCAACATAAATATTTTGGGGGGGCTAAAATAAATTCTGAGGAGGCTTAGCCCCCAATAGCCCCCCGTGGCTACGGCCCCGGGCGTATTTAGAAATATTTTCAGGGAGGGGACATCAATTTTCGTCTCTTTTTCAAGCGTTGTGTGTGTGTTTTTGGCAGAGTTAATTTTAAGCAACTTAAGTAACAAAAACGAATCTAGGGGGGCGGGGGCATGCTCCCCCGGAATATTTTTGAAAATTTACATACTGTGATGGCCATTTTAGTGCTTTTTGAACAATTTTTTGGCAAATTTTGTTTATATTTTTGGCCAGTTATTTTAAGTGCTTCACCAAATAAGGATGCATTTTGTTCGCACAGTTTCGATTATGCGTGCTGAAGGCGACTCAGGCATATTGTTATAAAAAGGTTCGAAATTATGGAAAAATTCATTCATCCAAAGCATTGTTGAAAATGACTGGTGGGGGGATGCATCCCCCACATTCCTCCCTGGATCCGCCTCTGCTGAAAAACTTGACTATGAATCAGCTGAACAGTGGCGGATCCAGGGGGGATGTGGGGGGATGCATAGCCCCCACCAGCCAATTTCAACAATGTTTTTGATGAATAAAATTTTTCCATAATTTCGAACCTGTTCGATTTAACAATAATTTTTACGCCTTAAGGTGTGTTTATACAGAATGCAATGCGACTTTTCGTACATAAGGTGACGTAGGCCACGAAACAGTTAGAAATTATGACGTAAAACTACGTCACTTTGCACGGCATTTTAGAAAACAATCGTAAGGTGCTTTACAAAATAACCGATAAAAAGCAAAACTCTTGGGGTTCGAGTTGTGTGGAGATAATTCCACCAACTTCTTATGTCAAGAAATGGATAAAATTTTGTTCGACAACAAATCGGATTAAAATCGCATTTAGTGCAAACAGACTTTTAGCTACGCATAAATCGAGAATGTGCGAACAAAATGCAATATATTTGGTGAAGAACTAATTAGGGGCAAAAGAACATACTTGGCGTTACAAATTGTTTGAAAAGCACTGAAATGCCCAATACAGTAAGTGAATTTTCTAAAAATTTCCGGGGAAGCATGCACCCGGACCCCCCTAGAATCATTTTTGTTTCCCTATTTGCTTCAAATTCAACTTTGCCAGAAAAAATACACCTAAAAAATGTCAAAATTTGGTGGTAAAAAGTTCTGAATATACTCTCTTGACATGGACACATTTTCTAAAAAGGGCTAATTTACGCTCTTTTTTGGGTTTAACATCTTTGCATTCAGTTGACATTCAACCTAATTCAAAAATGCATCCCCCTTACACCAAAATTTTCTGAATCCGCCCCTGCACCTGGAAATGAATGCACTCGTAATACGGCACGAATCAAAAAGCTGAAAAGCTACTCGCACCTCGTGCATTGATGTACTGCGCCCGTAAGGGGTGTGAGAATCCATGGTGTAGAACTAACACAAAACTACTACAATTATATACCCTTATTTTTCAAACTTACAAGCAAGTATGGCATCAATTTACTTTTTGCTGCAACTTATGACAATTTTAGCACTGCTCCTGCTTGGACTGTTGTTGTTAAGCATCGAACCTTTTAATTTCTCTTTGCGTTATCTTTCTTCTGCCTTTCGCAACATGTGTAAATCATTTCAAACAACGTTTACTTGTCGAGAAAAGGAAATTGCAAATGTGGAAGTAGTCAAGTTGATGACTTGTTTTCCTTCGTGAACAACAAAACAAGCTAATTTAAGACATAATTGTGTTTATAAATACACGCTGCTGGTTCACGAGAATATGGTATAAACGCCTATTCAAGCCGACCAAAAACTAAATAGCCAAAAATTATGATAAAACGATGAATCCGAAAATCAAAAATTTTATCACGTATGTCTTCCTACCCCTCTTTTTTTGTAATAGCCTTTAATTGGAAATCAGGTTAGGTTATTCAAAGCAACCAGCAACATTTTACATCAATGATTTTGACCGCTCTATCAATAGTTTCTTTAGGCACTACCTTTTTTGAAATCATTTGCAGCAAGGTATAAAGAATGCTTTCGAAGAATTCAACGCGAGACCCAGATTAGAAATGCCATAAAATAATCCTGCAGGGTTGCCAGTCGTTACTGCTATCATATATTACTGTAAGGAAATTGAAACAGTGCCTATGGTGATTTGGAGGCGGAAAAGCGATGATTACAATGTTCAAAAGTTTAGGAGTATCTATACTTTTGGGCCGTGGTGCAGGCGAAGGAGAAGCCACGGGGCATTGTTTCCTCCACTTTTTGACAAACCCTAATCTGAAGATTACTTGAAATGTTCTAATATTCAGTGGTAAGATTCAAATTTTTTGTTAGCCGGTTCTATTGCAAAAGTTATATATTCAGCCCGCTCTGTTTTAACTAATGGTACAAGTGTAAAAATAAATGCTGGCCGGTTAGCTGATCTTAAAAAAATCCGTGAGTTGGTTTTATAGAACCGGCACGAACCGGGTGAATCCCACCACTGCTTACACTGTAATTTACAGTACTATAGTATTTGAAATTTTCGGCAAATATTGTACTTTGGTCCACCTCTTAATTTTCCGTTGCCTTCGTCCCTTTTTTTGGGTGTTGACCTTCTCTTCTCCAAATTTAATCTCCAATTCTTCCTAAACAAAAAAAGATGCATTTTAGGTGCTTGACTGCTTGTGCTCGAGTTCTCATTGTACACTGATTTTGCCTGCTTGTTACTAAGAGATACATAAAAAAAAAAAAACTTATTGCCGGAAAAATGTCATATTGACAGATAGACAGGCGGTTACTGTACATCAATTCACGTGATGACTTAAGAGCGGAAATTCCACTAAGTGGTACACTACAACATACAGGAAATCCATAAAATATGGCTACAATTTCAAACATTCGCCACAGTCTTACTTTTTAAGATATTTTCAATCGGTTTGTTTTATAGTAAAGGGAAATGCTTCAAGTTTACGTAGATGCTTTAGTATACTTCTACATGTGCACCATCAGTCGCACGTAGGATATCCAATCGATATTCAATTTCTAGCCATGTTCTTGCTAACATATCTACAGTAACTGTATCAAGTGCTTCAATCATTCGTTGTTGCAAATCACTAACGTCTCTGACTTTGGTTCGGTAAACGATATCCTTTACATATATAGCCCCACAGGAAAAAATCCAATGGTATGGTATCAGGGGAACGTGGCGGCCATGGAATGGGACCATCACGTCCAATCCATCGTTCTGGAAATGTGTCATACAAAAATTGACGACCTGAAGACCCCAATGAGGGGGTGTACCGTCCTGCTGACAAATAACTTGTGGTTGATAGCCTACTGCACAAGCTGTGGTGACACATATTCTGTCAAAAGGTCGAGGTAAATTTGAGCTGTAATTGATTTCTCAGCGAAGAAAATCGGACCAATAATTTTATTATGCATGATTCTACACCACACATTTAGTTAAGGGAATTCTCGTTCAAGCTCGTAGGTTTCATGTGGATTCTGCAAGCCCCATATTCTTGAGTTGTGTCTGTTTATCCAGAAACGTGAAGCGTTGACTCGTCACTGAAACAAACACGTTACAAAAGTCCTGGGTCTGAATGTAATCTGTCTAGCATTGTCACTGCAAATTCTTTTCGTCGTGGCTTATCTTCTGACTTAAGGGTTTGCAGTAACTGTACTTTATATGCATAAAGTCGCAAATTTCTGTGCAAAACTTTGTGAATAGTGGAGCGTGGGATCTGCAATTGGGTAGAAGCCCTGCGAATAGACTTTCTAGGACTTCTATGTCACTCGCGCAGATTCAAGTTCTTCTTCTGATATTTGAGGTCGGCCAGCTCCCTTTTTCTGCTACACACTACCAGTCTCCATAAACTTTTTATGCCATGCTCGAATGGTAGATCGTGCAGGTGGCTTTCTTCCATACTTGCGTGTAAAGTTTCGCTGTGCTTGGATGACCGACTTTGTCTCTATAAACCAGGAAACACACTGGGCCTTTTCCTGCGGAGTGCTCATTTTCATGAACTCTACTTTTGCTACTTTTCAAAAATATGCAGCGTAATCGCTAAACAGGTTGTAATTTTTAAATCTAACATTTCCACAACTACCTGTTAAGAATAAAAAAACTTGAAGCATTTTTCTTCACAATGAAATAAACTGATTGAAAATATCTTAAGAAATAAGACTGCGTGGTGAATTTTTGACTTCGTAGCGAATTGTTTGCTCATCAAAAAGTAGAAGTGTGAGGCCGATGGCTGATGCAAAAGGATCGAAACCGACTTGTCTCTAGTCTGAAGTTCCAAGTATGCAAAGCATGCATTGGTTTATAAGAAATTGGCAAGGCAGCATATTAATGAAGCATACCCGATTTGCGGATTGCAGATATTTTAGCCATCATTCTTGAACATAACGTAAACGATAGTTTCGCAACTTTTATTTAAAAAGTGGGAAAAGCTTTTTCAAGACATTGGCTAATGGCTATAGGGAGTAGGACTAGAGAGTCCAAAACATACAAAAGGTCACAGAATTAAATTCAACTAAGGAGGCGAATTGTGTTTACTCTGTGAGCAACTCTTGTTGGCTCTGTCAATCAGAAAATAAAAAGGGTGATAGCTCAGTATAAAAGTTCAATTTGCCGTCTGTTGGGTACGCTCAATCACAAAACACATCATGTAAAATTGCAGATAATATTATTGTAGTCGTCGTTTCAAAATATGTAAAAAACCGATATGAAACATAAAATAAGTTTTTAAATCATAAATTTAGATTCCGGACAGGATGACACCTCGTAAACATTAAGAGCAATAAAGAAATAATAGTTGGTAGCCTTTTTTGAACATTTCCAAAAAACATATTGCTTTTTACATGGTGACAATAACTGCTCTCATATGTTTGTTTGTCGATGAGTTTTTTTAAGCCACGTTCGTCGATGTACATACATGCAGTATTAAGGATGGGGCCGTTGGTGATAAAGTCGTAAAAGCAGTTATTTCAAAATTGAAACAAAAGCCAATATTACCAGCAACATGGCTCGATTATTATTAGCTTACATCTGTAGGTACTGGGGCTGTGTCAACAAGCAAATAAAAGTGTTACGACGTGTTTACACAATTTTCTAATACTAACATTCTTGTATGCTGCAGCAAGCTGCGAGAACCTTAATTTAGTCTCGATCTGAAGAGCTAAGGATAATAAAGCACTAACTTAAAGTTAAAGTAGTGTAAAGACGGTTGAAGCTAGTTCATACTTGATAACACTCTATAAGCGGCAGTGTGTGGATAGAGCATTTTTGCCACTGTCATGTTTTTAAAAAAATTTGCTGAGAAGGAAATGATTTTTTACTTGAAAACAGTAGTGTTAAATAAGGAGTTTGTACACGAGGGAGCCATTGGTACTGTATGCTCTTATGGCTGTCAATACTGCGGGATATTTGCTACGCCTGAGAAAATGTTTGCGAAATACTGCAAGAACTGAATGTTTGGGAAAGTAGAATGTAACAAGGCAGTAAAGTCGCTAGCATTTTGATCGAGTTCAATTCGAGTTCCCTCAAAATTTGCTAGCCGAGTCCGACTTCTTCATTTTGAGACTTCAAGATCGAGTTCGGTAATTTTTATCGAGTTTATATGCTACAGTTCATGTAGTTTCTACAGGTTTAAGCTAAGTTCAAGCAACGTTTGTCAACTTTAAGATAAGTTCAAAACTCAATCGCTTTTTTTCGACATTGACTTCAAGTTTGAGTTTCGGCATTTTTTTTTCAAATTCAAGTTTGAAGCCCTTAATGATACCGATGATTTTGCTTTTGGGGCGTTTTTTAACCTTTTTTGGAAAACAGGGTGCGAAGTGCTTTCTACAATCTACAGGGGTGTGCAACCCACGGCCCGCGGGCCACAATCCGGCCCTCCAGGCCAGTCAATGTGACCCTCGACGATGGCAGGACAAAAAATTTTTTTTTTTTTAAATCGATTTATTTAGCTATTTGTACCGTCTATAATACACGGGTTGTGTTTAGCATTTTATAATTTTATACATATTTGACGGTGACTGGCTCTCGACGTTGTTAAAATTTTCGAAAGTGGCCCCTCAGTGAAAAAGGTTGCACACCCCTGATCTACATTGTGACAATAATGAGAGTTGTGTTGTCACCTTTAGCAATCTCTGTGGACCCTCATAACGGCCATAGCAGTGCTACTGTATATAGTCGTCCAAGTATAAGCCCCTTGAAGAATCCATTGAACTCCTTGAAGAATCCGCGTGTTTTGAAACCATAAGCGCTTCGTACAATTGATTTACTCTACCTTGAAGTAAACGCAAATTGCGAATGAGAATTTAAGTTCTTTTGAGGCGAAGAGATCAGTTTCCGGTTTTTTTGCTCATTGAACTCGGGAGAAGTTGTATACTGTCTCTTGTTTAAGTTCAAGAGTTTAAACACTATTACGGATCAGAGGTCTTGCAGTCAAAGTCCGCATTGTCGCGGACTTTAGTTGCTATTATTCTTCAACCAGGAATCTAAACACAATGATAAAGACATTTCGTCGCCCCTTTTCAAAATAGTCTTTAATTGATTTTAACTTAAATCACAACTTAAACAAACTAAATACACCGTCATGAGAGACATAAATCTATGCTATGAATGAAGTGATGTTTGTCCAAGAATTGAAGCATGCAGAATTGAAACAATCGAATATGGAAAGGAAGTACCGGTACAAGATATTGCTAAAAACTTGAAAAGAAGTCAAGGAAAGAGCTCGCTAAGCTGAGAATTGCAGGAGTTTAACAGCAGCAAAAGCTTCAAGATCTTAAGATAAACACAGAAATATACAGTCAACAAAAATATCCTAACTTTTACCGTGGAAAAGCGAGTGAATGGCAGAAGAACTTGAAGCAGCCGAGCAAGATATCATTTCAATAGCTGCTTACAAAGTGATGCAAAGGAAATTGAGTTGATTTATAACCTTCAATCGATAAAATTTCTTGAGATAATATAAGACGTTAATTGCATCATAGTCGAATTATCGCCATACCTCAGCTAGAGCACGTCGTTTATAATAGATTTACAGCAATTTCGGAAAGGATCAGCTGAAAAAAAATACTGCAGGCCTTATGAAATATTTTGTACTTCAAAGGTGTCCGTAGATTTTGAATTTATGTTTAACTACATTGTACAGTAACTTTACGTCATCCTTAGATTTAAAATGGATCATCACTCCAGTTTTGCGGCAGGTAAGTAGGCCTATTAGTAGCAACTAGCAACATGATTTCTTCAGCTACTGGTAGAATATTGTGGTAAGACCTTGAGACAAATGATTTTTTGCGCTTGCATTTTGCGCAGCAGCATTTTGTTGTTTTTCAGCGCAAATATCCGTCTCCCAACGTCTAGGTCGCAATATTAGGAAGAATGCGCACAGATTTTTGCAATTGCATGCAAATGCTTCGATTAGTATTGCATTGTCGGGTCCAGGGACGGACCAAAGGGCTCACGAACTCTAAAAAGTTTTAGCTTTACATTTAATACATTAAAACTTCAACATTTTTGCTGGCGAAAACCTACATTTTAAGCATTTTTGTTTCGATTCTTCTAGCCCTCCTTTAAAAAATAACTTTTTCCGGATACCCTCTTGTATGGGCTGTGATAGCAAGGGGAAGGTGGGGTAAAACGGGACGCAGGGCAAAACGGGACATTGTAGTTACAGATAAAAAAATTTGTTTTGGCCCCACCAATCAGATATATGTGACAGGTTACCACATTTTCAACCTAAGAAAAAAGAATAATGAATTAGATTTGATTTAGTGCAGATTGAGCAACCAAAGTTTGCTTGCGTGTATGTTAATGTAAGAGTCTTCTGGTAAATTAGTTCATTTTGTGACAGACGTCCTTTCAGCTTTGCTTCAGGATGATGATGGCAAACATGTTTGGGTATTATGCAGTCAAAATGTGGAACATGGTCACCCAAATTGAAAGGTTGTTTTAATGACAGTTCAATTTTTGAATATGTTCTACTGGGGCAAAATGGGACAAAAGTTTTAGTTAGTTATAATAATTCATCTGAATGTTAGGAAAGTTTTCAAATCTTAGGAAAGTGTTAACTTATCTGTTAAATATGTAATATGGTAGACTGGTGGGTTAGTGGTTCGCTGAAGCCTCTACTGGAGTCTACCTGGTCCGGAGCAAGACAATTTAACGCGGATGATTTGATGCAAACTTGACGCGAGAACAATTTTGATACAAAAATGCAAAACGTTGAGGTCGGCGGAGTTCGGGTCTGGGGGAGTTGATGGTTTGGAGGAGTTGGGGGTTGGGACCTTGACTCCAACCTCCCTCCCCACCTCAACCCACATGGTTTTCCAATCCCCTTGATCCCCATTGTTTTCCAACTCCCTGACTTCCACCGTTTTCCCAACCCATCTAATAAGTTAGGATTTCTTGTTTGAGTTAAGCTTTGCGTTTTTGCGTTTAAGGATTTAGCTGCAGATTTGGTAATACATAGCAGCAGTATGGTTTAGAACTGTTAGTTTTGAGTAGCCAAAACCGAACGCTGAGCTGTTCAAAAATGTGTAATATTTTAGTTAGGTTAGCAAGGTTTTGTACCAGAGATCGGACAAAAAATAACCTTCGAGCTGATTTGTGTATTAGTATCCTAGTTGCAGTGAAAAAAGCTAAATGTTATTGAACTTCTTATGATTGGAGCAAAACGGGACGAGTGTCCCATTTTGCTTCAAGCAGAGAGCAAAATGGTACGATTTTGAAAAATATATGCTACTTCTATCCGCAGTAATATTATTTTATAATGTTTTCTTTGTTTTTTTTTGAAATTAATCTAGCTAACTCCATTTGTCTGTTCTTTTTCTCTTTTGCAACTGCTATCCTTCTTTTCACTGTATTGAATGCTCAAACGCCAGGTTGAGTAATTTTGTTGTGTGGTTTTCGATATGGTCCTCCCTGATTGTTATCACTGATGAGGGACGTAATCCCGAAACAGGATGGCTCAGGTCTTATCTTGTATAAATCTAAATATCTCAATTGTCTGAATGCTTACAAAAGAAAAAATTTGTTGAAAATGAGATTATGTCCTCACGCACTCCATGCAAGGTCAACTTGTTTAAAAATGTGAAAGCTTAAGTGTCCCGTATTGCCCCACCTGCCCCAATACATGAAAGTTTTTCCCCCTTAAAGTTTTTTGTTTTGTTTCAGTGGCATCAACTACCTTTCAGACTGAAAGTAATTTCACATCTGAGAAAAATATTTCGGAATCGGGAATATTAGTTATGACCTTGTTTGGTGGTTTGATGTCTGTGGTGTCTATGTATACATCAATCGCATTATCTACGCAGCTAATAAAAAAGAATAAGGCAAGAAAAAAAGCATCAAAGAAAATATTAACACACCGAATCAGAGGTAATGAAAAGTTATTTCAATGTAAAGCAAGGTCTTCAGCTTATACTGCAGTGTTAGACTCTAATTTGGTCAAAAGGGACTTCTGACCAGCATGAGCCGGTCCCTGGTCTTGTTTTACTTGTTTGTGATTTAACAACGGATTTAAAATGGAATACCAAGGTAATACTACTTTATTGATGAACAGCTACCTAATTATTAAGATTGTAATGATTGTTTGCAACACCGAGCAATGCAAGCACGACATGAGCTGGGTGTACTAAGATTGGTTTAACCATAACGAGAACAATTTTGGTGAGCTCGCTCTGCGATCAAAGCTTTGGCTTCGACCAGTTTATGTCATTGCTTCGACAGGGTATACTCAGAGCACTTCGCTTCAGTATAAAATGTTCTTTGTAGGCTAAACAGCCAATCGGTTGGTTCACTCAGTTGTTCAGCGCAGCGCTATCGGTGCTGGGTTTCTGGGATTCGAATCCAGGGCTCTTCAAATCGGACACAGTGGCGCCAACGGCTCTCAACCCCTGCGCTGCTTCCCAAGCGCTAAGCCGCGGAGGTTGGCTCCTGCTACTCGTTACACGCTTCGGCGTATTGTGGCGAGTATAATAAAGATTTGATATAATTTTACATCGACAATATTTCAACTTATTCACTCTTTAGCTTCTTCCACAAATTGGATGGGTAATTTGAGCTTAGTTGCTTCTACTTTGGTAGTATTCCGTTTAGTGGTTGATCAAGTGATATTTTATTCTGAGGATCTGTCTGCAATTTCATGTAAATTTATGCAGGTACATTATTGTTTTACATAAAATGCCGAACCGACCGGTAACTCAGTTGTTAGCACATCGCTATTGGTGCAGGAAGTTAGTTATAAGGCCGGTTAAATCGAGCACAGTGTCGCTAACATCTGCGATGTTTCTTCGGAGCTGCACGTGTTGAGCAGGCGCTGAGCCGCGTAGATTGGCCCAAACCACTCGTTACACGTTTCGGCGTAATAACACAAGCAAAATCAAACTTTTTATCAAATATCGTGGCATTGTGCGCACTCAGTCCTATTTTGCGAACTAAGAACAGCGTTCAATCGAAATATGAGGCAATGCAATGTCTTCCAACCTTCAGGAATGATGTGAATAGACAGTGTAACCAGCATAGTACCGCCATAAGCTCGGCGATGTCACTGTTTTACTAGTTTGTTTTACCGGTTGGAGTGGTGGTAATAAGAAATCGCTGTCAGTGTGGGAGATTTAGGGTTCGATTCCCGAGTCGGTCAGATCATACACCACCGCTGAGGTGTTTCTTCAGAGCAGTGTTGCCCAGGCGATAAGTCGGGTAATGGGCTCCCTAACTCGTTACCCACTTTGACTTAGGCTATTGACGTAATACCCCGAATATAACCAAGGTTTTGATTGTTTGTTTTAGTTCATATCCAGAATGTTATACTCAGCAGCTCACTTTTGCGTTTACCTTTTCTTCTGGTTCCGGCAGCGCTCTTGCTACAAAAATCCATCTATGGCTAAACTTCATAACAAATTTTGCAGAGTGCTCAGCGCTGTAATATTACCTCTGTTTCTTCTTTTAAATGTTAGCGGTAAGTTGTATGAGTTTAATGCGAAACTTTAACGGTTTATCTAATAGGGGTTTGTTGCGTCAGTTTATCCGGCCGGTTGACGCTGTGGGTAAAGACATCGCTCTCAGCGTGGATGGTTCTGGGTTCGATTTCCAGGCCTGTCAAATTGGACACAGCGTCACCAACGGCTCACCACCGCTGCCACGTTTCTTCGGAGCTGTTTTGTCCAGGCGCTAAGTCGCGGAGATGGGTCTCGCTACTCGTTACTCGCTTCGGCGTAATACCACGAGTACAATGAAGATTTCATTTGATAACCAGCCACATTTTTCAAGTTACAGCCTCCATACAGTCACATCTTTTTTTTTTTTTTAGGTCTCATTCTCAGTGCTTTTTTGTGGTCATTTGAAAAAACTCATGATGAATGTGACGAAAAAATCGAAACGTATCTGCCTTTGATCGCCCTGTTCGTTGTCTCCGTGATCATGCAGTCAACTCTACTCATATTATTTCTTTATCCTTTGAAAAGTCACTCAAATTTTCTCCATGAACGAGACATGTTGGGGTACAAACTATAAACTAATGCTCGTATAGCACATAATGGAGTCGAACCAGTTGGTTATTACAATTTGTACATGATTAAGTTTCCAGATTTTCGCTCAAATTTTGTTCTGTCACATACATGGCATAGGAAGAACCAGGAGAGGCCACCGAGGCTCTAGTGCCTCTTTTTTTTGACAAATTCTCATCTGAAATGGCTTAGTGCAAGCCTTATGTTTTGACCCAAACTTATTCGTTTATTCTAAAGAAACCCTCCCTAAACTTCCAGCTGGCTAAGAACTATGTCCCTGATTGTATAAGAAAATGTTTTTTTAAAAAGGGACAAATTAATGTTTCGACTATAACAAAAGTCTCGTCAGCCTTGCTACGCACAGCCAATCCATGCTAAACTCATTCCAGACTGTAAAGACTCTTTTTTGCAATGCTTTACCTGGACATCTCGACTTCATCTCTTTTCTAGGTTGCGCCCTATTTTTAGCAGGCGACTGTCCCCAAACAACCATAACCAACGAAAGAGCCTATAACTACTAACCCACAACTAAGTTACTGGTAGCCTAACTAGCCCACATCACTAGAAGCCCCCATGGCAACCCACTCATTTGCAGCTGCATTTTGTTCTTTGCATTTTTTTCTTTGTATTTTTTTCGCTGCATTTTTTTCGGCATTGCTGTTTGCGGCAGCTGCAGATGAGTGGGTAGCCATGGGGGCTTCTAGTGATGTGGGCTAGTTAGGCTACCAGTAACTTAGTTGTGGGTTAGTAGTTATAGGCTCTTTCGTTGGTTATGGTTGTTTGGGGACAGTCGCCTGCTAAAAATAGGGCGCAACCTAGAAAAGAGATGAAGTCGAGATGTCCAGGTAAAGCAATGCAAAAAAGAATCTTTACAGTCTGGAATGAGTTTAGCCTGGATTGGCTGTGTGTAGCAAGGCTGACGAGACTTTTGTTATAGTCGAAAATGGTTTTTGTTTTCTGAAAATAAGGCATTTCGTTCTCGCTTTGTGATCAAAAATTGGAGAGTTACAGTAGCATTTGTTTTGTTTGCCGAAGTGGTTAAGACATCGCTACTGGTGCGGGAGGTCTTGTACTCAATTGCTGGGCCGGTCAACCCGACACTGTCGCAAACGGTTCGCCAGCACCGCTGCGTAGTTTTTGTGTTGCCCAGGCTCTGCCGCGGAGATGTTTCGGCGTAATACCGCCAGTATCATGAAGATTTGATTTTTTTTGTTGGTTATTTGTTTATGTTGTTTTATGATCGGTTTGCACGTGTTCGCTAAGTTTAAAAAGAAAGAAGCCTCTGCTGTGTAATAACTATACAGCCATTAGGCTTATATACGATGGGGATAATTAATGATTCATTTGGTCGACCATAATTTTTGTCCAACCACTTTTGTTATTTTTACAGCCAAGCTGACAAAGTTCTTGCGAAGTTAATAAAGCGATCCGTCATTTGCACAGCACTTTGTATCCTTGCGGATGCATCCGCATTTACCATAGCGGTTTCAATGGATCCCAACCGCCCATTCATACTTACTAACTACATATACAATGCCAACTTGATTTGCAACGTCATTTGCATGGTTGGATCGTTCGCTGACTGGCGCTACAGAATTGCACCCTGGTGCGAGCATAGAAGTAAAAAATACAGATCTGGATCTTACGTTGGTTCTGGCTATGCAGCTTCTCTTAAAAATGGGTCAAATTCAGCTGCCGGAGCTCAAGTGTAACCTAATCGTGGTCTGCAAAAAGATGAAGGAAGACAAATAATCAGAAAGCACGTGCGTCACAGCAAAGGCACCAGTTTCAAGTTGGACTTGTATTGCGTTTCGAGCCTATAACTGCGCTTTCTGCCGAAGAATAACTTTGCTTTTAAACAGTTCGATGCAATCCAAATGGATTTGTTGATGTGAGGCGGACTACACTAACGTTGTTCAGTAAATGTATCAAGTTTCTTAGAGAACGTTATAACTTTAAGTGGGCAGTCTTCAAACGGTTTGAGTTCATGCGATGGCAATTCAATGAAGCATATGACTCGAAAATGGTTCGGGTTTATCGTGACTTGTAGTAAGTAGATGACTTTATTGGTGGTACACACAAGCATTCTTTGTTCTTCACTCTACAGTATAACCATACCAAAACCGACTTGAATAGCAAAAAGTCATGTTTTAAATTGTGCGTACAGAGATTGCGGTCTTAAAACATTCGATTCATAAAAAAAAACACAAAAATATTTTGTATGAAATTCTGTGAAAATGCTGTGATTAAATAGGCTACGATTTAATTATCTTAACAAAATTATGTAAAGCACAAGATTCAAATAAAATACAAAATTTCAAGAACTTTTCAACATACACAATCCTAATAGGCTATCACAGCATCATAGGAATATCTTAGTTGTGAATGTGACTTATGCATGTCCCACCTTATTTTCTTTACCTAACCCGTATTAACCAAAAGGGGGCAGAATCACTCTTCCCCATGCGAGGAAGGTCGAAACATTGCGCTTTGCCGTGCATTCTTTTGTGTTACTGTTTGCTGGTATTTTGCACTGGTTGTGCTGAGTAAATTTGTGCATCAAACGTTTGGGTTTCTTACATCCTCGCCTGGGGAAGAGTGATTCTGCCCCTTTTGGTTAATACGGGTTAGGTAAAGAAAATAAGGTGGGACATGCATAAATCACATTCACTACTAAGATATTCCTATGATGCTGTGATAGCCTATTAGGGTTGTGTATGTTGAAAAGTACTTGAAATTTTGTAATTATCTCAAGTTGCAAAAGTAACAAAGCTAAATTCGCCTATACGAAAGCAAAAAAGATAAACTTGAAGAATGGCAGTGCAACAAAATTTCGTCACGTTTTTGCAACGAAGCCTGTTGCACTCGATAAGATACAGCAAAAATATATCAAAGTATGCAGAAAACTATTGAGTAAGCGACATTTTTTATTGCATTTAAAACCTCGGAAAATCGCTTTGCCCATTGTTTTGAGTCTAGAGATCATAAATCGACTTTTATCTGGTTTTATTCACGGCCTACCTTTTTCTCTATAACCTTGCACCTTCACTACATGAAAACCGATGTAAAAAAGTCGAATTGCAATTACCCATCTCTATTTTTCCCAGAGTCAGTTATTGACGTGAAATTATATTTGAAATTTTTTGGCGATTTTGCTTGTCTTATTGTTGCGGTAGGTGATGACAAAAGCAAAAAGGCGCTAATTTTTAACTTTTTTGTGTTTTTCTTTTGTATCTTCTTTTTCGTAAGTGTGCGAAGAAAATTTTGAACTGAAAACCGTGCTGTTTAAATGCAGAGTTATACCAATTGCAACAAACTTTCTGGTTGACAGCAAAACAAAATGTGAGCGTGAAATATCGCGAACGCATTTTTGCATCACATGTGACACAGTAGACCTAGTATACAACACAACACTTCAAGTGCACGACGAAAACATAAAAATGTGAAGAGATAGACCTAACCAACTGAATTTAGTTTTTTCAGCGCAAAAAATAAGATTTTTCCACAAAATTTAAGTTTTCATTATCAAGAAATCGACGAAGTTTGTTGAGAATTAGAAAATACTTGAGTAGAAACGGGAAAGCCACAGTAAATCCCACAACAATTTGTGTTGCGTTTCAAACCTAACAGCGCTTTGTGGCTTTACTTTTCCTCCTTAAGCTATTTTCGTTCCATATTTATTCTATTCCCGAGTATGAAAATGTTTTTTTTTTAGTTCCAAGATTCAATGTAAAAAAATAATTTCTACAAATCTGTAAGCATTTTGACCTCTTCTTTTTGTGCATATGACCTTCTCTGGTGAATCAAAAACCCTTGAATTTTCGCTCCACTTCAATTTGAGTAATTTTCAAACTAAACCCATACTTTTTATCTTTTTGACATTGTGATATTTTCTTTTCTGCATACCATCAGCACTACAAAGTTGCCATTTATTTTTGCACGTCTAGGTTTCTGGTAATATTCTGGCATCCGTTCGCGCGGTCCCGACCTTTATTCTAGTGTGAGTAGGAAAGCGCGTCACAGATGCAATAACAGTTTTGAGGGAATTCAGTCCATCGTACGGTTGCCGGTCTGTGGCATTTTCAAGCAACTTCATCCGGTCGTCATTGTCAGGGTTTCTTTTATCTTTGTCATGGCGAATCATTTTAAATCTAAAATAAAACAAGATAACCGGCCGGGTTGGCTCAATTGCTAAGCATATCGCTATCGGCACGGGAGGTCTGGGGTTCAATTACCGGGCTAATCAAATGGGACACAGTGTCGCCAACGGCTCTTTACCGCTGCAATGTTTTTTGGAGCTGTGTTGCCCAGGCACGAAGTCACGGAGATGGAGCCCGCTGTTCACAACACGCTTCGACGTAATACCGCAAGTATCATAAAAATGTGATTTAAAAAAAACATGTCCCATAGGCTTGCTTATAGGGCTTTCAGTGTTGATAATGTTGGTTCTGTGCTGTCTTTCCTCGCCATATGGTAACGCATTTAGTCAGTAAATGAAGCCTTTACGTTTGAATTCTTAGCCTGAGGTCCGCAATGGTTCTTCAAGGGATCCATGAACCAGTGATGTAGTTAAGACCATCACCTACAAGACCAAGACCTTGTAAATTATTCAAGATCAAGATCGTCTTTGTCAAGACCAAGACCTTTGAGTTTTTTCAAGACCAAAACCAAAAAAATGGGACGAGTTTTAACAGTTTATCACTTATCGCTATTTTTCTATAACAACAAAAAAACGGGCAAAATATCTTCAGTATATTAAAAGAAATAAGAATAGCACAGTCACACTCACACAAATGATTGGCAACACATTACACGCATAAAACATTACATAAGGCTAAAATTGCACTTAAAAAAAAATTAACATAGATAACCAGCGGGGTAGCCTACTCTATTGAAGTGCGACTTATAATCACTTAAATTTTTACTAGATGCTTTTTATTTCTTTCGGTCTTGAGACCTAACTAAAATCAAGACCCAAGACCGCAAATGGTCACGACAAAGACCGTCTTGGTCAAGACCATAAAAAAATGGTCTTAAGACCTTCATCACTGCCATGAACCATAACATATAAAGTATGAATATCACTAATTGACCGTTAAATATTTGTTGCAAAGAAGTTCATCAGATTGGTTCGCAGCTAAAAAAGGTCACCGTAGTTTTTTAGTGTAAAATTTTACGTAGTCGATTCGATTCACCGTTGGAACTTGAAACCAAATTCCCTGCAACAGAAGTTTTCGAATGGCTGCTGGCTCGAAAAGCGCTTGTGCTTAGCGTATTACTCCTATACCAGCTGCAGTTTACTGAAATTCGTAATTCAAGGCTTTAATATCTCCTAATAATAAGGTCTTTCTGCCTCGTCACTCTTGATTAAAACAGCGAAGTTGCTAAGGCGAAATCAGCTTGCCTCATTGACCACCAACAATGGACTTTTCAATCAACTAACACAACATTTCGGAAAGTTGTTTAAACAAAAGTTCGTGAAGCTTATAGGTTAAAACAAGCTAAAGGAAGTTGACATAAAATTATAAGGAAGAAGGAAAATAGCTTGTGGTTTCAGCAGCGAAGTAGTTGATGACAGCTGTAAGCAGTTTAGCATGATAAGGCAAAAACTATTCACTACGTAACAGGTGATGACGACATTATATTTCACTTTAGCAAACACTTTATATCAACAAAGCTCCATCCACTTTTTTAATCATAAATGTTCAATAAATAGTACACTTAATTAATATATGGTTATTTGTAAGATAGACAAACTGCTCAGCAAATAAATAGGATAATAATACTTTTTATGAGGGAGAATGGCCATAATAGAAGACAGATATTTTTGAACCAACCAAACGGCCGAGTTGCAGAGCTGTAAGCAGTAAGCAAGGAAAGACTTTGCTTTTTAGTTATTGCAGAGCGTCTGCTTCTGAAATGGTGGGCTCGGGTTCGATCTCGAGCCGGGTCAAAACAATGACTTGAAAATGGTACTCACAGTTTTCCTGTTTGACGCTCAGTATTAAAGGGACTATTATTGAGAAAAGGTTGGCAAGTTTACTGGTTATACTGATGGGAAAGGAAGGCACTTAATGGCATTTCCCCATGTTGCATTGGTATAGAGGTGGCTGATAACTCCTGTAGGACGCTAAAAAGGCAATACATAGATAAAACGTACCTGGTGAAATTCTTTTCCGACCTCCATACGTCATATCCTTTCATTATGATGCGTTCGTTCATATCGTCATCCTCTCCACCCCAGCCCTAAATATTGTGGTCTTGCATGCACAAACTGCATTGAAAACGTCAACAATAATCCGCAAAGAAACGCGGTTAACCCACATTGATGCAAGTAGTGAAATGGATGCGTTTGATGCAAAAAAAAAATCAATCCTATATTAGGCCTTTACCATTACGTTATAAAACTCATTCTCCTATTTTTTCAAAGTCACTCATTACTTTTTTATCACAAACAGATCGCATCCACATTTATTTCTTCCATACCGGTAAATAAAGTTCTTTTTGCTTGGACGGCTCGTGTTTTTCTGTAGGTAATATTGTACAAGTTGTATCATGTGGTTAGGTGGTGCTAAAACGTAGGCAACCGTAAAATCCCTTCTTCGGCTTAAAATGCGTAACTGATGGTCACTTATTTGGCAATGATTACATTTTCAACTCTAGGAAAACTCTTCTACTGACGTAGGGTATGCACCGAAAATAAACTTTTTATGCAGCCAAATCAAAAGCGTATAACTAAAAACGCTGTAATAACTAAAAAAGCAATGTCCTTCCTGGCCTACTGGCGGTAAGTCATGACGACTTCCTCTTGTTGGGTCGGAGGCTAATAACAGCTTTCGATCGCCAGCAGTGCAAAGCACTCCAGTCAAACGTTAAATTCTTTAAGATATATTTATCCGAAGGGATGAGTGATCCTGGCAAGATCAATCGTTCTGGAAGATGAATGTATCTTACCTGAGGGCGGCTGATGAGGGCTAATAGCCCGAAACAGCGCTGTCCCGCTCTACGGTAAAAACGCTGTAGTCTACCTTAACTACCACTTAATTGTTTCGAGACGCTGTGAGTTAGAAAAGGAATAAAGGGAACGGAAAACATTCTATAAACAACTGTTCTTTTTTGAAGTGCAATATGCATAGCAGCATAGATCTTCCTCTACGAAAAGCCGTACTCAACCCTTTCATCATCCATCCGGGCCATCTCTATATGGGGCTCTACAATATCTTTTCTCACCGCGTATTCGTTTGAAAAACCATTCAAATCTTCAAATTGTTGCTTTGTAAATCCGATAGCAGCTCCAACAGTGAGGCCACAGCAGAATTTGTACGAGTACTTATCAATATAAGGAGCAATGTGGTTAATAGTTTTACCATCTGCACGTAGAAGAAACATCAAAAATGATATTGTATCAAGTTGCCTAGTGATTAGGCATCATAGTCATCACCAAAAATAATAATATTGCAAGGCAAAGTAATTTCATCTCCAAGTTTTTCGTCTGACACTCATCAGTTGAAAATCATCAGTCACAAAATCGATTTTCTTCAGATGAGCGTGAAACGAAAAGCTTGGAGATGAAATTACTTTACCTTGCAATAGTAAAATTTTGTACCGCAAATCACCTGTTAAAATAATGATATTTCATAATAACTTCACTGAATTAACAACGATTCAACACGTGAATCGGCTCTGACTTTTAAATGACTCAGCTTCAACCGAGCGTCCGGTTCAAGGTGGTTTGGGTTTGACTTGACTATAAATGAAGAATTGACTGCCTCAAACAAGACTTGAAATCAGTGACTAAAAAGTGGAGTTAAAGCAATTGTTTTCTAAACCGGGATTTCGCCTTATAGCATTACATCTCGCTAGAACTTGATAGGATTTTTTGGACAGTTACAAAACTGCAGAAGGCTTAAAGCTCTAGCTTTAATTTTGATAACCATAAAATGTTTCAAATTGGTCTCCAGTGTCCGCTATGACTGTATCAATGGCTTTACCAACGCATACTCACCTCTACATGTGTATATGATTCTGTCGTCTTCTGCTATGATATCTACGTCGTGAAAAATGAAACAATCAATGTCGTCGCTAACATTTTTCGCGTAATAATATCCAGTGTTCATCAGCTGACCTGCAGAAACAAGAATATGAGATTGTAAGATTAAAAAACAAGTATCTTGTCATGCGCCCATATCAATGACTAGCTGAATAGGGGCGGGTATTTATCGGGTCATAACTTCATTCAAGGCTTTTTTATCAATGCCCTTGCCTATGTTTTTTCTTTCTTTTGTATTAGCGTAACGATTTTTTTTTTTGTCAACATCTACTGCGCAATTGTTAAATCATAATCACAATCCGCACAACTCAGTGCTTTTAGCAGGCAATCTCTTGGCCTGTCTAGTGCAAAAAAACTAAAAACTTGAGTCACTTGCAACACCAGCAAAACTTTATTAAGTTAAGAATCGAACCCACATCAATTCGTTTCGCTAGTGAACTTTTTTCATGTCTATTTACAGATGCATGACCAAATTTACAAAGCATAATTGTGGAAATGTCAGTTTAAGTTTACTTTCGCTGTCGTCATTATAAGCAGATGTGTACCTTTGTTAAATGTTTTTTCGTCTTCCTGTTCTACAACTATAATGACATAACAAAGCTGCTGCTTCCAAAGCAGATCGTGCGTGTAGTGAAGAAAGAATCTGAAAAGAACACGGCGTGTTTATAAAAACACAGCTATTTACTGCGGTTTATTATGCTACTTCTCGACAAAAGTTGAGAAAAATTCGGTTTTGCTTCATTGAGATCGAAGTTTGGTCAGTAAAAAAACTGCGTCGCATTATACCGTGAATAGCTCAATTCAGCTTATTTTATGAACAAAAACATTCAAGAACCGTTAGCCTATACGCAGCTTCTGTTATTTCAAATGCTGAAGAGCTCGACGTTCCAAAACTTCCAATTCATTTAGAGTAGCTGGGACCGGGAGGACCGATTTCAATCCGCAGAGCGATGATTTGCACTCTGATCCGGTTGTTTGTTTATTGTACCACGGCGCAGTTATAAAATACTACTATTGTAATCAAAATTTTTACCGAAGGTGGTATTCTCTGTCTCTGAACGGAATAATGATTGCACTGAATCCTCTACAAGAGCAAGTTAAAGGCTTGTAAACTCCTCCCAGTTTAATTTGTTTTTGATATTCCAGAGCGACTTCTTCCAGCGTCGGAGGCCAGTTCCAAGTCCTAGATTTGTCCGACACTTCTCCAGTGTCTATAAAAGAATAAAACTTGTGGAAGATGATAATACAAACTGATAAGGAGAGGAGGCGTGGCTCCACCTACTCCAAGGTCGTTTTAATTTTAACCCAGTGGTTTTCAACGAGGGTTTCTCGGAACCCTCGGCTTCCGCCAGTATACTTCACAGGTTCCGCAAGTTTACAATTTAAAGCTGGGTTCAAGTCAGTTAGTAAGCTAAGTTAATGCACAGGGTTCCTCGAGTCTCCAAAATGTTTCATTGATGTTCCGCTCCACCAGAAAGGTGCAAAACCTCTATTTTAACCAAAGGCCGTATAACCAACGGACTTTTGAATCCAATGTCAAAACAGCATTAAAACGTAAGGAACTTGCCTACCGTATTACAGGAGCAACTATATACCCAGTCAAAAAAATTGCATGGCAATTCCCGGGCTTTTACATGGCCGTGTGTTTCAAGACTTGGCACAGCATGGCTTCCCAAGCAATTGCCAGGTATTTTTTTGACGAAATTCAAATCGTGGCAATTGCCGGGCTTTTAGTTGGCGCCAAGTTTGCAACACTTGGCACAACATGGCTTCCCAAGCTATAGCCAGGTGTTTTCTTAAACAGTATCCAAAACTAGGCAATCGCCAGGCTCTTCCATGTTGCCGAGTTTGCAAGACTTGGCACAAAATGACTTACCAAGAAAATGCCAAGTATTTTTTTTACAAACTTCGAAACTTGGCAAAATATAATAAAAAGCCGCCGAGTTTAAAAGACTTGGCAAGCTACAGCAATACAGCATAGCTAGAAAGGTGTCTTCTTTAACAAATTTTAAAAGTAGACAATCGCGAATAGCTTTATGCATGGCGCTGAGTACGAAATCTACGAAAGACTTCGCACAGCATAGCTTCCCAAGCAACTGACACGTGTTTTCTTCAACAAAATGGGAATCTGCAAAACGGAATTTATATACATTTCGCCGAGTTTGAAAGACTTGGGGTCAAATAATGCACCAACCTGAATATTTTTTCATACATTAGTATCGCTTTGTATATTAAGAACGCCTTGGGTATTGACGTAAATCTACATCCGGCGATGACAGGGATTTTTCCTTGAGACATAATGGAGCTACCTCTTAACTGTCGTTGCTCTCAGATCACCCTCGGGTAAGGTGTCGCATCTGCTAGCCTCCCTATCTGGGGTTACAGATTCTGGCTCAAATATTGTTCTGTGTAAGTGATAACCATTTTTGTGTGTGTTTTCGTATTAACGTATTGTTATTGCTTCGTTCGTTTTTTTTTTATAAAAAGAAGTGCAGCGCATTAAGATTTTAAACATAAAGGTGCAGCGACCGTGCCTTTTATTTCTTGACTGCGATTTTTTTTTATTATTATTTTCAGGCATGTTTCAACGTATATGGTTTTGTCGCTGTAACCTATTTTCGGCCATTGTTTTTGTTATTCGTTCTTTTTGTTGTTATTTTGGTCGTTAAATAAATATAAACTACTACTAAAGCCTATCGAACGAAGGCTTCACAATTGTTTATCCGCCATCGCTAACCCACTACTTTGCAACTTCAGCGCGGCGTTAAGCTTTACAATTTCTCAGTTTTATGGTAAAGCTGTAACACCATAGTTTTTAAGGCCATGAAATTGAATTTCATTCTTCATATTTGCAGTTATGTATTCATACTTGCGCTTTTGCATTCTTCATATTATTCTTCGACATTGATTTTACTTTTTCGAAAGCAGTGTAATAACAAACGCAGCAAGCAGGCTTGAATGCGAGCCTGCTCTGCAGAACCGATTCTTTTTAAAAAAAGTTCAGCCGAGTGTAAACAAACACCATGAAATTTATTCAATTATTTTTGAACTATGTGGTAAAAATGAAATGCGTAAAAATGAAAAACTTTTCAGTGCTTACAAAATAATTTTTGCTACTAGTACTTTCACTTCCTCATATAAACCGTTCTATTGCAATACGAATCGGCACCAAAGCCAATCTTCAAACTTGAACTTGCAGACACTATCTGCAAACGCAATACAGGGGTTTCCGCAGTTTCTTGTCTATATATTGGTTGTGCTGTTGCGTCACGAAGTTCCGCAAAGCTATTTTCGTAATTATATAAATCTCTGTATTCTTGTATTAAATGTTTCTCATACGAGGGAAATCCCCATCCGCCTAACCAATGTTGCATCGCTTAGGTTAGGTCAATTAAGGTCGTTTGCTTCAAAAAACTGGCTGTTCAGCGGCAATATACGAAGACGAAGGAGGTGGTAGTATAGTAGCAAAAAGTAGTCTTCACGAAAAACTCAAGTGAGAAAAGGTTTATCTTGCTTACGAGGAAATATTTACATATACATATATATATAGGTTTTAGTAACTAAGCAAGGTCTAAGAGATGGAAAAAACTGTTTAAACCGTACAACTAGGCTAGTATTTTACGAGCAAGAAAATATTTATGCGCCAATATTCAAAGTTTGGAGGCCTTCAGTAGGGTTGGGGAGACTTGAGTCAGTGACTTGACTCGAGTCGCTAAAAAAATGACTTGACTCGAGTCGCTTCGCGAGAAGACTCGGACTCAACTTTAGTGACTCGACCATCACGACTCGATTGGCCTAGGTAGTACTTTCGAGACCAGTCGAGACTCGACTCGAGTCTGTATGTAAACTGACTCGACTTGACTCGAGTCTGTGGTGCAAATTCACTTGACTCGACTCGATGCACGAAAAGACTCGGACTCGATTCGGGACTCGACATCAATGACGCGAGACTGGACTCGGACTCCACTTCCAGCGACTCGTTCCCAACACTCGCCTTCAGAATTAAAAAAGTATTCTATTACGAAATCAGAGCGGTGCTTATAAATAGGGCAATTTTTTTATAACCTAAAAATGTAAAAAATATGACTTTATATTTTCTAAGATATGACCTTAAATATGACCTAATTTCTACTAGTCTTGATTCTGAAAATAAGCAGTCGAGTTGGAGTGCATCATTTATTTAATGCAGTTGTAAATTTTCGGCAAAGAGGTAGACTTTCTATACCATATTGCAGCAACTGCTAGCAGACTAAATATTGGTAACATTTTATTTAAAAAAAAACTAAACGTTTTCGACCATTCGTTTGGTCCTCTTCAGAGCAATAATTGGTTACTACATTTTAAGCAAAAAATATCCAAATGACAATATTTAAAAAAATATAGTAAATTTTAACATTACTAACAGTAACTCATTATTACACAACAGTAATTCATACTATGAATATTATCACAAATGAAATGACGTATGAATATACAGAAAGTACTAACACAAAACAAAATAAACACTGTACTCAGTTTAGACATACTTGTACTAAAATACATTTAACAGAAAAGATGACCCCCCTGCATACAACTGAGTATTAAGTATAGGATTATGTTTTTTTATTAAAAGAGCTTCTTGAATTTTAGTGCTGTATTCTGTGTTGCATTTTGTAATTACTTTAAAATTTAAAATCTAACACAAACATTGACAATTTTAAAGTAATTAGAAAATGCAACACAGAATACAGCACTAAAATTCAAGAAGCTCTTTTAATAAAAAAACATAATCCTATACTTAATACTCAGTTGTATGCAGGGGGGTCATCTTTTCTGTTAAATGTATTTTAGTACAAGTATGTCTAAACTGAGTACAGTGTTTATTTTGTTTTGTGTTAGTACTTTCTGTATATTCATACGTCATTTCATTTGTGATAATATTCATAGTATGAATTACTGTTGTGTAATAATGAGTTACTGTTAGTAATGTTAAAATTTACTATATTTTTTTAAATATTGTCATTTGGATATTTTTTGCTTAAAATGTAGTAACCAATTATTGCTCTGAAGAGGACCAAACGAATGGTCGAAAACGTTTAGTTTTTTTTTAAATAAAATGTTACCAATATTTAGTCTGCTAGCAGTTGCTGCAATATGGTATATAATGCAGTTGTATTCCATAACCAAGTAAGAATACACATTATGTTTGTAAAAATTACATCCAGGGATCAAAAGGTGTTTAAGAATCGAGGAGCGTTCTACAGAAACTGATGTGGGTTGTGCTCCTTGAAGCAGTGCTACTTCTGCTGGAAAAAGCTCGCTTTTGGATATACTGCTTTATTTGGCATGGGTTTATTTGGATAACGCTTTTGGATATAGCCTACTGCTTTATTTGGAATGGGTCGTCATTAAAACAGAGATTTTGAATAGCTTCCACAGCAGCAACAATCGTGTTTGAGGAATTGGTAATTTCTTCGATTAACACTGCAATTTCTCGGTAGTTACTAAAAATTTGCCTCAGTTCGCAAAGTACATCTGGGGCTGCAATAGCTTCCATTGCTCGCTCCAACAACTTTCCACCATCCTCAAAACTGCTGACTATCTGCTTGACAATTTGAAAGTTTTTCGCATAGAAAAACGATGCCTCTAGCCATGTGCACCATCGAGTCAAAATTGGTTGTGGTGGGGCTGACAAACCGGGTGCAGTAAATAAAGAACGGCGGTCTTTGTTTTTTATCGTTGCTGCCTTTATAGATGAGATCAAATTGTCGGTAGCCTTGAAATGTGCTCGTACATGTTTGTCACATTTTACAACGGTGGCACAAAGCTGTCAAAATAGTTCATTTCAAGGATTGCTGGTAAACTCTTCGGGAAATTGATTGACATATCTCTTCGCTTTTACAGCTTGTGAGTCTGCGGTTTTACCCATTTTGTTTGCTAAAACTTACACTGCACTGTAGTCAACTGCAAAAGTCTGCAAAAACTAATTGGTCTAGCAATGTTGTTTTGAATCTATAATAAAGCTGCAATAAACGTTGAAAAAGTTTACTAAGCTGCTCTTTGATACGATCTTTGTTTTAGTACTACATGTCACTCAACTGAAATTTTACCCCACTATTACTGTATTAGGCTACCAGCTTTAAAAGTGAATTTCTTAGCCTTTTGGTCTCATAAAACTTCTTAACACTTACTTCATTCACATAAATAAGCTACAAACTATCTGCAGATAGTGGGAAATAAGCCTATGCCATAAAACTTTGCACAAGCCTACACCCAGTATATCAAGTTGACTCAGTGACTCAAAAAAAAAAAATGGCTAAATGTCTGTCTGTCTGTAGCATGCTGCTCTCCTCGTTGCTACTCTCTCAATCACGTTTCAGTCAGACTTTCAATTGACAAACAACACAATTCGCAAAAACAAAAAATTTCTATGACATCACAAAACCGCAAGTAGTTGCCACAGAGTTGTGAAACTTACAACTTTTGATCTAAATCTAAATCCTTCGCTAACAATCCAAAACTGCATTATATGACCAATGTTGCCATATTTCTAACAGCAATTTATCAAATTTAAGATTCTGTTTTGTTGCTTAAAATTAACTCTGCCGGAAAAAACTACGCTTAAAAAAGTGACGAAATTCGGTGCCCTTTTCCTGAGAAAAAATTTTGAATACGCCCCTGACATGAAAAACAAGTTCAAAGGGCTTATTTACGCCCGTTCTCGGGTCTAAACATATTTGATTTAAAAAATTCAACCAAATTGAAATTTACATCCCCCCACCAAAACTTTCTGAATCCGCTCCTGGCTGAGCGTTTTTTTTTCCTGTATAAAACTAGGGGTTCACGAGTAAAAAATTATCACCCTTTTTATCAGTTTTATCTTAAGATTTTTTTTTCGTTTTATAATGTAGACGACTATTCAGTATATTGTGATGAAAACAAAATTCATGTTATTGGCATGCCCAGAAGTAAGGTGGTTCGTTCGACGTACAGGCCATATGATAAATTATCAAAATCGCAACGATGGAGGCGAAAGAAGGAAAGAAATTATCATTCAGAATTTAATGCACCAATTACTCATAATTCAACTTTTCTCTCGGCGGAAACATCGTCGGCTGAAAGCATTTCAAGTTCATCACAAAAGTCTACTACTCTTCCTTCTAGCAAGGAAGAAGATAGTAATAAATGCATCATCATGAATTCTTTGGATAAAAATTCCGCGTCTACTTCTCCCGTAGTTTGTAATGTTAGAACTAATCTTTCAAATGAAGACATTGCAGCTGTGGATAGATGTAATGTGACAGATTCTGGACCCTGCTGTGCTGAAAGCATCAACTTTAAAGCTAAAGAAGTGGCTTTGACAAGAAAGATGTCTCTTAGGCAAGACATCGCCTCTTGGGCACTCCTAGAAAAAAATGTCCCAAAAACAGCCATTGCATCTTTATTAAAAATACTAAGTAGATATCATGAAGAAATTCCTCTATCGGTTGCCAGTCTTTTTCCACCATCAAATTTGCGATATGAATCTATGTTAAAAGGGGAATATGTTCATGTTGCGAACTGGATTGTTTCGTTAAAAAATCTCATTTCCTATCAAGCGCCTGAAACCAACTTGGTACATTTATTAGTTAATGTGGATGGTTTACCTTTATTCAAGAGCTCCCCTAATTACAGATTGTATCCAATTCTTGTAAAAGTTCTTGAAATAAAATCACGGCCTATATGCGTTGGAATTTATTGCTCTAACAAATCTATGGACAGGGAAATGCCACCACCTGACATCTTTTTGAAATCATTTTTGGATGATGTTAAGTCTTTGGCGGAAGATGGCCTAAAAGTACACGATAAGGTGTACCTCCTGAAAAATTGTGTTACTTACATATGCGATGCTCCTGCTAGAGCTTCGCTAAAATTGATTAAAGGACATTCTGCCTATAACAGTTGCGAAAGATGTACCATCACAGGAGAATATCATGATTATAAAGTATGCTTCATTGGGGAAGGCGAACGCAGAACTGATATATCATTTAAAAATCAAGTTGACGAAATGCACCACAAAGGTGTTTCTGTTTTGGCGCAAAGTGCCGACATGGTGTCAAGCTTTGTACTCGATTCTATGCACATGGTTTATCTCGGCATCGTTAAACGTCTTTTGTCTTGGTGGAAAGGCGTACCAAGGTAAGCCAAGTCAGCTTAATTAGAGAAACTTACATTCCAACTTTTTTTTTGGGTCTAGAAAAATTTTGGGTCTATTTTCCGTTGAATTCCGTTGTCTATTTTTCAGTTGAATTTGAGGGGAAAGTAACGAACAGCAAAGTTGCAGCTTGCACCCGCTGTCCCGTACCTTCACTTTTAATTTATGTTTTGGTTTAGGCAACTGCAAGCTAAGCTTTCAAGAAATAGCTTAGACGAAGTATCGAAAGCGATAGAAGATAGCAAACAATACATTCCATCGGAATTTAAAAGAAAAATGAGACCTTTAAAAGACTTAGCTTTCTGGAAAGCTTCCGAATATCGATTGTTCTTGCTGTACTTTGGATGTGTGCCACTCAAAAACCACACAATACTTTCTAAGCCAAGATACGTTCATTTTTTAAAATTATGCATTTCCATAAGATTGATGCATATGTCGAAACTTACCAAAGACGGTATTGATATATGCAAAACGTTTCTGCGTGAGTTTTCCCTTGGTAGTGCGCGCCTTTATGGCAAGTCCTTTGTATCTTACAATGTCCATAGTGTAATGCATTTGACTGACGATTACTTGAGATATGGTTCCCTTGATAGGATTAATTGTTTTCCCTTTGAAAGTTACTTAGGCATTTTGAAGAGTACCGTTCGTAGTGCCTACAAGCCGTTGCAACAAGTAGCGGTTCGAGCATTTCATGAAAATGAAAATATCGTACTTAATGCTTCAGCTTATGACAGCTCAAGACCTGTGTTTTTCCACTCTGTATCAAGAGGGGTTACTCTTCCTGTAGACCTATATGAAGAATCAGAAATAACGCATTATCGCTCTGCTAAATTACGTAATGGATTTCTAATCAAACGCAGCTCTGAGAAAGATTCGTGTATTGCTTTTGATAAAAATCGTGTTGGGTTGGTTTGTGACATTATTGACTGCAAAGGCCTAAAATATTTTGTTGTTAATGAGTTGAAAAGTGTTGTTGATTATTTCGTGGAGCCAATTAACTCAATGGCAGCAGGAATTTACCTGGCATCGAGCAAAAGTAAAAATTTTTTGTTGATACCCATTTCACGAGTTAAAGCAAAGTGCTTCTTACTTCCGATTCGCCACAGTAAATGGGTGGCAATTGAAATTCTTCACTCATTGTTGTAAAACGTATTGAGTAATTTAAAGTTACGTGTTTTTTATGTGGTTTTCATGTCTTTCTTGAATTTCTCAGTTTTTAAACTTTTCTAAGCCAGCGTTTCTTATTTTTTTATCTATTTTTTACTTAATTTATTTTTAATAGTTTATTTTTGATAAACATAGATTTTGAGAGTTTTTTTTCATTGGTTTTAGTGAAACCTCTTGTTTTTACTTTAAAACGCTCTGTGCAGCCCCTACTAACAATGTTCACTTTTTTTCTACAGCACTGTATTCTGTAAACTATGAATTTGAGTTTCCAGACATCTGTTTAATTAGTTTTGTTTTTCAGGATTGGAATATAAGATTATAATTCACCTACATTACAGGATAATTTTATAAAAGATGAATACCAAAAATAACAAAAGGATTCGAAATTTTAACCTGGTACAATTTGACGACGGATCTAATGACATCGTTCCTCGAGAGTGGCTCTTAAACACAGAGTTGTGTAAATGGCCCCCGCAAGAATTAACAAATGACGGAAAAAATAATATCGAAAACCTAGCAAGAAAAAGGGTGACCCCTGACTCGTATTGGAGCACCTGCATTTGCAAAATTTTATGCAGTGCAAGTACGTAGCAAGCATTATTGAAAACCAGTTGCTTTCGTTCAGCTGTAGTACTGTGTGGCGCATAATTTTTCATCCCTATTTTAGCCGAGAATTTTTTATATTTTGTCGGTAGAGTGAAAGCAAATCTTTCTTTTATCGACAAACTATTCGAGATGAGCACTAGACCACTAAAGCGCAACGCGATTCTTTTTAATAAAGTAGTTAATTATGTCAAGATCCACGGCAATTTTCAATAAAACAATGTCATCATTTAGAAACAATGGAAAGATGCATCACCAAAGGCTATGTCGCATTGTCAAATGCTCCTTCCACCAGTACAGAAGAGGAGCCACAATCAACTGAAACTGCCACTGATGATCTAAGAAGCAATAGCACATTTTCTGTGCTGTCGAGTGTGGTTGAAGGGTAATTTTATTGTTTATCCATTAATACTAGCAAATAATTTTCGATTCGCCTTAACTTTTTTTTGTTCTTGCTTGTTTTCCAATAAAAGTGCAATGATATTTTTGGCATAACAGCTCAGCATCAAAACAATCATTTATAAAAACAATTGCAAATAGCTACAAAATTTTGTGATCAATTCAAGTTTCATACTTTATAGTTTCTATAACATTTAACGCAGTTACAAATGGATTTCAATGTTGCATAAAAATGTTCTTGCCAGGAATTTTTACCTCAAATTTTCAACGCAGAACAAACTCAACCACAAGCCAAGAGGATTGTTTGCCACAGTTGACGAAATCAAGTCGTAAACGACGGAACGACAACTTTGCCAATGAATTATCGGAAGTAATTCTTCAGCAAAAGTTGATTAAAAATGACGTGAAAACTATCAAGGAGCAATTGATGGGAATTTCCCGCCAGTTGCAACTGTTGTGTGACGCAAATCGTCTTGATGTCGTCTCATCGGAAAATCCCGTGACCTTCGACATAGTTTGTGCGAACACAATGGAAGAGTTAAACACACTACTAGAAAGTTTGCCAGTGAGTAGTTGAGCATTTCGCAATACTAATTGATGCAGTATCAATGGGCATCGCGATATCTAATCGCATTTCGCAATACTAATTGAGAATGCTTCAACTTTGCCTACTTTTACTTATCACTTTTAATATACAGTAAGCTATTTCACCTACATCCAAGGAGATTACTCGGCATTACGTAAGCCATATGCTTAAGGGTGCCGGAACGTTGGAAGGGCTTGGGAGGGGTAGCTTTTTCAAAGGGCCCTTTTAATACACAGTTATTACTTGCTATCACAGATCCAAACACACACTTCTAGGTTAGGCAGCACGCCCTTTGCTTTCGTTACTATTTGACTGGTTTGCAAAAGGCAGTATTTTGCCCCTCCTTGTCAAGCACAGAAGTTTTAAGCACTTAAGCTTCAATCATTGTTTCGACCCAACTCGGAATCGACCCTGAGCCTACTCCTAAAGCTCTGTATACCACTTCGACCATTTCAGTGATAAAGAATTGCTTGTTCTTTATCACGTGATTTCCTTCATCATATTTATATTTTCAGAATTACGCAGCCGTTGCTCAAATGATAAGCGACGATTCTTTGCCAAATACAATTCGCAACTACCTAAGAACTTTGATGACTAAAACTTTGGTCATGACCTTTTCATGGACTGGCCGGAGTGTTAGAAAAACCGAGAAAAAGAATTGTTTCCGATCCCATAAAATTATGGAACATCTCATGAGTAAGTCTAGTTTATGAAGATGTGGGCCATAGGCGTAGCCAGGGGGGGCCAAAGGGGCCATGGCCCCCCAAATTTCTGACTTTTGTAGCTGACTTTTTAATAATTTTGTGGCGTTCACGAGCAGTAGGCCTATGCAATTACCAGGTCTATAGAGCTGATCACAGACTCATGTTTAATTGTTCATATGGCCGGTACCCTTGTGCTGGCTCGCTCGATTTCTAGTTTACCACCCATTGTTACATCACAGGGATGTTTGCCGGAGCTTTTTATGAGTACTCAAGATTACCTAAGCGTGCGCAGCGCAATCCAAATCACTATAGCGTTACCTTCCAACAACTGTTGAAGCTGAGCGCAGAGGGAAATGTGGGGGATGCATCCCCCCACCAGCCATTTTTAACGATGCTTTGGACGAATACAAGTTCTTCATAATTTCGAACCTCTTCATATGCCTTAGTTGCTTTAAGCGTGCATAATCCAAACCGTGCAAACAAAATGCATCATATTTGGTGAAACAGTCAGAATTAGAGGCCAAAAATATGAACAAACTTTGCCTGAAAATTGTTCCCCCCTTGGATCCGCCGCTGGCTACAATCACTCACAAGAGTATCTCGGACAAAATTAAGGTTTAGGAGCTTTGGTGCGGCAATATGTTAGGGCTCGTGGTAAAATTAATAAAAAAATGTGTTGTAAATGTATAAGAGCTCGCGACCCGTACGCCCCTGTGGGAAGGCGTGCTCCTTGGTTAAGAATCCCTGCATTAGATGCACAGGACTTAAAGGCACACGTTTCAGTAGTAAAGTAAGTTCTTTACCAGAAAGTTTCACAAATATTTTCTCATGTCACGTGTTTTAACAATACGTGAAGTTTCTGCAAGTGCCGGCCGCTTGCGGCCCGCGGGCCGTAGTTTGCCCACCCCTGACCTAAACAATTAGCCTATCCACATGTCCAATTGATGTGGGCTTGTTGTTGTGGACTTTATGTCTTAATCACTTTTTTAAATTATGACATCAAAAGTTGATTGTGTTGCAGAAAGCCCACAGCAACAAGCCCACATAAATTGAACATGTAGACAGGCTAAATGTGCGCTTGAACCCGCTGTCCCGTACTTTTACCCTGACGCTACATTAAAAGATCAGCCTGCACAAGCGAGGAAAACTTGGAAAGACTGAAGTGATACTTAGAAACTGCACTAAGTGCACATCGATTTCACAAAGCAAAATTACAACGGTTTTTACGACGCATGAACGTGTCGATCAATATGTGATTCGTGAAATGTTACAACAGTTTACAAAAATATTTTTTTAATTTTTAGATGTTTTGAAGTGCAGCTCTTACAAGTCTACACCTGTGAAAGAAATCGCCAAACACCTGAAAATTATCCTGCCTCAGGCAAAAGATTGGGAAGGTGGAAGACAGAGCCGCCAGCACAATAATTCATAAGCGTGGTGCATATGTTGAGATCCAGAAACGGAACAATCGTTTTTTTGTTGATTTTGTTTAGTTTTGTTGGTTTCGAAAGCCTTGTTTGAATTTTCTTATGATGTGATTTTTAAACGTTTTAATTATTTTACACTTTTCAATGATAATTTTTTTTTTTTGATAATTTTCTATAATAATAATAAAAAAATTCTATGATGATAATTTTCTATCACAATAAATTCTGTGGTGTTAGCTATGATAATTTGTCATATTTTCTAGTTAATGAAAAAAAGTTGCTATATTTTTTTGTGTTATTGATGATTTGCGTGAAATTTTTATGTCATCGTTTTTTTTTTTTTGGTAACAGCAGTATTGCGGATTTCCTCGTTGAATATAGTTTATATAAAGAATAAATCGCAGTCTATTTTGCAGTACTTGGATTAATCGTAAATGTTTACATCTATACAGGTATATTTTATTTCTTTCGAGATATATAGACTTAAAAAAAGCATCCGTATAGAACCTTTTTATTGCGCTTTTAAGTGCTATAGCTGTAAGCTGACTAAAACACAGTTCTCAATAAAATTCAATCATACATGTACATGATTCGTAAAAAAATGATAAACTAGCAGGTTTTTCTTTTCTGCCCAGATTACAAAAATTTCCTGGCACAACCCGACTTGAATGGCTGAGTTAAACCTGTAGCCTACACTGGAAGCCATGCATGACCGATATCATTTCTAACTATAGGCTACTGTTGTATATTATTAATCGCTGGGCACATACCACCTGGCAGTGCTTGTCTCGCTGCATGTGTTGGCCTACGTCAACAGGCCATTTTTGACCATCGTTGTGTACGTCAATACCGATCACTGGGCAAGCACTGGCTCTATCCGGGCTGCACTTGGTTTCCCAAGTCGAGCCTGCCGGGTGCCTTATTAGATCTGTTCCATTTTCGGACCATCGCCCTGTGATTTTAGTCGCTCGACAAACACTAGGTGTAGCTGGGCTGCGCTTGGTTTGCCTAGTCAAGCCTGCCGGGTGCCTTATCAGGCCGGTTTTATTTTCGGACCATCGCCGTATGATTCTAGTTGCTTGGCAAACACTAGGTCTAGCAGGGCTGCGCTTGGTTTGCCAAGTCTAGCCTGCCGGGTGCCTTATCAGGCCGGTTTCATTTCCCGACCATCGCCCGGTGTTTTTACTTGGCAATCACTTGGCGTGCGCGAGGCCCACCTTGGCCCGCCGCGTAAGGGCCAAGGTGGGCCATGCAGTATAACACACATGGCCATGTGTTTTTTTTTTGATTGGGTAGCTCTATATAAAAAAAGGGGGTTAAAATGTATAATCAGTACCTATTTTAAGTCTAAATCACTTCTCGCAAATAGAAATCATAGCTTAGCTAAAGCATTTCTAGAAATAAATGCATGCAAATTGCGAACAAAAATGAAGGTCATTTTGTTGTGTCAGTATCTTCCAATAGTAGGCTATTTACATAAAAATTATTATCGAACACTTACCATTAAATAAAATACTGATATTTCCTTGCAACAAAGGTGGTAATTCGGGGCAAATATTGTCGATAGTTTGATTAGAGTTATGTGTTCTGTTGGGCCAAGGACTTTCAAATTCAAAGCTTTCCGCATCTACTGCTTCTAACGTATTTGTAACTAATTGCATAAAATGCCCAATAAACTTTCTAGGGGGGTGTTTTGCACAGTGGGGAAGGTATTCCATTAAAACTGATAACATATAGTTAATATCTTGTGATACAGCTTCTTGAAATAGTTCTCTCGCCTTCGGATTCTTTAAATCTTTTAAACAATCAGAAGCAATATCGCTATCGTGATCGCTGCTGCGCAACTCTGAAGAGGTCAATGGATGTCTTTTGTTGACTCTTTGGTGCTGCATTAATTGAAGAATGAAAATAAACAGACATAGCAGAGCAAGAATTACCACAGCGTTGCATTTTTTACAGGGTAATTTCATTAGTCAGGTTCTTTAAGACAAATCTTTTGACCAAATCTTCTGGTTTACCACAAATTCATTTTTAACTAACCTACAACTGTTGTATGTATTGTTTTTGACTTCTAATATCGATGAAGCTCTTTCGCAATAGAAAAGCCTGTGTTACAAGTAAAAACTGAATAATTAAGATAATGGCTTTATTATCAAAAAGCCTGCACTTTAGAAAATTAAACAATTCGAATGATTCTTTTTAGACCTATATAGGCCTACTTGTTTGTCTGTTTTTTTTTTTGTTAGTTATGCTCAAAATTTCAGTTAAGGGTTAATTCTTTGATGGAAGGTTAATACAGCTATTTAAATAATTAATTGCGCTTTTCTCATTTTTTCACCCATTCTTACGTACGCCACATCTGACGTAATTGATCTGTTTCATATTTATTGATGAGTTGTCGCAGTATTTTCAAAAACAAAATCATACCGTCAAACAATTGTTTATTATCAGCTATGGGTTTACCTGGCTCTACTCTTTGCTTTGCTTGTCTGACAAAAAAAAAAGTTGATCGAAAAAATCAATGTCGGAAAGACCTAATATTTCTTTCTCTAGCGGTCAAGCATTCGTTGGCTATGAGTCATCAATTTTTCCCCAGATCACTGAAGCGTAAATTGCGATAGAAAATGTGTTGAGTCTCAGTTGGGTTTTCATAACCATATATTGTTACTTTTCGTTACTTTACATTAATATTATCATATTTAAATTGTCGGCAGCGTGGCCGGGTGGTTCGGTTGGCAGCGTGGCCGGGTTGTTTCGATCGCAAGGTTGATGGTTCAATTCCCACCCACGTTGACTTAGGGGGCAGGGCCAACGGCAGAGCAGTCAACTTAGGGGGGGCAAGTGTTTATTAGGGGAGCCAAAATCAACTTAGGGGGGGCAAGTGTTTATTAGGGGAGCCAAAGTTTGAAATTAAGCACAAAAACTGCTGTTTTCAAAAAAGAAAGCTTGTTGATTGGGGAGCCAAGCATGTCAATTGCGGGGCCAGGCCCCTGTGGCCCCTCCTTAACGTCGGCCCTGCACCCTAAAGCCTCGTTGTTCCGTCCTTGGAAACGATGCTTTACCATAATTGTCTCTGCTAGGTGGAATCTAAAGGTAAAGTAAGGGACAGCGGGTGTTCGCACACATTGTGTAGGCCATTCTCAATTGGCAGACCATCACAAATATCAATCATGAATGACTAAACACTGTTAGAGGGCGTACAAAACGAACAACACACATACACTTAACCCTTCGCACTTACGGTTGTGCCGAGCGCCAGGTGGAAAGCTGCGAATACTACTTTTAAAGTCTTTAGTATGACCCGACCGGTATTGAAACCCCAGTCTCCCGGCTACCAAGCGGAAGCTCTTACCGATACACCAAGCGCCGGTTAGGTGGTATCTAACTAGTAGCAAATTAAAAAAGTCGGAAGCAAACTCAAGCGGAAAACTAAGAAGCAAAGACCAAAGCGTGTTTGGATTCGTCTTAAGTATTGCGCCTCCGTCGCTTTCTCGTGACAGGAGGGTAAAAATGAAGAAATTAATCAATTTAAAAACCGCTTGATTTTACTGGACAATCATAAGGGTGCTGGATAGAAATACATGACGAATAGGTCCAGGGCAAGCCAAAGCCAAGCTTCGGCCAGATATAGCTTTCCTTAAAATTTCAACGTTCAGCTAAATGAGCTTGATCACAACTCGTCTATTTACATGACCCTTAATCGAAAGAACGAGAGGCCACAAACAGCGTCGCCATTCCAGCAAAAACTTTATCATCCTAAAATTTTATATCGATAATGCACGCAGAAAACGGCTCTTTATAAATTACAAAAACAATACGCTTTCGATCCTACACAAGCATTTTGCCTGCTATAGTTACGCTTGTCTTCGTCTTCATTCAAAAGAAAATGGAAAAACGAAAAATTTTTTGTTGGGTTACCATCGTCTCGAATATTTATTTAAAAAATAATAGAAAACAATAGCGAGTGCAATATTCTAAACAAAGTTCGCCACAGAAACTTAGCCTAAGCCTTGCCAATGACAATATAGATATTATTTATGGAATAAACTTATCACTTCCGTGGTCAGAAAGTAAAAGCGCAAGAACGTATTATAAAATTTCATTCTTCATTACGAAAAGGTTTCTCGTTGCTCAATGTTTCATCTGGATCACGGCATTCATGCGTCCTGTACAAAGGATTTACACCAATTTCTCTTTGGGATGCACTGCCTTTCCTCAGTTGACCTAACCTGGTTAAGGTTGGCCAAAATATCTTTTAAAAAAAGGTATCCCTCGTCAAAATGCAGACAAGTTGCCCCTCACTCAAAACTGCGTAACCGCAAGCAACGAAAATATGTAGTATAAATGGAAAATTAAAAAAAAATCTTTTTAGAGCTGAGATAACGATCAAGCTAAAGAAATTCTAAGCAATATACAGCATAAGAACCACCAACATCTTGCAGTAGGACGCAATGCATCCGCTTCTGGCTTAACTTAAATTCACAGTTATACGTACAGTGTAAATCCATCCATTTAAAAAACTAAAGTGTGAGAGATAAATTTGCTCCTGTTTCTTACATCTTAAAAAAATGTTGGATTTCTCATAACCCTATCCAAAATTTAAATTGAAAATCGGAAAGCTGCCCTTTCACTTGGCATTTATGAATATTTATCAACAATATCGCATTTCTCGATGCTGAGCATTTTGACAGCGATGTTGACAATCAAAAGATTCCACTAATGTGGCCGGTATTGCACTGGGGGCGGTCTTAATGGCTTATTTGGTGAGTTTGTGGGTTGTTGCGACTTCACGTCGAGGAAATGGCGAGTTTCCTGAAAAAAGGTTACTGTTCAATATTAGTATCAAGGCAACAACTGTCGACTTGATGCACTGTTAATTATAAGCCAAAGCGGACTAAGTGGATTATTAGAAAAGAAGCTGGGACTCCGAAATGCAAACATGGATCTTTGAAATTCGGGACGTCAGTTTTCCTGACCCCAGTTGTTTTCCTAGAATTAATGTCACTTGTGAGGATACTGGACTGCTAGCTACAGCTAGAGTTAGCCTTTGTTGGAAATTTATACAGTAGGTAATGGCGTAAACTTCATCGGAAATCAATACAAGCAGTGCCATCGCCAAAATGGTGAAGGCCAAAGCGGTCCCTCTCCGCGGTAATGCTACTGCTTATAACCCTTATTTTACTTAAAACAGTCTTACCGGTCCAACAGGTCTCGGTGGCTTGGCTGTTTTGTTAGCAAGCAATGAAGAAGGAGTTAAAGAGCTTTTTCTTTCGTTATTTTGGCTTCGTGGTAAACCATGCAGGTTCGTTGTTACTATTGAGGTTCGGGGAGTGTTCGTTTTCGACGAGTGAGGGGTATTTTGGTTGCTTGAAAATGGTAAAAATGAGTTATATTATACAGAGCTGATTTCAAGCAGCCCAACAATTTTTGTAGTGCTATTCGCCCAAACCGAGCCAGCAAAACTCAATGGGTCCATAAACTTCTTTATGACTTTACTACTGTATTTTTACAGATTCTGTCAGAAAATCGTTCACAGTATAGGCCTATGCGCAAAAACTTACTACTCAAAAATTGGTATTATATTCATAGCTTCCCTGATCTGCTTTTGCCTTGAAGGGGCAGTGTTGAAAATAAACCCAATTAAGCTTTTCAGTTTTACTTGATATAAACCCACTTAAGTTCATTTTTCGTGCCGTTGGAAAGCTAAATGACCGTGATTTATTTTCCCACCTTTCGGCAGTTAACAGATGGCCGGCAACTTATAAGCGAGCTCGTTATAGCCCCCCCGTCGCTTTTTGCTATAGAAGCTAAGTGTGCTATCAAAAAATATTAATCAATAAGCCTCATCAAGAAAAAGATTGGTCCTTGCACTCATAAACTCCGTAATTGTACGAACTAATGGCTCTCTAGTTTATGTGTTTAACATTACCACCTAAATCGTGCGTGGTTATCATGTCCGCCTTTCCCCATCCAGTTGTTAAAAGCAGCTTTAAGTTTTGTCTCGAAGATGTTATAGAGGAGCAACGTAGTGAAGGCAATGGAAAGAAGGACAACAGCAACAACCAAGCCAGTGTCTGAAAAAATGTAAATGAGTTCAAGGAATATCACTTCATCCATATATTATTTTTATTTGCAAGCACATAAGCAATTGGACATAATCCCGCAGCGCTGAATTTCTGTTGTTGATTCATTTGAGCTCTTGCAGAAAGAATAATCCCATAAAGATCAGCAAGTCTCACAGGGCCGTAACCAACTGAAAATTTAGGAGGGGGAACATCATGCATAGGCCAAAAGGTTCTGACATACGATCTGTTGGGTCAGGGTATTAGACATACATTAAGTACATTTCAGACAAGATTTCATCGAAAAGGAGTAAGAGGCATTTTCTCGGAGCTCCCCACCTATACGCTATTGCGCTCACATGTGATTTCGTTAGGCCATAACTGCACGTGGCAGTAGCAACGTAACTACATTTTTATTTTAACTCCCACTAAAATAATAAATAAGTAAAAGTAAATGTTTTTTATTACATATTATATAGTGTAAGATTGTCCGGGAAAATGTAAGATTTTGCTCGTCGCAAGCTATCACTATCAGCAGCGCAAAACCCAGCATTTGGTATCTGTGGCATGTATTTTGCTTGCAAGGAAGCTTCTTAGCACAAAAGTAAGCTGCTGTTTGGATAAAAAATTTGCGGCTTGATTTCCATGAGACGTCGTTACAAAAGCAAAAAATTTAACCCATCTTCTTATACTTACTGTCGTATGCATTTTCACTCGAATCCGGTGCCAGATACAGTATGGATTGCGCTCGGTAGGAATTAGCTATAACAACAATAACCGTAACGTGCGATGCCTTGATTCAAGACATTGCGTTTTGACTATGCTAAGGACTAATACGCTTTATCTTTTTCTATCAGGAACAAATAGCTGAGGAACAGGGCGGATCCAGGGGGAGAGATGTAGGAGATGTATAATTTTTCCATAATTTCGAACCTTTTTGATAACAATATGTCTTTATACGCTTTAATCACGCATAATCGAAAATAAGCGAACAAAATGTATCTCATTTGGTAAAGCACTCAGAGTTAGGGGCAAAAAATTTCAACAAAACTTGTTCGAAAACTGTTCAAAATGTGCTAAAATGGCCATGTGAACTCTCAAAAAGTTTTCGGGAAAGCATACTCCCGCACTCCTAGAGCCTTTTTCGTTCCTCAATTTGCTTTAAATTAATTTTCCTGGAGAAAACGACGTTTGAAAAAAAATGTCGAAAATTGGTACTCCTCCCTTAAAAAGTTTCTGAATGCACCCCAGTTATAAAACATTTTCAAAAGGCTTATTTACGCCTTTTTTCGGGGCTAAACGTCTAACCTGTTTGTATTCAGTTAATATTCAACCTAATTCAAACTTACATCCCTCCCCCGCCAAAGTTTTCTGAATCCGCTCTGCTTAGGAAGTAAAAATAAGCTAAGCTACGAGAGACTTCAATTGGTTTGACTTCCTGTTATTTACTTCTTGGTTGCAGTGATGTCCTCGCTAAAAATGAACGGACTTCCGTGCTGACGAATGATACAACAACTTCTATCATGAGTAGTTGACCTTTCTTACGAAACATTTTTTTATTTCAAGCTGTTGTTCAAACTATAACTTTGCTTTTAGACAAAAAAGTTTTAATCAACTGCCGGGTTAACTAATGAAGTTTTAGCTGTTTTTATTCGCAAATGATTTTCCATTTGAACCGAAGCCTCTCGATTTGAACAACTTGCTTCCAAGCAGCACCAAAGTCGGAAAACTTACAGCAAAGTTGTTTACTGCATGTATCCGACGTATTCTTGCATGCAGTACACGGCGGACCCTGTAAAAACGGATTCTGCATTTGACGAGATCCATCACTTTGAATGGTATAAACGTTGCCCCTAAACAATACAGTATCAATTTTAGGAGTTCTGCTGAAAGCAATTCAACTACAAATAGTATTTAGAAATTAAGGTCATCCGAATTTAATTTGCAGTAGGATTTACTTCAAAACTTGGTTCACTCAAGCTAGCTGTTGCATATGGACCGGTCTGGCAGTGGTCTCTGGTTGGCGGATTCAAATTTACGGCAAAACATGTTCACCAAGCACGCGATTACGGCACATGGAGACGGCCGAGTGGTAAGTGCGTAGGGCTCCGTAACTGGTTTCGCGGATTCGTGCTCAGTTAGGTCATCTTCTATGATGCATATACTTCACTCATGTAAAAACCCAAGCTGCAATTATGTGGCTTAAAAAAAGCACGAGATTACGCATTTGTCAAAATTGCAAAAATTATCAATATTGCTGTATAAATTAATGTTCTGTTGCATTCATTCTTCTTGTACTTTTATATTTTATTTATTGTCTCTGATTTTAAACAAGACAGTTTTCTGATCAAATACGATATTAAGGCAAGTATACTAAATTGACGTCACAATTCCTACATTTCATCTTTTGAATTTCAAAATTGACTAGAATAAAGAGAATGATACACATTTCACTGAATTTGCAAAACTTGCAAGATGGGTTTTTCTAAGAAATCAGCAAAAAACCATGAGGAAATTCGTAACAGAAACCAGAACTTTGTCACACCTGTACGCGAGGTAATACTCTAGGCGTTAGTTGCTCAGCAGTATTTTCGTCAAGTCTTGTAATTACATTGTAAAGCTTCGCCTATATAGATTTGCACTTTTAATTGCTGTTATGTCCAAACTTACGCAGGTGAGTAATTGCAAATAAATAGATGGGATGTTGAGGAGCTAAATTCTGTGACGTCGTCACACGTGGTTAGAGAGCATCCAATTTTGTACGTATCAGACCAAACAACCTGTAAATGTCAAGTACATAATAAATAGCATAGTGTACTACTGGGTCTCATAACTTTCGATTACGCTGCATGATGTGCAAGTCAAAGCTTTAGAAAAGTTTCATAAAAAGTCACGATATGCATTTGCATTTAAGATACGGCTTCATCATGGCTACAAATATGAAGTTTTTTTCAGCTACATATATTTCTATGGACTAGGTAGGCCTATCGCAGCTAATAGGTTTTACTTGCATCACATATAAAGACCTAGTTACGTATCGACATGCGACAACTGGTTCTGAGTCCTTTGCCTAACCGCTCGGCCAACTCCAATCCGTGGAAAACTTTCAAAATTACCGTAACATTGGTACAGCCTCCCAGCTTTAACGCTCAATCGTAATCCAAAAATTAAACTCAGCCTAATCCCACTAATCCGGCGGGTACAATTAAGGTCCTTAAAAGCATCATAAAGAAAGACAATTTTTCATTTCAAATCTTAAGTTTTCACCTGCGTGTAATGTCCACATTTTTTGCCTGCTCGACAAGTTCTGGATACGTAATTAAAATCTGATTTTTCATTGAACCAAAGTTGAATCGCGTTACTCGCGGAAAAGCGTTCGTATGAACCAGTGGATGCGTAGATATTCTCTCCAATACTAAAAATTAAAAATATTTTGTTTCAATGGTTTCAAAAAAAGTACAACGACTTTGCAATTTATGTAGAGACGATTATGTAGATGCGCGAAAAGCGGCAATACGACTACGTTTTTCGCGTTAAATAACAGGGAAATCTTTTTTACCAAAAGGCGAAGTCAAAAGAGGAGGGGGCATGGCAAAATGCCCCCTCCATAAGTACGCTCTGCCCGGGTCTGGTGAATGGCAAAATTGCACATTGCAAAAACAATAGGTTCACAAATTTTGGAATTTCTACAGTAAGGTTCTTGGACCCACGCATCTCTAAGACAGGGCTGGGCAAACTACGGCCTGCAAAAAGATTTTATGCGGCCCGCGGGCCCTTACAGAAATATAAACTCCTACCGTGAATCAAGACCTTTTTTTGCTCTTTACTGATTCTCAGTAGAAAACAGGACATCTGATGACGTGTAGATCTTTTTTTGCTATTCGAATCAGTGTGCGGCTCTCGGCTTCAAAATTTCTTCAAATGTGACCTTTCTTGTGAAAAATTTGCCCACCCCTGCCCTAAAAGGTCCAATGAGTCCGTAAACCCAATACAAATAGGGATTAAGTATATTTACTCCTATGATGTTAGTAATTTTTTATATTGGCTACGCGAATACCTGCTTCCGTACGACTGCTCGCGAGTCGCATGCCGCCTGCCGCAAGTCGGGTTGCGGCACGTCAAGTTGGTGAGTTTTAAAATGCCAAACACTGATTTGGCGCTTAGTTTGACGATACCTGGTTTGAAACTTAGAATGAGAGCCTTCAGTGTTGTGCGAAAATTGACATTTCTTTCCGTAATCCTGAGCAATCACTGTAAGCTCATCATCCCAAGTCTGTCACAAATAAAGAGCATTAAATTTGGTATTTTGAGATCGTAAGTAAAATGGAACTGCGTAGACCCACAAACTATAACGAATGTGTTAATAAAAATATTCCGAAACTTTAATCAAATTAAAAAGACGGGCCAGCGTTTTTACACTGTGCCTTATATTGATATAAAGCTGCAAAGTTTGAACATATGAGAAAAGCCTTGTCGAAGCAAACAAATATGTTGTTGTTGAGTACTTGCTCTACAGTAGGATAGGCCTACATTTTTGCTTACCAGCCGTCTCATATCAGATGATGATACAGACGCTCGTAGTTGGTTGTGCTTATCAAGAATTTCGAGGATCACAGTTGGAGATAAGGAAATTCCTCTGCCGCCACTTCCGCGCTTCACCTAAACATATTTCTTACAATTTAAAAAATAAACCAAACAAAAATAACTGAACGCGTTTCTCCATCATTCTTCGATTTAAGCCAAGAGCTTTAGAACGTTGTTTTTTCTGTTTTTCGTGATATGAAGGCACCATTTAGGCACCATCTCGTAATTGTTGCAAGCTGAAATAGGCCGACCCGCTATGTTCGTATAGACTAGAGAATTGCATAAGAGATTATGGGGTTGGTGAGTGGTGACCCTTACTTCTGAAAGATAATGAAAACTACCATTGGTTGAATGGGGGGGATCAGAGGATATTAAGCAGGAACTTTTCTAAAATTTTGATTAGCCTCTGCCAGGAAAGGCGAACCTTTTTAAGCAAATGGATCATGAGACCTTAATCTAAAAAAAATTCAAAGTGGGTCACAGATTTAACGATATTAATTAGAACTTGTTGCTGCATTTTCTCTTCTACGCTGATTATAATGAGTGGTTTTCAGCTTATCACATGCAGCACTGACATTAATGAATTACAACTAATACAGTAGATCAAGGTATGACTTTATCAATTATTACCGTACATATGCAGAACTTTCTTCAATTAAACATTCGTTAACATTTTTTTACAGTTTTTGAAACTGCAGTGGGTCACTGAAATACCACTGGTGATTCATTTTGTCAGCCCGGCTCAGTGGTTCACCCTCCCTGGCCTATGCATAACTAATTATTCATATACAGCCGATTTATCCAAAAATCCGCAAAACGTTTCGTATAAAACCCTTGTTTACATGCATTTAGACAACACGAAGTACGAAAGCGTCGCGGACGAACGACCTATTTTGCGCCGCCTAGCGGCCGGAAAAACGTCAAAAAAATTCTGAATCCTCCAACGACTACCAACATGTCGCTCACCCGTAAATTATTTCCTGATGACATAGATAAACACGTGGAAAAAACGAAGAAAGAAATTCCAGTGACGCCAAATTTCATCTTTGAAATTCGGAGGTCTTTCAGTTTGTTCATTTAACACCTAGACATTAAATTTTTCCCGTCTACACCGTAGTTTTGTTTGTTTGTTTTTTTTTTCCTGGTGTCATGGCCGTGCGTACATTGTCAATATTTTTTCTCTCTTTTGTCTGTTCTTTCTTAGGCATGTTTTAACAATTTTTTCGTTGTGTCATGTCTTCCTTTTCTCGAATCTCTTTTCTCAGACGCTGTCGCTTTATCGTAATATTTGCATTATTAAGAATACAGTATAAAAGCATTGAATGATTGATTGATTGACTGATAGCCAACAAGGCCGCGAGGAAAAGGTGATGCAGGACATAAGCCAGGGCCGGATTTACCCATAGGTTAGGCAGGCTGAAACCTAAGGCCTCGGAGAAATGAGGAGGGCCTCGAAGCTCGGAGAAAGAAGGGATCTCATCACGAGCAACGAAGACCCCTTTTTTGGAAATCGAGCATCAAAACCAGGCGTGAACAACGTACGGCCTTTATATTTTTTTGCAGGGATTCTGAGGACGTGCAGACCTTTTTTTTTGCTCTTCCAATCAGTGTGATCAAATAGCTTAGGGCCTCCCATTGTTTAAATCCAGCTTTGACATAAGCCTTGCAAAATTTTTAACTGCGTAACGCTGTTTTTGCTTCATGTTTTCGTCGTGATTTTTTTAAATGTTCTACTGGGTCAGGCGATAAAAACAGATTCGTACTCTACTGTACGAATGCGATAGGCTATATTGCAATACAGATTAATAAATTTTTTTGTATGTTTATTTAATTTCAAGTTCACAGATTTTAGACATTATCCCCATAAAGCCTAGTCTGTCAGGTATTTCTGAGTTTCTACGGTAATAGACCTGTGACATGTTGTCTCACTTGTTCATTCAAAATCTGAAACCGGTTCGGCTGGAAAAATCTACATGAGGTAAACTGCTTCCAAAAACCTGTAGCAAGCCCTAAGCGATGAGAGGCTACTCAACTACACCCAGTGATGGGCACGATAAACTTTTCTGTGCTAAAGCGATAACGATAATCAATAGCCTAATATCCAAAAGTCCCTGGGCGATGCCGATAGTCGATAAATCTTGATTTCTTAAAGCGATATCGGTAATCGATAAGCTATCACCGATAAATTTTTACGATAAATGTTGCGGTAAATTTTCGATGTGTTTGACAAATTTTTTTTTGTAAGTCAAATTGCAAAAGTTTTTCTTCATTTTTCAAGAAAACAGATCAAGTTCACGGACTCTGCCGCGGCATCGAATATAACAGAAAGAGATTTTTTAATTGTACCGAGACCTAATGGACACCTGACGTGTGCATAAAGAATCGCTTATCGCGATAATTTATCGGCGATAACAAAATATATTGCAAAAGCGTTATCGGTAATCGATAAACTAAAACTAGTTTGAGCGATAACGATGATCGGTAATAAATTTCGCCGATAAATTATCTCGATAAATGCCCATCTCTGACTACACCATGAATACGAACTCGAAGCTGCTAGGGTTTCAACTGTGGTCGTTGCGAGCTAGTCTTTTCTATGAGTAGTTTCAAAAACTTTCTAGCTTAATTCCTATCAGCTTATTCTTTTGCTGGCTATAGGAAGTGAGTAACGCTTGCGCCACAAACACGCCGAGCAGAGGAAGTTATTACGTAATTCATCAGGATATCGATAGTCTGCTGAGAAATGAGAAGTCAGTTGATCAGTTTAGTGCACAACAAAGTAAAACCACTCAGCATCAGCGGTCTGTCTCGGGAAAAGCTTGCAGGCGAGGCAAAAACTGATGACATATCGCGCACTTTTGCGACAAATTTTCTGTAAAAATGTGTATTGTGCGTCCACATACATGGAAAGCGAGATTTAACTTGCGAGAAGGCAACATTGGAAAATCAGATATGCGCACCGAAGGGGGCGATTCTTCGAATAATATTTGGGAAATAGGAACAAGCTAGCTTTCCTAACAGAGATTTAGGGTGTAGCTTTAATCGTTTTAAAAATTGGGTTATCTAAAAAAACATGTATAGATTCTATCTGATTCATTCTTCTGCGAGCCAAAGGTTCGACATGATTTGCGCGAATCATGCTGCGAAAAAATTTTATCGCAAATGATCGGAAGCAGTGACAACACGAATAAGCAGAGTTGGGTAAATGTGTTTTTCATGCGAATCCAAGACAAGAGTAGAGCAGTGTCTAGTCCACTGCGCGAAAAAATTTCGAGCCTATGTTTGCTGTAACAAAGAAATATAAATCCAAGTTCCAGTGGTGACTAAAATAAAAATTTTTATAAATTTTTTTTCGTAATGAAGCTCAATCTAGTTTGACATCTTAAGTCTCCAATCTTAACGGTGTTGCCTTATCTCCGTTACTAATCGCAAATCACATGAGTCATGACGCCTGCCATGAGTGCAGCCAGCCAGAAGGTTGTAGGACTTGGTGGTCGATCTCCAAAAAAAATAAGGTTGAAATCGTTTTTAAATGGCTGTAATGATATTGGCGCCTACCCTTGTCGTAATGCGCGCCTTCGAGTTTGGAAACACTGTATCAAGTCCTCACTGCCAGTCTATAAGACTCCGCTCCAACATTTGCTCTAGTCTACGATCTACCGAACTGTCGATTCGATGTATTGTACCCCGCAGTGACTTCTTCTTCGATTTAGGATTAAGTAATTTTAACAAATCTAAAATTTAAATCTTCATTGTACTCGCGCAGTGGCGTACCCAGGATTTGCCAAAAAGGGGGGGAGCACAACCGGGGGTCTGTGGGTAAAATTCCCAGCCACCAGAGGCCAAGAGGAGCTGGGGGCTATGCCCCAATCGCCAAAGAGTGTTTACGGTTTTCACATAAAAAAAAAACACTCATTTTAGCACACTTTTTATCGAAAAAGGGTATAAAAATATTTCCGCAGCTTATGTTTGAAAGCAGAGGCTTGGCTAAGATAAGTGAAAGGAGGCTGCAATCATTATTAGTTTGAAAAATTATAAACTGAAAGTTGGGTTTTAGCACCTTATTACAGGGCCAAAGGGGGACATGGAACCGTGTCCCCCCTGCGTGCGCCTATGTACCAGTGACGTGCGGTGGGGTTCGTGGTTGGTGACTGGTGATGCACTGTTTATTTTAGCATCACGTTACCAGCAATTTTTATTCATAGTATTTAATAACAAATAAAAGTAGCGCCCTAGTAATCAAAATACAACTTCATGGAATGTTTTACATTTATTTGTTGTTTACAAAATCCACATGTCCATTTTTTTGCACCATGATATCTATCTATCACTTTTTTGTAGACATCTCTTTATTTTTCCTTACCGGTAGCTCGTGAAGTCTCTCCATTTCGATGGAAATTGTTCCCAGCTATGTAAGATACCCTTCTTCAAAACGATTTCCGTGCGGTGCGAACAACGTATTGCATTATTGGGAACTTTTAAAGAAAAACTGTGGAAATTATGCCAAAAGCCGTAACAGAAAAACTCATAAAATTTGAAAGCGATATGTCTTGTAGTTTTAGCGCACCAAGTTTTTAAAATTTTACTTGCATTTTTTGGCTCCCTATGCGAAACAGAGTTAAATTCTCGATTTGTTACACTTCGGAACTGTGAGGGCTCATGTTAATTCTCAGCTGTTTATTTTAAGCGAAATCAGGTTTTGATCATAAAAGTCTAGCGATTTGGCTTAGAATGTGAGCGGTCGATTTCTCATACTTCTCGTCTCTTGGTATATTCTTAACTTCTCAAAATCATGTTTTAGTGCGAACAATATTATTTGCTGAAAACAAAAGACAGGGAAAACAGAAAGACAGTTTTTTAAATCACAACACACGCTCACACCGCCAGTCTTTTTCTTTGCTTTTGTATCAATTCACTTAAAAGGAGGGGAGTTATTTTGTCTTGCCCTGAGTTCTGGCGTAAAGACTGTAGATGGGCCTACTTTTGTTTACAACTTTAGATTTAAATTAATAATTCAGCATTAAAAATTCTATTAAATTCGATACTAATTCTTCATTCAATTTGTATTAAGTTAAACTTAACTTCAAACTAGAGACAAGTAGTTTTCAATCTGGGGGTCATCAAACATTTTTCTGGTCGCGAGAGGTATGTAGTATTTTTTGTCGCATACTCAGACGTTGTTAAAGTGTTCAACGGAAATGATGCAACTCAAGAGGAATTTATAGCCGTGAAAAATGACTCAACTGCGGAGGCTGCCTTCAAAAAGATGTCTTTGCCTGCATATTGGTGAGCCACGGTAGCTTCGTATTCAAGAGTGGCAAACACAACGATTCAAATTTTGATGCCTTTTTCATTAACCTGACTGTGTGAGGCATGCTTTTCGACAAGGCCATATTTAGGGGGGATGAGGAGGATTTAAACCCCCCCCCCCGAAATGTTTGTATAAGTTTGAACCAAAACAGTCCAAGCCCTGCAATTGTCAAAACATAGCATTGTACGCAGTAGTAGGATGTAACATCTTGTCCCTCAGATCATTGTTGCGGTATGCATTTCTTGATTGATCATATTATGGCAGATGTACCAAATGCTCCGGCACCCCGCGCCTGGAGCGCTGACCTTTATGATTTATCAAGGTTATATTTAGGATGAGATATGGGGGCAGTGGCGTAGCGAGAAATTTTAAAAGGGGGGGGGGGGGCAATAATTTCCACCTTGTTTTCAAGCGTATTTTTTTTCGGCTGATATAATTTTAAGCTGATTGAGAAATAAAAGCGGTTCTAGGAGGGCCGGGGGGCTTGCTCCCCCAAAAAAATTTTGAAAATTTACATGCTGTAATGGCTATTTTATTGCTTTTTGAATAAGTTAATATTCAGGTAAATTTTGTTTGAATTTTTTTACCTTAATTCTGTGTGCTTTGCCAAGATGTAGGCTACTTTGTTCGCATATTTTCGACTATGCGTGCTTAAAGCATATGGCTCATTGTTATCGAAGAGGTTCGAAATTATGGAAAAATTGTACACATCAAAAGCATTTTAAAAAATGACTGGTGGCAGGGATGCATACCCCCAACAGCGCAGCCAGGGGAGGGGATTTAGGGGGATTTGTCCTTCTCCTTTTCAAGGTACAGATTTAAAAAAGTTATTATACTGTGTTATCTCCGTTTAAAATATTTTTAGCTTGAGCATGCTCAAAGTGCCAGAAGTGTGGAGGGAGGAGAATAATTTGTTTAATGATCACTTTAATTATAATTTTTGTGCATAAACATAGGTTGTAGCTTACGACATATGCCGCTGTGTCGGTAACTTGCCGTATTGTATTGTCATTGCGTGTAACTGACTGCTCCCAATTATACTTCAGACAACCGAACGCAACATATGATCAATCGTAGTAAGATTCTATCTACTGAAAGAGTGCATTTGCGCACTGGCCCTGAAAATAGTGCCATCAAGCCATCTACTGTGCTTACTGCTCATTTGCAAAAGTAATTAGTAGCACACTTGCAGAAAAGTAACAAGAAAAAAAGTGAGCAATTTTACTTCCCGTATTAATCAGAGCGCGGTATCAATTCTAGTCCTGCAGAGGCAAAAAAACTTTTGAATTACGGTCTAACTGTTGCGCAGCCAGAGATGGGCACAATAAACCTTTCTGTGCTAAAGCGATAACGATAATCGATAATTTCAAAAAAAACCTAGGCGATACCGATAATCGGTAAATCTTAGTTTTTTAAAGCGATATCGGTAATCGATAAGCTATCGCCGATAAATTTTTCGAATAAATGTTGCGGTAAATTCTCAACGTGGTTGACGAAGTTTTTTTCTGTAGGACACATTGCAAAAATGCTTTTCTAGATTTTTCAAGAAAAGAGAGCAGTTCACGGACTCTACCGCGGCGTTAACCCTCATACGGTTATTGGGATCAAATCTGACCCCAAGACATTAAAAACCACTAATAACTTATGTTAGTTTTAAAATTTATGCTAATCGCTGAAAGATTTCGTAAGTCAAGCTGTTTCAAAATTTTCCACATCAAATGTTCTCTGATTTTGTGATTTTTCATGATATTATGTGATATTTCTGCAGCATATACTTAAAAGTCAATCGGGGTCAAATCTGACCCCAAGAAAATAAAAACCACTATTAGCTTATGTTAGTTGTAAAATTTATGCCAAATCGCATTATGAATTCCTAAATCAATCTGTTCCAAGGTTTATTATATCAAATATTCTCTGAGTGTATGTTTTTTTTATTATAATATCATATGACATTTCTACCGCACCTACCTAAAAGTCAATTGGGGTCAAATTTGACACCATGATAAATGACTGATGTTTGTCAACCTAAGCTTGGTTGCTTAACGTTAACCCAATAACGAGAATGGGCTCCCGCAGTGACTTTGTCTTTCCCAACCACTCTTTTTGCGGTTTTGTCCAATTACCGTCATTATTACAGAAAAACCAATTGGGATCAAATTTGACCCCAAACGACTTTATGCGAATGAAAATTTGTGATTACCGTATGAGGGTTAAATAAAACAAGAGATTTTTTTAATTGTAACAAGATTTTATGGACACCGTGTATGTTTTCATAGCGCCAACTCACGAACTTTGAACACTGTGTGCATAAAGAATCGTTTATCGCGATAATTCATCGGCGATAACAAAATATATCACAAAAGCGATATCGGTAATCGATAAACCAAAACTATTTTTAGCGATAACGATAATCCGTAATAAATAATTTATCGCCGATAACTATATCACCAATAAATTATCTCGATTAATGCCCATCTCTGGGCGCAACAATGGAATGAAATCCCTCATTTTTTAATATAAAATAATAGGCCGGGCTGAAACCTTCTTAGTAACGGTACGGTAATTCAATAAAAAAATTGTCCTCTCCTTTTTATATTTCTGGCTGCGTCGGTGCATACCCCTCATCCTACCTCCCCGGATCCGCCCCCGGCCATAAGTTACAGAAACCACCAAAAGAGTCTCGCATATTTCAATCACTTGGCACCATTAATTTTGTTCTTTTTTACTAAAAGGCAGAGTCAAAAGGGGGGAGGGGGCATGGCAGTGACACAATGCCCCCCTAAATACGCTCCTGCTTGGGGGGATCAAAACCCCAAAATATACGGCATTACAAGACCAGTAATCATCAAAAAAGTGGGATGCAAGTACTGTAGTAAAATGAAACATTTTGTCCCTCGAGTCGTCGTTGCAATGGTGCGTTTCCTTATAATAACGTTTTGCGCTCTAAAGGCACAGGTTGCCGCAACATTCCGTACATTTGCCGTATGATTAATCCAGATACAACCGTATTGCAGTAGCCTATATCAGACACGAACCCATAAAAAAGCTGAAGCCTTTGTGTACTACTCATACGAATAAATTACGGTAAAGCATGGAGATTGATATAAAGATAACCTGTTTTTTGTTAAATTGATTGCTATTATTAAATGTCGCCCGTTAGTGGCGTAAAAAGAGAAGGCGCCTGGCTTGTGCTAAAACTGTCGTCGTATGCGCCCTAACAGTTTATTGCAAATTTTACAATAACGTCATGCTTAACTAATAGATAGTTTAATTATGAGTCGGATGATAGGCTACTACTTGCTTGGTTCAAATCGTTATCGAAACATCTAATGTCCACTGCGTTTCAATTATTTCCTTTTTAACACCTCTACTCGTTGTTTCGAGTGGTGGGATTCAGCCGGTTCGCACCGGTTCTGTAGAACCGTCTCACGAAATTTTATTTGATCAGCAAACCGGCCAGCATTGCCGTTTAAACTTGTACCATTAGTTGAAACAGAACCGGGTGAAAAAAAACTTTTGTGACAGAACCGGCTTTTAAAAAATTTGAATCCCACCACTGGTTGTTTCCCACTTTCACACAGGCAGCAGCAGCAGAATTTTTGTGGGGCCCGAAATTTTGAGAATGGCGCGTGTAAAAAATTTCGCAAAAAGTTCGAAAGGGCAACTCTTGACTGGTTGAAAGCAGGCAAAGTCACCCTTCGCCACTACCTACCGATAATACCACTCACTCACAGCTAAGGTACCACCCCATCACCCCAGTCAGCGCCATAGCTAAAGTATAGCCTATCAACCAAAAAAGTCCTAAATGTGTTTCGAATCCATAATGCGATGTGGTATAATGGAGTATCGCTGCTATTGTTTTTAGATGTGTCATTGCTACGATTAACCACACCTCTTAACTTGTTTTAATATGCATCAAGGGAGACCTGAGGGGGAAGGGGGGCACTCAATGCCATACTTCGCGCATAGGAGTCCCCCCTGCGTACGGTACTTGTCATATCGATATCAGAATGGGGCTCGAAAAACAAAAAGGCCTCGGAGAGGAAACATTTTTCATCAAATTATGCAAAACGCTCGTTCACTCGTAACTGGAATAATTAACCTAATACCGATACCACTATGATTTGATCAGTTATAGTCAGAGGCGTCGTGCCATTGGGGCCCTGGGAGGCGGGGTCCCCAAATTTTCTGAGATTTGTTTTTTTTATAGTTTAAAAAATTGAAAAATTTTGCCAGTACCATTTCGTTTTTATCCTAACCGCCCCTCTTTATTATACTACAAATACTATTTTTGTTTATTAATTTTTGCTTCAATCAATCGCTTCAACCTAGGAGTATAAAGTTAGTTTCTTAATCTGTAGTTAAAAACTAGAAAACATTTTGCATGCGTTGTTGAAGATTAAAGAACACATCTACCTACACATCAAATGCGCCCAAACTAATAATGGATACAGCTTCCTTTCGTTTATTTTAGCCAACCTTGTGTTTTTAGACATAAGATGCTGGAAATGTTTTAGTATTATCTGACACTGTAATAGTGACTGCACTCTCTGCAGGGATCGGTATGTCCTTTTTCGATAAAAAAGCGAGCTAAAAGGAGTGTTTTTTACGTGAAAACCGTAAAAACATGTTGGTGGCTGTCTTTCGGCAGCTGGAAGCGAAGCTCCCAAAACTCAAACTATCCCCCCTTGCTAAATTGTGGGGGCCACACTGATTGCGCATAATGTTTATAATTAAAAAGCGGGCGAGGGCATCAAAATAAATTTTGATTTCTTATCCAAGATTCAGGGTATCACGACATATTTTGGTATCTTTTCCTAGCTTCTCTTTTTTCGTATTGTTACTCAATGTTAAATATGGCTTTTACAAAGGTTCCGGTCAGTAACCTATTCTGTATAAGTTGTTGCTTGGGCCCCTCCAAATTTTTTGGTGGCACGACTCTTCTAGTTATAGTCTGATGTTTTTGCAGATCAACAGTGGTTGCTAAAGGTAGCCTTTAATATGTTCCGTATAGCTGTGCTGAAAGCTACCAGTAGCTAAATTAGCCTAAATGGTATGCCTATTCAACTGTGAAAGCTAAACAGTAAGCATCACCTAATTAAGAGTTTTAATGGTCATTTTTTGGTTGTTGATCGATTTCGATATTACAAAGTGCCTTTTCTGGCAAATCATCTCTTTTATCATTTTGGCATACCATTCTTTTTGTCATTTTGCGGGGGGGCCGGATTTAATTTTCGTACCGGGCCCGGGCTTGGATGTCAACGGCCCTGCTCGTTGATCGTGCAGCAAATCAGAAAAAAGGCATTGCAAGACTATAGTGCATATTGTAGCCTAAAAATCTGTTAGATCGAAGAGCAAATGTTTGAGTCTTGAGAAGACATTGAGGAATAATTTGGAAAGTGCAGAATAGCTTAGATATTTATATACAATTTTAATTACCTGGCTGACAATTTTTAACGTTTAGCGCTTTCTGCATTATGTGAGCAGGGCCGTTCACAGATTTATGGGGCTCCGGAGCAAAAGATACAAAATTTCGATTGAGCCTGTTAGTCAGCAAGCTCGCCCTAGTAAATGACGCCTTGCGCATTGTCACTGGGTGCCTGCGTCCCTCTCCATCGGTCTAACTTCCGGTTCTTTCAGGCATCCAGCCAGCTGAGCTTCGCCGCCAAGGAGCGACACTCTCCCTAGCCAACCGCAGCTCCCTGGACCCTGACCACATTTTACATGGCCAGTTTCATGTGTCACAGGACGGATGTAGGGAGAGATTGAAATCTAGACGCTCATTTGTACCTGCTGCTCGGAAATTACTAGACAGTCTTTCTGAGATGGACGTCCGTGCAGCCGAGTGGACGAACACGAAATGGGAAATGGAGTAGGGGAGACCGGGGCTAGTTGTTACAGTAGCTCTAGCTCCTTTATAAAATAATAAAAAAATTAAATTTTTTTATGTTAAAGTCAACTGCTTTTAGACTACAACTAGGCCAAGCGATTTTGTCCAAAAGCGGTTAAAAACAAAAATATCCTAAAAAATTGATTTTCAAGGGTTCAAAGTAATTTTTTGAGAAATTTTTGCTGTAGATTCAGGAGGATTTACCTTGTAGTTTAATAGGTGATTCTGGTTTGTATAGAAAGCTGAGAGTGTATAGTTTAGGTTCCTAGGTGATTTTATTTCAAAAAGTTATCCAGCTTAGGCGGATTGTCAAAAGATCTAGTATGACTAAGATGGGGCAAATTGTTACACTTGTAACAACTAGCCCCAAAGCTGTAAAATTTTCCAATTACCTAGTCTTTGATATATATTTCATAATTTTAGGGTTGTTGGTAGTTGGTGTGTAAGTGATAGCTTTTAAGCAAAAAAAAAAAACGGTTAGAGAATATGTTAAAAAAACAGAAAGAGGCAATACTTCTTTGGAAGTGATGGAAGAAGCTGCAAGAAGAGTTATCGATGGAAAAGAATCTTTGCGTACTGTAGCTGCTGATTTTAATGTAAGTTGTGTTTTAAAAAAGGATTGTTGCTGGTTTTAATGTGTAGCCTACCAAAGATTGTGGCTCAGTTAGGCCTAGATCTCAGTGTAAACAAGTAAATGATTTTTCATGAGCCTTACTACTTAGAGCAAAACGTAGCCTGGAATTAACACTACTGTATATACCAGTGGCGTAGCGTGACCTGACAGATGAGGCATGCAATTACGATGACGTCATTAGTTTTCTTATTCAATTCAACTACAAAAATGTACTCATGAGAATTCGTTAAAGCGTATTAGGCAGGCGAAAAATTACCGCACATAACATCAGTTTTTATTTCACAAGGTAATAAAATACATTGCATGTCAAAAAATTGATTTCAATTCTTAGGTAATCCATCTATTACATTACTTTATCGCCTCATTTCAAGGAGGCTCCATGACGTCATACAATTGTTGAAACTCAACAACTGCGCTGCAAGGCACACAAATCGAAGATCATAAATCATACAATAATAATAATAACGTTTATACAAAGCTAAATAGATAACTTTTTAGTGTCTGACGCTGTTTACACCCTAATCCTTTAATATCCAAGAGTACGAGCGTCAAATGTCCCACAGTGTAGTATTAAGACAATTTTTGTTAATGATATGGCGCTTGCATTTCTCATGCCCGTGATGGCCTGAATTTTCAGGTTAATGGCTGGTTTCAGAAAGTTCAAGTTTGTTTATTCGTCACCAACCACAACGGATAAAACAAAAACACAGGCATTAGATAAATAACTTAAGGATAAGTGACAGGGTGACTTCGAAGGGACCATGAGGTCTTCGAGTCAGAAGCCACCCTATTGAGTCAGAAAGGAATTCTGCGCACGCTATTCCGAACAATCTGAGAATGTTAAGAATTTCTCGCTACAATGTAATTGCAAATATATATCAACTTTCATCCCATTCATTGAATGTTTACCAGCAGTTGTGAATCAAACCAAATGCCTTTCTAGTGACAATCCACATTTTTTTTGAACTAAGTGAGCATATTTTGTTGCACAAATAGTTTTTCTTTCTGCAGATATATAAGTCTGGTATTGCTGAGTCATTTGCACAACTTGGAAGTTTTTCACAGCAGTAGTACCGGTATCTATTCCACTACTCCATTAACTAGGTTTTAATAAAAAATCTAACCAGGCTGGTACCTGAAAAACATATTTAAAGAATATTGGAAAAATGAAACACTGGACATCTATAAGACTCTGTGAAGTTGAAGCATACATGCGGCAATAGGCCACAATATAATTTAAAAATACTTGATAAATGATATTCTGAAGCTTTTACGCAGTGGTAACAAAACATACTACAACAACACCTGTAAATGAACTTACATAGGAAGTTCCAGAAAACTCGTACACCGTACAGTCACTCTATGTATGAAAAGCTATAGATAAACAATACGACGTCCTACAGTACTTCATCCAAGGTTAAATTTTGACAAGTCAATCATTCAATTCACTGCTGACAATTACCACTAACCAACACCAATTGACCAATGATCATAGGGAATTAGTGGTTAAAGTTTAAAAAGCAGAAGGTAATTTTCTATTAACTGGTGTAAAACCACAAAGAAGCACAATTAACATGAGCAATCTAATTTCAGCAGTTTTGACGATAAACCAAGATGTTAAACCAATGTTTTCATTCCAAGGGTAACAGTTGCTGAAGCATAATGAAGCTGATCATTCAAAAATGAGATAAAGGTTTCAATATCTGCATTGCAACTTCAACTACATCAAATCTTTTAACCAACCTAATGAAATAAGCATGGAAACAAAGCTAATCAAAATAATGTCACAGTGTTTCTATACTGCTCCATAAAGCAGTAGCAACAAATTATCATAACTGAAGAAATCAGAATTTTAACCAGTTACAAGCACAGCGTGACCAGCAAATGAAAACACATAGGGCAAACTTATGTTTAAATTGTAAGCAACCAACTTAGGGGTCAAAACCTAATTTGTAACATCATACAAAGCAAATAAGTTAGACAGGAATAAAAATGCAGCAAGCCATATAGTGTTATCTTTAAAAAATAATAAGCAAGGCCGGCAGTACAATTTGTTTGATGTTGAGCTTTTGCAGACCCAATATTTATAAACGCTACAATAAATTCTTGAATTAAAATTTCTTAAGCTAGTTTTGGTTTGTTTACCGATACTTATGTTGGGTCTCATCTAGAGTAAGCCGTCCATGTCTTTTATTGCCTTACACGGACGAGTTATTCTAGACATGGATGGCTTAATGCATAGAGTTGGGGACTTATCCTTCTACACTAAAAATAGCTAAAGTTATACCCTTATTTAAGGATGGTGACAAAACATGTGCTTCCAATTATCGCCCAATATCCATTTTACCCCATTTTTCCAAAATCTTTGAAAAACTACTCCAATTGGATTTAATCAAATTTTTGAAGAAGTGCAATGTAATTTCTAGTTGCCAATATGGCTTTCAAGAAAATAAATCAACAACTGATGCTCTGGTTGAACTGTGCAACCATTTGAATAATCAACAAGCTCTAAATAAAATCACTTGTGGAGTGTTTATTGACTTGAAAAAGGCATTTGACACTGTTAACCATGATATATTAAGAAATAAATTGCTTCATTATGGTATTAGAGGCATTCCTTTTAAATTGTTTTCTGATTACCTTTCAAATCGACATCAGTTTACTTGTATAAATACAGCGAAATCTAACTCTATGTTACTAACCACTGGTGTACCACAAGGTAGTGTGCTTGGTCCGATGCTGTTTTTATTGTACATTAATGATTTGCCTAAAGCATCTACAAAAGCTAAAACCCTTTTATTTGCTGATGACACTGCAGTATTTGTGAGTGAACAAAATGCCACTTTGTTGAAACATACTTTAACCACTGAAATTAAAAACATTGAAAAATGGTTAATTCAGAATAAATTAACTTTAAATACAAGTAAATCTTGTTATGTCATGTTTGGAAAAAAGAAATATGATGAATTAGACAACATGGTGCTAGTCAATGACGTTTATTTAACAAAAAAAATGTACACTAAATATTTAGGAGTCCAAATTGACAGTTTACTAAATTGGAAACCTCATATTGAAAAGCTGACTTTATCCTTATCGAAATGCATTGGAATATTATTTAAGTTAAAAGACTACATTCCTAGAAGTAACCTTAAGATGGTTTACTTTGCATTAATAAAGAGTAAACTGGAATACGGAATTATACTTTGGGGAAACTCAAATAAATCAACCCTTGATAAACTAAACAAGATTCACAACAGGGCTATTAGGTGTATAACTGGTCTCCCTTTTAGAACTACTTTAAATAAACTGTATGCAAATGCAGGAATATTAAAAATAAAAGAATTGACCACATTAGAGACTGCCAAATATATGTATAAACTTCATGCAAACATGAAATCCGGCAGCTATTCTATTGATAACATTTCTTTAGTAAATACTGTTCATAAATACTGCACCAGACAAGCTGAACATAAAAATTATTTTGTGTCAAATGCCTTAACATCAACACGCCCAAATTGTCTGCTTGTAAATGGTACCAAAATTTGGAATAAACTTCCTCCACTTTTAAAAGTGAACTAAATTTCCGTCGGTTTAAGCACCTTGTTTTTGATTATCTACTAAAAACATACAGTTAAAGCATAAAATGATTTTTGAATTGAAATTTGTTGCAATAATGCTTACTTGAAGAAGAGTGATTTGCAAATACTGTACAGCTAATGTTTAAATAATAGGTATTGATCGTCTGGAGTGAATTGTTATATTGCTGGATTCTGATTTAAATAACAATATTATGAATAGGCCTATGTTCTACACTTTTTGTTGCTGATTACTGATTTAATTAAATGTGTCACAAGATTGCAACGTAAGAAGCTGCTGTCTTGATATCAATTTATAATTACAGTATATCACAGGGGTAGAGATTAAATGACGAAATAGTCCCTTCCTGCCCCTGCATCACACATAAATTGTTTTACCGTATTTTATTTCATATTTGTAATGTCTGTGACACTCTGCATGTGTGTTGTAAAAATAAAGTTCTGTTCTGTTCTACTCTAGACGAGACCCACTTATGTTCATCTGTGGGGTACCGTAGTTCAGCCAGAATCAAGCTTGAAATGTTCGAGCTGTAAAACTTTTTTGTTTCAACTTTTCAACAATATTACTGGTCGACAAACTTGAAGCTGTGACTTGGGCTTGGCTCATTGTCTCAGTTTAAAGATTGGCAGTGTCTATTTTGACATAAGTTAACCACAGGTCACATGAAGCCAAGCCAAACTCGATTATTTACCCCAGGTCAGACGAAGTTAACCATGGGATTACATCTTATTCTATTCTACTGTCTTCACGAACCTGATTGTTAACCCCAGGTTACACGAATTTGAAGCGAACCGAAGCGATCTGAACCCAAGCCACCGAAGCAAAATGAATCGAAGCCGTGACGAGAATCGAACCCAAAACCAGTGCAGCGCTTCTCTTCTATCGCGGCGCTCTATCCACTGAGCTATTGAGAAGTTGTGGCAATTGAGCACAAAACGGCGCTTAAAAACCCACGACATCACTTACGGCAAAATAGACCTAGAAGCTATTTTGCCGTAAAACGGCAAAATAGACACTACCTTAAAGATTGATGAAAATTAATTTTACGAAGTGTCATTTCACTGAAAATTCCGGTCACCGAAGTTTGAAAAATCGTAGTTGCGTAACCGTTTTCGGTTCCTGTAGTGCGACTCTCACAGTAGGGGAACTGTTAGGGGATGTTTCCAGTTTCGCAAACCACAATTTTCAAACTTCGGTAACTGGAATTTCCGGTGAAATAGACGCTTCCTTAATTTTACTACAGTACTACCGGTACTGGTATAAACTGTAACACTGCACCTACCGGTACCAATATTCTATCCAGTATCTGTACGATGAATCTTAATTTCATTAAGATGATGTTCTTTTATATGCATTACCGGTACCGGTATTACCGATATCTCAGACCCCTTGGTTTGGTAAGTCTACCTACTTCACACAGGTCATGTCCAGCAGACTAACAGCCCCAACGCTTTTTCTGTCTGCCAACCTTAACTGAACCAAATCTAGCTTTAACCGAACCTGGGGCTGATACTAGACCTTAACCCCTTTGAACCAGCTAAGGTATAGGCCTATATGCAATACTGGTACCCCTAAACTAGACCTATTACAACTAAACTCCTGCTTACTTATATTTTGCAGCTTGATCTCAGTCTCACAGCCTATCATTTTTACACTAGTCTAGCTTATTTACCAGTAGTCTACCATACACAGCAGATCTGTAGTAAACTAGTCTCTACCATACTTTACCGTGTTGAATACCGTATATAATTACTCAGCGCTCACCAGTCACTGCGTCGTCTAACCGCGTAGACCGCATAGGCATGCAATTTGACGATTGCATGCCTTCTTACGTAGTTAATCGCGTATTTAGCGCCAACCTGCCAATACAACTAGATGCAGAACCAAAAAGCAACTTCGAAAATTGCATGCCTATGCGGTCGTCCGTGGTGATATGCGGCTACTTTTAGGTGTTGCCATTTATTAATATTCAAAATGGTCTCCAAAGTTAATGCTTTTCTGACACAGTGAAAGTTCTCAGATTAAAATCGAGAAAATTTTTTGATTATTTTTCAAAACTATTATTATTAATTTTCTTTGATTGAATGACAATTAGCAAGGCATGCAATGCATGCCTTGCATGCATGGAGAATACGCCCCTGGTATATACCAGTAAGCCAAAATAATTTACACTGATGTTTCATTTTTAGATAAACTTCATGACTCTGCAAAGATTTTGCTCAAAGAAGAAATCAAACCAGCAATGCACAGTAGGTTATGCAACTCCAAGGCTCGTTTTTTCATCAAAAGAAGAATTGCTGTTGGTCAAATACATTAAACGAGCTTCAGAACTGTATTATGGATTAACTCCTGATGAAGTAAAAAATCTAGCTTTTGAATTTGCTTCTGCAAATAACGTTTCTACTCCATCTAATTGGCAGTCCAATGAAAAAGCAGGCCCTGACTGGTTTGGAAAATTTTTAAAACAACATCCTAGTTTATCAATTCGAACACCTGAAGCTACAAGTTTGGGCAGGGCAACTAGTTTCAATAGGGCCAACGTTGAAAAGTTTTTCACAAATTTAGCTAGTGTATTAGAAAGATATAAATTTAATGCCCACGAAATCTATAACTGTGATGAAACAGGACTAACTACTGTTCAACGTCCTAACAAAATTGTGGCAAAGAAAGGCACTAAACAAATTGGTGCGATAACTTCTGCAGAGCGTGGGGTTTTAGTTACCATGTGCTTGGCAGTAAGTGCAACAGGACATTGTGTTCCTCCCCTCTTTGTATTTCCTAGGAAGCACTTCGAAGATCATTTTATTAAGGGTGGGCCACCTGGTTGTATAGGAACTGCTCACCCATCTGGTTGGATGACTGTTGAAATTTTTTTGGTGTTTGCAAAGCATTTTGTAAATGTGGTGAAATGTACCAAGGAAAATCCAGTTTTGTTGTTGTTGGACAACCATGACTCGCACTCATCCATTCAAACAATTGATTTTTGCAAAGAAAATGGAGTTGTTTTGTTATCATTCCCCCCACATTGCTCTCATAAGCTACAGCCACTGGATCGGAGTGTTTTTGGCCCTTTAAAAAAATTCTACAGCTCTGCTAGTGACTCCTTCTTGAAATCTAATCCAGGAAAGCCCTTAACAATCTATGATATTCCAGATATTTCGAAACAAGCTCTTCCATTAGCAGCAACACCCAACAATATTCAAAAAGGATTTTTGGCAACTGGAGTAGCTCCATTTAATCCCAATATTTTCACTGAAGAGGAATATCTCCCCAGTTTCACCACTGATAGGCCCTAGGCAGAAGATGAGGAATATACAAATGCTGCAGAGCAGTGCCAAGCTGCATCCAGTGCGCAAAATGAGGAGTCACAGTGCACTGTTCCACCCCCATCAGATGACACTGCAGGTGCCAGTGAGGTAATCACTTCAGGGGGAACATCTGATTCAGCTCTGCTTGCAGCACCAACAACCCCAATTTCCAGCCATGCAGCCGAGCCCATCTCTGCTCAGTCTGCTGCAATGCTGGTAAGTCAAGAAGAAATAGCTGATGAGAGCCAATTTAAAACGCCAGAGATGATCAGGCCTATTAAGAAAGCGGAACCAAGGAAAAAGACAAATAGAAGGAGACGCACTTCCACTATTTTAACTTCCACACCAGAGCAAAAAAGGGTGAGAGAAGAAGCTGCTGAAAAAGCAAAAAAAAATTCTAAAAATCCCAAACGTCGCAAGCTGAGCTTTTCAAAAAAAAAGGCTACCACTGCTGGAGATGACTGCAGGTGCTTGGTGTGTGGTGATTTTTACCACAATTCCGCATCAGGAGAAGAGTGGGTGCAATGTGTGCGTTGCAAGCAATGGGCTCATTTTGCTTGCACTGATGGAAGCCAGCCATATCTGGGTGATTTTTGTTAGTTGAAAAGAATGTGCATCTTTTTCAAGTAAAACCAGTGTTCTTCTTAACTTAGCTTGTAGAAACTTTGTTAAATTAAGAAGAAAGCTTCAGATATCTATTTCGCTTTTAGTTTTTGGGTTAATTGCATGCATTTTTCTGGAATATGTTGTTAGATGCTCAATTTTATACTGTGTAACAACTTGCCCCAATTTTCGGGGCAAGTTGTTACACTTGATATGTCTTTTAAAAACTCCCTACCACTTGTTTTACAAAGGTTGTTGAAAATCTTTACTGCGTATTATGTAGTGTATGTAAATAAAAACTTATCATGCAAATTTGGACTTTCCAGCTTTAGTGTTAAAGGAGTTATGTTAAATTTATTCAAAATTGTAACAACTAGCCCCGGTCTCCCCTACTCTGCCAACGCATTGTCACTCCACGCTTTCATTCCCAAGGCTAGCTCCAGACCCTTGGGTATGGGTCTGCCGAGGGCAGCCTGGGTCAAGCTCAACCGTCTGCGTTCTGGTGTTGGACGTTTCTGTTCGTCCATGTACAAATAGGGTCTCGCCCCTCTAGCGAATTGTGAGTGTGGTGCCAGTGAACAAACCGCAGATCACATCATCTCACAGTGTCCCATACATCGAGCACCCCGAGGTATGTTTGGTCTAATGGTTTTGGATGACGAAACAAGATGCTGGCTGAAGTCCCTTACAGTCAGCATCTGACCCAAGCAGTTTGGTGGCCAGGGTGGTAAAAGGATAAACCCTCGGGCCTCGGCCTTGGTCCTTCCATCTGTCTTGGAAGAGATGTTCCGCCAAACGACGACGACGAGCAAGCCCGCACCTGGCATTGTATCTATAAAAAAAATCCCCCACACCGGCGCTGCCCCCACCCTCCAATCCGACGCGGGCCCGGGGTATTTACCCTGGCTTTCCCCTTTCTCAGCGCTGGTGCATAATTACATCCTTTTCAACGTCTGGTTACCTCCCGGCAGGCCGCCAAGAGAAAAAGCGAAGATTTGAACTACTTAGGCCTGTGCCATTAGTGGAATTAGTTTTTGCCGTTGGTTTCTGCTACAAGCGATCAGTGGCGCACGCAAGGGGGGGTTTCGGGAGTCAACCCACTCCCCCCCTTGTCGATTAGAGATGCAGTGAAAACTTATCTTTTTTAAAGTGATGCGCCTTTTGTTGCCCTTCCTTCGAGCTTGCAAAAATTTCCAACGTTTCGTCTGTTTCATCCAACTTTCTTATTTAATCCTCGAGATATTTTGATTGTAATGTAACAGTAGCGGTAGCATAATTTTTGCGATGTGTCGCTTGAACCGCATTTTTGTCATTTCTGTGGCTATGAAGCAATAAATAAATAGGGGTTTCCTATAATGGCATATAAGCAGTGGCGTACGCACGAGGGAAGGGAGGGGGGTTGGGGGCACTTCCCCCCATCGACGATGTAAAAAATAAATAAAAATCTCTCTTTTTGAAACGATCCGCCTTTTTTCATACAGAGTTTGCCGAAATTGCTGTCATGTTTTTCTGTGCTATTCAACTTGCTTATTAATCTCGAGAAACTTTCATTGTGATGCAATAATTCCGGTAGTCAAACTTTTCTGGTGGGTTGCGCTTGAACCAACGACTAACACAAAATGCAAGCCAGGACAAAGACAATGGGTATTGTTAAAGCTGGTGTCGTGTTGTGATGTCATCAAGCGATAGTTTTCAACGGCTATCATGGCTGGACAACACAACGTTCCAGCGCAGGACGTATTCATGGAAGAAAATGGTTGCGAGTGCAATGTAGGCGGATGTTCCGCTTGCGATGTCATAACTTTGAGTTAACCAAACCAGCCAGTTGGGGTTAACCAAAGACATTGCTATCGGCTCTGGAGGTTTTGGGTTCAATTTCTGGGCCGGTACCGGTCGTTAGCTTAGTGGTCAAGCGCACAGACTACCGGTGCGGAAGGCCTGGGTCTTGATTTCCGGGCCGGTCAAATCGGCACAGTGTTGCCAACAGCTCGCCAATGCTGCGATGTTTCTGTGTTCCCCAGTCGCCAAGTCGCGGAGATGACCCCTAGAGGCGTATGCGAAGGAGGGACCGGGAGTCACCCCCCCTTGACAATTGCAGAAAAAATTAATTCTTACTTCATTTTGAAACAAACTGACTTTTCTTCGTGCAGAGCTTGCCGAAATTGCTATCGTGTTTTTTCTGTTCGGTCCAACTTTCTAATTAATCTCGCGAAACTTTCATCACGATGCAATATGCAACAATACTGGTACCGGTAGTCCAACTTTTCTGATGTGTTTTGCTTGAACTGCATTCTTGTCGTTGATGCAGCTGCTGTGAAGCAGTTGGTGAGTAGGAGTTTCCTTAAATATGGTGTCTCTGCAGTAGATATGGCTGCACAAGATTTTTTTTTGATCAAATCAAATCTTCACTGTACTCGTTTCATTAAACTCGCTGCAGTACCGAAGCATGGTAGCGAGTGGCGGGGTCCGACCTCGCGTCTTGGCGCTTGGGCAACACAGGTCCGAAGAAACGTCGCAGCGGTGGCGAGCCGTTGGCTACACTGTGTCTGATTTAACCGGCCAGGGAGTTGAACCCCAAATCTTCCGCATCGATAGCCAAATCTGTAACACTACGCTATAACCGTCCGGTTTGATGAAAAATTATTATAAACGTTAAAAATCTAAATTGACACTGCCAGTGACGTCACATCGTGATGACGTAGTATTTTGCGTTATCACGATGTGACGTCACTAAAACCTCCCCATTGAAAAATCGTGCGTACGCCACTGCAAGCGATCCTGTCGAAATTTTCAGCATTAGTTTTCAGCATGAAGGAGCCTTTTTATGCGGCCAAATCGATCTCGCATTAGCGGCAACTTCTTTTACATTTAGTGTTTCCAAATCATTATTATTATTTCTTTTTTAATTTATTTATTGTCGTCAGACCTTCAAGACATCCATTCAAAGTAATAAAAAAAAAAACAATCAGCACAAACAACACCCAAAATAAATGACGCACAATTTAAAAATGCAAGGCAGTAAATGTGGTATAGAACTTGCTTTTTTTTGAAGTCATCACATCGCACAGTATTATATGTATATTCTTTTAAGGATTGATGACATCTTGTTAAGAACATAGTCATACTTTTTCTTCTTTATTTGTTTCTATAAGGTGAATGACGGCAAAGCAAATTAGCTATTAATTGATTTTTCCATTAGTTTTGCACATCTTAGCCTATACGTACTATTCTTTTTTGATTTCTGTCTGATGTAGGCCTATATAGTGCATTTGAATTGTTTGGCAGATTTGTTCAACTGAAACAGTAATCGATTTGATCCAGGCAACACCTTTCTGCAGATCCGTACTTAAAGATGGACAGTAAAAACGGAATATAAAACCTAACTGGCCTAACCTAGTTTGAGCATTGCCACCGGAAAATATAAGAAAAATTGTTACACACGGACTCGCATTTGTTTTAATCCCCGGACTCGAAATTTGTTTATCTAGTGGACTTGGACTCGACACTGCTGGACTCTCATAAAAAACACATTTACCCAACACTATTCTACGCTGCTACTCTTGAACTTATCACAGTCGGTGAAACCATATTATCTCATCACTGCTTGCATTATTTTGTTTCAAGACACTTTATTCCACATAAAAAACGACGTTGAGTAGTTTAGACCAGTCCCACCTAAAAATCGAGAGTTCGAAGTCCTTAAAATCAGGACTATCGAGTACTGCCCGTTTGCCTAACTCTGCGAATAGGTTCAGAGAATTTAGAGTAGCACGAAGCGAAGCTCCACAACCAAAAAACTTAAGCTTCTATTTGTGCAAAAACTTGATATAATTACACTTTGTAGGTTTACTACATTACTGATCAATTAAAATAACTTACAGTTGAACTTGTAACGTTATTTTCATTAAGCAAAAAAAACTAGCCGAAGAACTGAATTTTGCGGAGTTCACCTAGTTAGTGAACCTTTAACATCTCTTTATGCGCTTCACCAGTGGCATTAGCAGCAATTAGTAAATATTAAACTCTTGATTATTGCTTATGCTCAACCATTAAACCAGGGCAGGCACTAAGGGAAGCCTGGCCCTTCCAATCAACTAGCTTACTCTTCAGGAGACAGCGGCTTTCGTGCTTAATTTCAAACTTTGACCCCCCTGATAACCGCTTAGCTCCCCTCAGGCGACTGCTAAGCCGCCGGCTTTGCATTAAACGATTATGATACGAAATCGTTTCTGTTCACATCAAATTAAAGCACCGACAATTCGACATCTGACCACTGACCAATTCAAAAATTACCAGACACAACATTAGGATTATATTTTATTCATCATTGACCAGACTGACTGGCCAAAATTGACACTTGCCATACTCTGATTAAGTTGTCAGTGTATCCAGCAAACAACGTCTGAAAAAAAAAACAAGACTTAGTAAATCAGAAGTAACAAATAACTCTGTGCTACGAGGATAGTACCAAAAATATGCTAATCTTCTCTATTTTCGCGGCAACAAAGACGATCGGTAGACATTACTTTTACTAACGGTTCCAATCCCTCATAGCACGGTGTGCTGGGCAGTGAGCGACCATTTCGATCGCACTAAATCTTGGTACCTTCCGGTCAGATACACGGCAAGTTTCTAGATCGACTGGAGAAAAATTTATTCTCTTGTTAAAATGCACCACCGGCACTATTTTTTGCAGTTAACTGTCTAAAGCTCAGTTAGAATACCATACAAGCACCGTGGAACATTAATATAATACGAGCGCCCGCAATGATGGGGGCCATGGATAGGGCCCTTTAACAATCTACATAATCTCGCGATGATCGTGCAGACCTAACAATCAAGCACAACAGAGAGTCGTCTCACGTCATTCACGATAATGCGCAGCAATTGAACCAAACTAGATATTTTTTCATCACGAATATCTATAGCAGGTTAATATTTTAGTGACAGCGTAAGCTTCAAAGCTACCCCAAGTTTAAGAACTACCGTAGAATGATTAACGCATCTGTTTTTGCAAACCATTGTAAAACGTGGGTCAGGCAGCAAGCTTACAGGAAAACAAAACTCCTATCTTGTCATCATAATCGAAAATGCATAATCAATGACTTCTAAGACATCGAAACGTGGAAAATAGTGCATTGATGAGTTCTTTCGTAATTACGACAACAAATAGGCTCAACCAATTAAATAGGCTCATCCATTATTTTAAAAACAATGATGAACCTACCTGTCCATCGGGAGACCAGGCCAATGACAAACACTCGGGTTGACCGGCCTTGCTGTTGAGATTAATCAACTCAGGGCGGAGTTCATCAAGGAGTGCTTTGCCTTCCAGATCCCAGATCTTGATAGTCGGGCCACATGCAGCGCAGAGCCAATAACGGTTTGGTGAGAAAGCCAAAGCATGGATTTCATTTTCACCATTGGTCAACGTATATAAATGCTTACCTAAGAAATATAATTCATTTATTGAAGTGTTAGCTGAGGCAAAAAACAACAAAAGCTCTATTGCCAAAGCATGCGGTCGAATATCTAGTTATTTGCGGCCGTGCACAGCAAATTCTCATCATTGCAGAGTGTCATAACAGCAAAATCAGATGAGAGTGTGTAAGTGTTGAAATCATTGAACTACTGCACCGCGGCTAAAAACACAGCTTCAGCTTTAAACAACGATCAGGCTCATTAAACAAGGTGGTCGCTGCTCATTTTTAAACTTTCTTGCAGTCAAGACTCATGGTGAATGATGATGTTTTGCACAAACCATCTTCATAAAAAAGTATACTTATTACTCATCGTGACCATCGTTGTTGTAATATTTCACTCATGAAGACTCTTTACGTATAAGACACGGCCTCGTGCAAAAACAAAAACAGACTTAGCTAAGCTTTTTGAAAGTACCATTTTCTGCTGGGTTAGGGTATATCATAACACGATAAGCAGAGCCACAGCACGTACCTTCACTGAGATCCCACAACATAGCTTGACCGTCTTTACCACCGGATGCACAGAGAGATCCGTCAGGAGACACAGTTACAGAGTTAATGTAAGCAGTGTGGCCATAATGGTTGGTCTTCAGCTTGCAGTTTGTTAAATTCCAAACCTTAAACACACAAAAGAACTCCGTAAAACTTACTGAAGTACTAACAATCACAAAATATCAGCATTATTAGTAAAAAACTGCACAGATATACATCTATTCTAAACACATGAACAAGCACTACAGAATACAGCACCATATTCATTTTCATGCCATGACACATGTTACGACCATATGTACTGTATGTAATACAATTGAGCATGGAACAACTCAGCATGAAAAGTCAACGCACAAGCCACAAAATCAAGTAGTTGCTAAAATTTTTTTTTACTTTCTAAATGGCAAAAAAAAATTTCAAGTAAATCAAAATAACTACAAACTTCAAATAATGAAATCAAATTATCAATTCAAAAAGATTTGTAACTATGATTTACAGTGAAGCTTAGGCAAAGGCATCACTACATTTATGGAACTTACTTTGACCACTTTATCCCAGCCACATGATACAATGATAGGTGTATTAGGGTTAGGAGAAAACTGCACACATGACACCCAGTCATCATGATTATCTTCCTATATATAACAAAAAATATTTCAGTTAGTTGGCAAAAGAAAGCATAGCAAGAAACATTACCGTGATAGTGTACTTGCACTGCCCCAAGGTGTTCCACAATTTGATGGTTTTGTCTCTTGAAGCGGAGATGATTTGACGATTGTCCCCGGAAAATGCAACTGAAAGCACATCTTTGCTGTGGCCTGTAAATCGTCGAGTGGTCACCCCCCTTCAAAAATTCATTATCTCATTAACTTTTTACTTTAACTATAACATTGCAAAGTATGCTAGTACATAAATTTAATATTATGCACAACTACATTTGTTAGCTACCTTTTTCAGTGCATTGGCCTGTGGTACAGAGTATCTGCAATATTACCGGTACATTGTTTTAACTAAAGTTTCACATGATATATCTGCATATGGAATTAAATATTTCCTTGGTGACTGTGCTATTCTGTGTACTTCTACAGTGAAAAATCTTGGCATATTAATTTCTAGTGATGTAAAGTGGTCTCCTCATATCACTCAAATTGATAGTAACGCTTTGTTTTGTTCTCACCGTATTTTGTAAACTTTTTCCAGTAAAAATATTTTGACTTTGATGAAAGCTTTTGTTACCTATGTTCGACCTAAGTTGGAATATAATACTTCTGCTAGGTCTCCACATTTGAAAAGTAATATGAAGTCCATTGAATCTGTTCAAAAAGTATTTACTAGAAGGGCCTGTATTTATTGTAACACTCCTTTTTCTTACTGTGATCGTTTGTACAAGCTTAATCTGAAATCCTTGGAGTATTGAAGGCTGGAGTTTGATTTAATTCTTACATACAAAATTTGCTATTGCTTGATTGATATCGATTTTAATGACTTTTTCAGTAGTAAAGCTAATTACAATCTGCGTAGACGTACCCTGGTTCTGAGATGTAAACATAAACCCAAGCATGACTGTTTTAGATATTTTCTTTTGCAATTGAATCATCTCAGTTTGGAATTTGTTACCTGAATCTGTTGTTAGTTCTACTTCTTTAATTGCCTTCAAGAAATGTTTGAACAAATTTGACTAACACACCATTTGCTCGTTTGTATATTAGTCTCAGTATTGCTTTTATTGTACATATTCATTTGTTACTTTGTGTCATTTTTCTTGCTTCACTTGAGAGTGTGTCAGGGTTTGAACCCAACACCATAGTGTCAAATTTCATAAATAAATATATAAATTAAACAAGCTAAACACAACAATGGAAGAAACGCAACGTAATTCTGATTCAGTGGTGATCAAGCAACATGTCCTAATTTTGAAGCTCTTATTCTTCCCAGATTCTACCCTTAAACTGTCTAAGCTCTATGGCTATTAAAATACTTACTGCTGTAAATTCCACAATCGCAAGTCGGTATCCCAGGAGCCAGACAGAGCAAACTGTCCATCAGATGAAATTACAACATCAGATACAAAATGAGAATGTCCAGTGAGACGACGATTCATTACTCCATATGTATTTTCATCTCTCGTCAACTTCCAGACAAGAATTGACTTATCTAAAACAAAATACCATTCAAAAACCCACAAGGCCACTGGCAAATCACCTGTTTACACCATTACAGTCTGGTGATGAGTCAGGCAGTCTAATTACTGGTTTATCTTAATTACCGTACATCATGGGCTCTACTTCTTATTCAGTTGGACTAATTCACTGAGTATTGATACACGATTACTTACCAGTATCTAATGTGACACTATCCAGCTAATAGTTTAGGCCTACATGCTTAAATTATGGTATGCGCATCTGGAATAAAATGTGAGTACTACCATACAGTACCAGTACCACCGATACCTCTGTAACTAGTACTAAATAGGTGCCACATGCATTACCGTATATGAATTGTACACCATTTAGCTGAACAGTTTTCCAGCAATGAAGTGCTAAGCAGTAAGTTTTAAAAATTGAAAACAGTACAGGTAATCACTGAAGGCTATTTACGGGAATTATGAAGAACGCAAATACCGGTAGCCTAATCTACCAGCTTCTGGTTGACAAAACAGTTATGAAGAAGACCAAAAACTGTTTGAAGAAGGCCTCCACAGCTAGAAACTTACTCCATAGTTATACTGGTACCCTTTTACATCTGAATTAAAAATTTAAGTCACTGGTACCGCACAGTAATACGAGTACCACTGTACCGCAGACAGGCGCCCAATAAAAGTCCACCAGCACGGTAATTCATCGAAGATTTACAATGCTTTACTTTAGTGATTTTTTTACCATAATATCAGGAGTATGAACCATCAAGAAGTGAAGTCAAACTACCGGCACTAGACCAGCAACTACCGGTATTGGTAGTTACCTGTACAATATACCATACCACCTGACCACTAATCTGCAGTGCTTTAGAGCATCTATACGCAACATATGTTTACTTAAAGCTATTAACATTTATTCTCAAAATTCTCTAGGTGGACTATGATAAAGAGATCTGTTCATCCTCCCCCAAAAATCGTACCTCTGGAAGCTGAGAGAATCATGTCCGGAATTGCGGGTGTAGTAGCAATTTTAGTCACCCACCCTTGATGACCAACTAACGTTCCTCTCAATGTCATTTGTTCAGCAGCCATTTTGCTTTCTTAAAAAGCTTTTCCTTGAATACTAATCCAGATTAATTCTGATATAACCACAATATACTATCAAGTTGCCATTGCGTTGCAACGCATCTAGAAAAGACTAATTTGTTGTAGCGAATACCAGGCATCAGACTCGGCAAAAATAATTTAAAAAATTTAAAGGGACGAAACGCGGTTGTCATGTAAGCTTGAACGTAAAAAAAATTCTTTGTAGCTATTTCTCGGGAAACACCGTTTCAATACTTTTAATCGTTAGGCTACAGCCTACAGAAACTTTTATCGGTGCATGCAATTTTATGAGAGTGGTTCTTGTTTGCTGCGTATGGATGAGTTGCATTTGTAGGACTTGTCTTAGGTAAAATCCAAACTGAGAACTGACAAGCTCAAGGAAGGTAAAGCAACCAATTTTACATGTCAGCGAATTATTCTTGCTTGATTATTAGGCCTAAATTATTTAACCGCTCAGATGGCCGAGAGGTCGGAGCGTCGTGTCTCTGGAGCAGTAGACTCGGGTCAAACAATGACTTTAAAATTTGTATCCACCTTTTCCCTACTTGACGCTCAGCATTAAAGGAACAACGTCGGCAACAAGCCGGTTAGTTTACAATTTAGTAGTAGACTACTGTACTGCTACAGGTTTTGATCAACAATTATTTTTATTTCAACGCTACAAATAATAAGCACGTTTCCGAATAAACGATAGCAACGCGTTTCGGGCTTGCTCATGGCGAATTAACGCAAACAAAATTATAAAAAAATTTTAAAGATGACACATTGAAATGGCAGGTAATTACGCACAGCATTAGGCGTACGCAGGAGAGCTCGGCTTGATCGGCTGCAATACTCACGCCCTTCCCTTTGGTTTCTACCGGTACACGCCAAAAGCTTTTATCGCTTGAATTCTAAAAGAAAAAATTGTAGGCCTACCCAGGGTTGGGAATTGTAGGCCTGTAAAAAGTAAAGAATAAAGAATATTGTAATCGATATTCGATATTATACTGAGTGATTTTAGCTTTTTCGAAATACTGCAAACCTTTGCACTTTTGCAAGCAAAGTTACTGGTACTCGCAAGAGTCACAAATTTTGTCAGATGCTAGTTTCTCAACTCAGGCAACTCTTCCATTTTGGCTTTGCAATTTGCTTTTGTCCATAGTTAAGATTAAAAGAGAAATACCCAAATGATAAAAGCAATGATGCTGATAAAACATTTTATGCAAACGGATGGTTAAACATTTAAACCACAGCAGTGACATTTTAGCCTTTGATCAGAACCGAACTTGATGGACCCGGATAGTGTTTTCTTTTAATTTGAATGTAATTCAGTACGCTAAGTGATAATATTTTTCGGGTCTTCGCCCCACGCCCTGTGAGTGCACTGCTCTTCTGAGCCATGTTCTTTTTAATCATTGCTTATGGTCCCAGTAGTTTACCGGGCTGCATTTTTATGTAATGTACCCAGCACCAGCAGAACCTTGCTTTTTCTGACAAAGCGTGGGTTTATAAACGCCGTTTTGTGCAAGTTTGCAACGACTGTTCTATGGCGCAGTGACTTGGGGCACAGTGAGTAGAAAGAAGCGCTGATTCAGATTTGGATTCGATTCTCGTCGCGGCTTCGCTTGTGACATGTTTTCAACAATCGGGTTCGTCGAGGTAATAGCAAAAAATAAAAATGTTGGTTCTGCTGGTGTTGGGTACTAGAGATGTGCCGAGTCGAGTCCGAGTACTCGGCCGAGTAATAAGGCATTATTAATTCTCGGCCGAGTATTAAACCATAATAATTTTGACCTTTTTTTTGCTTTTTATCCGAATTTTGGTCGAAATTAGGACTTCTACGGACGTGATGACTTTTTTTTTGCTCTTCACCTAATTTTGAGTTCATATTTTGACGTCGTAGATACTCGGATTCGGACTCGGCCGAGTAATGTCGTGAATACTCGTTACTCGGGGAGTCAGAGTAATTTTCCTCGAGGTACATCCCTATATTGGGTACATTGCATAAGAATGCTTCTGGGCTTGCAAGCCTTGCATGCTGGGTAAACCATGTTTCTACGATGCGAGTAACTTACAATTTGTCAATTTCGCATTTAATGTTGCACTAGTTTGGAACTGGATTAGCGCTTTGCGCAGGGCCGCATTAAGGATTCGCGGGGCCCTTAAACAACAGCACAACTAAGAAAGCAAACAATAATACATAAAAATTGCAATAATTTTGAGTAGGCAAAGCTACTAGATGATAATTTAGTTTTGGCTATAGTTGCCGTTTTCTAGATTTTGCAGCAGCGAAGGCATCAGCAATCTTGTCAAAGCTAAGAAATTTGGTAAAGGTTTTTTCAATAGTCAGAATGCAAAAATCGCAAGCGTGTTCCTGTGTTAGGGATGATCTTAAGTAGGTTTTTACCCTTTTCAATGCAGAAAATGAAAGTTCGCCTTCTGCATTTGCTACAGGCAAGGTCAGATAAATGCGAAGTATAACGCTCACATTTGGAAAAGTGTCCTGCAAACAGCTTTCCGTCAAATATGACAGCTTATCGTGCGGTTTAGTGGCCTTGGATTCAAGGTTAGAAGATGAACGTAAGTGAAAAGCGAAGTGTACAATTTCTCCTGGAAAATCGCTATCCAAATCGCTATCCAAATCGCTCGAATATTCTTTCAACAACAGATGTGCAGCGTGTTTAATATCATCTATAGACCATTTGTGTAGATTCAGTAGGAAATCAAATTTCTTTTGCAGTGTACAATATACAAATTTTTGTCTTCTTATTTCTGCTATTAGGGTATCAATAATTGGAAGGTAGGTTTCGATTCGAAAGGATTCACGAGCATCTTCTAACAGCCCAGCTCCGCTAGCGTCATTACCTTCATAATCAAAATTCTTTTTCGCTTTTCTTTTGCGTTTGTTCTGAGACGAATAAGTTTTCTCGGTACCGGTAGCGAGTTTCAGTGCGTCTTCTTCAATTGCATCAAATTTGTCTCGCAGATGCTGACAAAATCCCTCAAGTCCATTGTAGAGTTCCACACAACGTCTCAAGGAAATGTCAACATGTTGAAGACTCTTGCTTGTGGTGTGAAATCTTTGAAGTATTTCGTGCCATAAAATGCACAAAATGCCTGCTTCTAGGGTGTCCATTTTCTTTTTCAAACTCGATGCGGCCGACCTGGTTTCGTTAGTTTCATTTTCATCTAACATAAAATCTTGTAGCAATTGCCTTAACTCGACAAAATTTTCCTTGAGAGCACTGGTGGCATCTGATCTTGCCGACCATCTTGTGTTAGACAAAGATTTCACTTTTTTTCCTTGTATGGCTGATTTCATTTTTGCCCAACGTTTAGTTGATGCAGAAAAAAAATTATAAAAGTTTTGAATAAATCCGAAAAATGAAGTAGAATTATTACAGGATTCCACAGCGCAAGAGCCAACCAAGTTCAGAGAATGGGCAGAGCAAGGAATATAATGAATAAGTGGATTTAAAGCTTTGAGTCTGGCCTGTACCCCACTATACCTTCCTGATAAATTGGTCGCATTATCGTAACTTTGTCCACGACAATCATTCAGGTCAAGGTCATATTTTGCAAGGGTACACAAGATATGGTTCGTGATTGACTCGGCATCATGTTGCCCGCCGCTTTCCACAAACTTTAAAAATCTTTCTGCGATAGTGCCGTCGTCGAGCACATACCTGATGATAAAAGTCAACTGGTCAACATGTGTCACATCAGGAGTAGAATCGACACTTATACTGTAATATTTCGATTTCTTTATTTCATTTGCAATGCTGGTTGTAACTTCCTTTGCCATAAGATTTACAAATTCCTTGCAGGCAGGAGAAGAAAGATATGTAGGCACACCTCTTCCAGCATTCCCAAATCGACTAATGTGATCGGCTAGGAAATCGTCATATTGTGCTAATAATTCAAGTATGCCCATAAAATTGCCGTTTTGAGAGGATCCAAACACTTCATTTTCCCCGCGGAAAGGCAAACCTCTTTCACACAGAAACTTGACGACGGCTACAACTCTCTTTAACACAGCTCTCCAATAAGCTTTTTCTTTATCAATCTGCTCCAACAAACTACGATCCACTCGTGCATTCGTGGTCTTAAATGAAGCAGATGATAAGCTCGCAGCCCTATGCCATTCGCTGTTTTCATGTTCATGAAGTCGATTAATGTGCTTCCAGTCGTTAAAGCCATTGGTGAAATGTGTTTCGCGATCGCTGAAAAGCATGCAAACCGAACAACATACCATTCCAGTGCTTTCTGAATACGACATCCATTTACGTTTAATGGTTTCTCCATTTGTCAGCACTCTGTAGAAATGCTCTTTTTTGAGGGAACGATTGGTGCCATCCTCGTAAAGTCTTTTAGAATTGGCAAAACTAATCTTTGTGTTCTGGTCCACTGAATTTTCAAGGAGATGCAAGCGAAAGGCATCATCTATATCTTTCCACAGAGCTGGATCATCGCTATACCGTTCAGATGCATTGCCTGATGTTTGTTTGTGGTTGTTTTCGTTGCTCGAACTTTCGCTTTCCCGTTCCGTGTCCACATTAGACTCAGAAGTTGGCCTAACGATAATACTCCCAACATTTGAAGGTTTTTCACTAGCGTCATCAAACGATTGAGTTGATGTGGAATCACCAGACTGTTCATTTATGTTTTGAAAAAACTGGCTTATTTTTTTACACTTGCTTTCAACTTCTTTTGATTTTTTCTCTCTTTCCTCATTTCTTTTACGTTTTTGACTTCCGCTCTGGTATGCTCGGCCCTGGTCTCTACTTCTACTGGCCATTGACACTTTACCAATAAACTAACATATTAAGTTTGTATTATAGCAGGAATTAAGTTTGTATTTACTAAGAAACTGTAAACACATTTAATCTGTATTTGTGTTATCATCAGGCAGAAGCAGGTTTTGAACCCCTGAACCAGGCAGGGGCCAAACAAAGCTACGCACCTTGCCAGCTACCACCAAGCAACGGGAGCAGTTGAGATTCTATTCTGATTTCAAGTGCTTATGCCGTAGGCTACCGTGTGTCCACGTTGTAGGCTAGGAACGGTATCTCAGCAATTTCTATTCCTAGCCTGAAGTGGACGGTAGCCTAAAAAGGCGTTAGTAGCCTACCTGGAATCAGATTAGAATCTCAACTGCTCCCGTGGCCTATTGGCAACTGGCAAGGTGCGTAGCACTGCCTGCCGAGGTCACGGTTTCATCAGCCTCTTATCTACCATTTCTTCATCAAATCAAAATCAAATCAAATCTTCATTATACTCGCCGTATTACGCCGAAGCGTGTAACGAGTTGCGGGTCCATCTCCCATCTCCGGGGCTTAGCGCCTGGGAAACACAGCTCCGAAGAAACGTCGCAACGGTGGCGAGTAGTTGGCGACACTGTGTAGATTTGACCCGCCCGGGAATCGAACCCCAGACCTCCCGCACCGATAGCGTGCGCTTAGCGACTGAGCTAACGGCCGGTTCCCATTTCTTCATTCCGTCATTTAATCTCATGTGTTCTGATTATCTTTTATTTAAACACCCAACTAATTATCACTTATTACGCTTATTAGTTTAACCCTCGTCAGAACAGTAACTCCACGAAACATCTGCATTTCGTCAACAACATGCCGTTTTCTTTTCACGAGTTTTCCAATAGCAATGCGTTCTATTGACACTAAGATTGTCAAGTGATTATGACATCATTTTTAGTTAATATACTCGACTGACTACTGGCACTGCATAATTAACTGATTGCACCTTGATTTTGTACAACAATATGGTCAATTAGAGGGAACGTTGCTGGCAACTTGGCCTAGTTTACGAATGGAATAAATGGTTCACCTTATCGCGATGTACCGGACCAGCAGCAGAATTAGGCCGATCTGCACTAGAACCATAGACGTCTTACTAGAGCAATGAGAAGCGATGCCAGACGTCACTTCGTTAGTTCGATTATGTAATGAAGTCGCGCAGAGGCAGAGCGCTTCATCGCTAAACATCACAACTTGCAGGTTCTTTTCACTTCTTTTTCATCAAATTGATTTGAAAATTTTTTTTAGTTTATAATAGTTTTATTTCTGTTCATCGTTAACAAATCTATTTGTTACGCACTACCGGAATCTATTTGCCAGCAGTAGAACTAGAAAAAGCGCGGGGCCCGGGGCAAATGCCCAGTTTGCCCATTGGTTAATCCGGCCCTGGCTTTGCGCACAGTCTTGATTGTCTTCAACATTTATCAATATCAGCAACTATACGTTGCTGCAAATGAAAAAGTCATGAGCCCTACAGGCTGGCTCAAAGCTCGTAGTGGTACGATAACCCTTGCACACCGCACACCTGTCCCCAAGGACTGCAAGCCCCAAAAATATTTTGCTTCCCAAAATAGTTAGACCAACCAGTTTCCATACATTGAGCACTTCACCGTAGAAGTCTATTATTAACAGTGCACGCCGAGTGTGTGTGACTTAATTTTAGATGATGTCTTTTAACAAAGTTTTTGGAGGACTCCCCTTAACAACTTTTTTGTAGCCCCCCTCCCACACTCCGGACGTGCCTGCAAGACCAGCTTCGGCTATTACTTTTTGCTCAGCTTCAAGTGCTGAGTAGTTATAGAGCGCAGGCCTCCCGGTACAATGACAGATCTAACAAAAACTGGAGTTTGTTAAGCTATTTTATTGATAAATTCAATAGTCAATCGGTCTCACTGCTGAGCCTTATGCACTAGTAGCAACTCATATCAACCTTGAGTTTCCGTCTACGTTACTTCTGGTACCGCCGGGCATAAGACCAACCTCGCCTCCACGCGGTACCCGGTGGAAACAACATGGTTATGTTGGCTAAAGAGGCTCTGGCATTTTTAGTTTTTAATTTTTTTTTCTCAATCCATTTGTCCTAGCAACGGCCTTCCTTGTTGAATTCGCTCCTTGAAGCATTTCGGCTTATCCTAACGGTTGAAAGGTCGAGTTGTAAAGGAGGGAGTGGATGATGCGGGTATGGCATTAGCAAAAGACTGGTGGTAATCACGAAATAGTTGTTTAAAATGGACATGTTGGGATTACGTGACTGGATTTAAGGTGACTGCGATGGAATCTCATAGTTGTAGAGGGTACCGGTCTAAAACGCGCTCCGTACCGCGGCCGCAAGATAGTTCAGAGGCCCGCCCCTGATCTAGCCAATTGGGGGGGCTGCCTCCGTCAGCTTGTGCAAATCTCCACGCAATTGCAGCTCCAGCTGGCGATTGGGAGGAGGCCTGCAGTTGTATTGGGGGGGGGCATTCCTGAGGCCACTACACAGAATGACAAGTCCATTGCATATAGTTGCCTGGGTTCAGCTGCGGGACTTAACGTGGCCAAAAAATGACTTTTTTTTTACCCTGGTCTTTAGGTTTTTCCCAGATAAAAAGAAAAATCAAACTTAACATGAAATGGAAACAAATAAAAGAAAAACGAAAACAGGACGGCTTGTTCCCCTAACAAGAGATGAAACACTGTCACAGCCCACAGTTCTTGAATTGTTACGCAGCAGAGTAAGTACTCCTACCAAGGAAGCCTCTACTCCAGAAGGAGTTAGGGTGGAGGGGAGTAGTAAAAAATTGCCTTCTGCCTGGAAATCTTTGTTGAAGGAGAAGTCTTCGGCATTCAAGGAGGCAACAGTGTCAGCGGCATCGTCGGCTGAAAAGTCGAATACCGCTCAAATTTCTGGTACTCCTCCTCAGAATCCATCATTGTCTACGAACGTTGGTAGCACGTCTGAGTGGCGTCCAGGAAAAAACCACGAAAGAAATCAGAGGAGGAAGCAGAGAAAGAGGTTGCTGAAAGGGATGAAGGGTATTATTCTAACTAATCCAGAAGGTGATTTCCCAACTGCCTCCAAGTCTGCATCCATGAAAAGGTCGAGGAAGTCCTCAAGTACTCAATCGACCCCAACATCAAACCCTAAACAAAATCGTGGTCGGGTCGAACCCGAACATGCTGAGTAAGAGGGAACAAAGCAAGTAGAGGAAGCGGGGACTAGCATTACAGCATCATATGCTGGAGCTGTTAGAACCAGCAGCCAGAAGCTTGCGGTAACACGGAAAGAATCTAATGGGGATACTCCAATAGTAGAATCCGATTTACGGATAATCCAGGGGGCTATCAACCAGAAGATTCTTAAGACGAAACTAGATTTTTCGGTTCATATCGAGAGAACGTTTATCCACTCGGGTAGAGTTCTCTTGATATGCTACGACGAGAAGAAGTTGTGCAGGCAGAGCCTCCACCCTCGATGGACCATGGAGGGTACGAAGCAAGAGGCCCAAAAGATATATAATCAGAAACCTTCGGGGTCTGGCTTCCAGACAACGAAGGACTGGAAATCAAAAATGTCCTAGAACTGGTTGACCGGTACAATCCGGACATCCACCTCAAGGACATTAAAGTGAAATACAACGCGAAAGGTTCTGGTGGAATGCTACACGTTGTAGCAGTCCAAGAACCTTCGCTTAAATCACTAGAAAAATGGGACTGGGCACCTTTCGCTGGATTCAGGAGGGTGCAGTTCCAGAAACAAAAACAAAGTGACAAATCAAAAAAAGAGCGGTGTTCAGACGACCCACAGAGTTGCATATGGATACCGCAACTCATGTGGCAACACAGAATGAGAGCGTTAGTGTTGCTTCAGGAGGAGCTGAGGAGCCTGAGAATCCTAACCAGGTTATGAAGGAAACCAGCTCCAACTGAAGTAGCCTGACAATCAACTCACTAGAGTGAACTTGTTGTACAGTATTTCCAAAGTTCATATTTTGTATGAATGATAGACTTACAACAGACATTTGCCCCAGACAAAAACAAATCCCAGCACATAACACCAAGTCGTTTGGTCTTGAATGCTGGCAAATTAACCTTCACAGAGGTAGGGCAGCAAGCTATAACTTATGTGAAGTAACGAAAAACATATCTTCAGGTATAATCCTAGTTCAGGAACCCTGGACGTATGGAGACTCAATCAGAAGTAAACTCAGGGGATGGAAATTCTTTCAAGGTAACACCAAGGATAAACGTCCCCGAGCAGGCAATAATATTACTCCTGATATTACATGCTCTCTCATGCCACAATTTTCTAACGAAGATGTGGTAGCGGTGAGAGCCCGAAGTGTAAGAAGAGAAGGAGATAGCTTTATCTTTGCATCGACTTACATGGCTCAGGAAGAACCAGCTCCACCAGAAACCCTGAAAGAGCTGGTAGCTTTCAGTCATAAAGAAAAAATTCCTTTAGTGATAGGAACTGATGCAAACGCACATCACACAGTATGGAGTTCCATTATCGTCAATCCAAGAGGGTTGGTACTACTCATGTAATGTGCAAGTGCGAATCCATATTTCTGCAATTTGGGCTACAAACCCACTTTCAAAACTAAAATAAGAGAAGAGGTGCTAGATTTGACACTAACTAACCGAAATGCATGGAACCAGAGGTGAGCATTTTTTAAAAATTGGTTGAAGCGCAGCGCAACAAAGCGCAAAAGTTCTGTTAAGTCATGAAACGCAACGCAACTTTCGCAATCAATTATTTTTTCGCATTAAAGTGCAACGCAACTTCCGCAATCAATATTTTTTTTTGCATTAAAGCGCAACGCAACTTTCGCAATGAAAAATTTAATAAAGCGCAACGAGTAGATGTATAAGCAATGCAATTTCTTCTGGAGTTATTTTTATAGCTGCTTTTAACAGCACACAGTTGGCTGCAACGCGACAACGATTTTAATGCAAGTGACTGTAATAGGGTTTTGCGTGGTCAATGAACAGGAAAATTAAATAAGAAGCGAAAAAAGATGCGTTGCTGATGATTGCTTTCTTCACCTTCATCCTCTTATCACGAGAAAGCGAAGGAGGCGCTGCTTAGGACGAATCCAGACTCGCTTAGGAGTTGCCTTTGTTTCCGAGTTTTCCGGTTGAATTTTGCTTCTGACTTATTTAATTTGCCGCTTGCCAGATTTCACCAAGCAGAGATAATCAACGTGAAGCATCTTATCCAAGGACGCAACAACGAGACTAGGTTGGGAGTTGAACTATTAACCTTGCGATCATGGTCGTCGTAAAAACGACGCTCCAAACCACTACGCCACGTTGCATTGTCGCGTGCTGTTAAAAGCACCTCATCGCGGGAAATCATAATTTGCATTATGCGGCGAAGTTCTCCACAACAACAAGTTAATACGATTTATTCAACACTCAATGATCTCTTTAAGCACTTGCAATTATGTATAAGAGATTGGCATGTCAGTGATGTGCCTTCCTTTTCAGATCACATGTATATTAGGTTCACAGTTCAAAGTAGTACCAAAAGAACAAAAATGATCAGGAAAACATTAGACGTACTTCTTGGAATAACGAGTAGGCCTAAGTATGTCAGTGAGCTTGAACAGAGATTACGTGAATTGAATGGAGTACCAGTCAAAATATTGTCAATTGATGATATAGAAGCACTGGCATCAACTGTTCAATCAGAGATATTGAAGTCTTACAATTTAGCTTGCCCAATGCGTAAGATTAGACGTAAGACGGAAAATATTTGGTGGAATACAGAGTTAGCCTGCCTCCGCAGGGAGGCTCGTTAAGCTCAACGTAAAGCCATTAAATATAAACTGGAAAAGGACTGGGAGGCTTTTAAGCAGGCCCAATCGTTTTTCAAAAATGCCGTTAGAAAAGCCAAGAGAGATTCCTGGCGTCTCTTTACGGAATCGATGAATAGTCACTGTGCAACCGCTCGGCTGGTTAAATTAATGCGTCGATACGAAACGGTGCGAGTAAGCAACATTTTAAGACCTAATGGTGAATACAGCAAGTCAACTGCAGAGACTATAAATTGCCTCTTAGACACTCTAGCACCGGGAAGTCGAGAGGTAAGATGTAATCACGCAGCAGAAGAACCAGATGAAAGCATTGAGTTAACAATGGATGACGAAATTGTTAATTCCATCTGTTCACTTGAAAAGATCAAAGAGCAATAAACGAATTTCTGCCTTTTAAGACGCCGGGACCAGACGGTATTTACCCGGTGCTTTGCAAATAGGTTGGAATAGTATGAGAAACATATACCAAAACATTTTCCAGACATGCTTGAAGTACAGTTATGTGCCAAAAGCATGAAAGAAAGGGAGTTGTATCTTTATCCCTAAACCCGATAAAGAAAATTATTATGATATTAAGTCTTTCCGGATGATCACTTTAACTTCTTTTCAACTTAAATGGTTGGAGAGGTTAGTACTGTTTCATTTTAATAATGGTTCTAACTTGCAGGCAAGGTTTTCTGCGTTCCAATATGGATTCAGAGCAGGAGTTTCGACTGAAACTGCACTGCACGAATTTGTACGACGCATCGAACTTAGCCTAGCAAAGAAAAGAACAGCACTAGAAATATTTCTAGATATTGTTGGTGCTTTTGATAATATCACACATAAAGACGTTGCCGATGCACTGCAAGAATTGGAGGTGTCGCTTTTTCTCGTTCGCTGGATTGAGAATTTATTGAGACACCGCACAGTTCAAGTAGAGCTAAATGGTGAGAAGGTTAAAAGAGAAGTAGTAAAGGGGAACCCTCAAGGTGGTATCTTGTCCCCTTTTCTATGGAACTGTGTTTTAAACTCCTTGCTGGTAGATCTACGCAGCAGGGGTTTTCATGTACAAGCCTATGCCGATGATGTGGCAATTTTGGTCACTGTAGAGCGAGACAGCGCTGTTTCTGGCTATTAGCCTTCATCAGCCGCCCTCAGGTAAGAAACATTCATCTTCCAGGACGAATGATCTTGCCAGGATCACTCATCCCTTCGGATAAATATATCTTAAAGAATGAGTGGATTAGCGTACCACAAAAGTTAAATTCTTTAAGATATATTTATCCGAAGGGATGATTGATCTTGGCAAGATCATTCGTCCTGGAAGATGAATGTTTCTTACCTGAGGGCGACTGATGAAGGCTAATAGCCAGAAGCAGCGCTGTCTCGCTCTACGGTACGATTTACTGGAGTGCTTTGCACTGTTGGTGATGGAGTGCTGTTATAGCCTCTGACCCAACAAGAGGAAGTCGTCATGACTTCCCGTCCGGTAGGCCAGGAAGGACATTGCTTTTCAGTTGTTTAATTTTGGTCACTGGTACCAACATACCGTGGATCAAAGGTAGGGCTCAAAAAGCGTTAAATATTGCAAGTAATTAGGTTCTCAACTAAAAGCTTCAATTCAGCAGTAAAAAGACTGAAATAGTTCTGTTTGCAAACAAAAGGAAGCCTGCGTTTAGAACCTTACATTTAAACGGACTTCAGCTCGAAATTTCCGAAAAAGCAACATTACTAGGTGTAACCCTAGATAGCAAACTTACTTCGAAACCTCACATAACACGAATTGCTCGCAAGGCGACTGTTGCGTTGTTACAATGCAGACAAATAGTGGGCGGAGCTTGGGGGCTAAATCCAACTAACATGCGATGGATATACACTGCAATGATACGACCTGTCATTACATATGTATGTATGTCCTGGGTTGGTGGAGTAAATAAAAATATCTTGCGAAAAAACTTTCAAAAGTACAAAGACTAGCGTGTCTTATGATTTCTTCAGCATTTTCCAGCACCCCCACAGGAGCTTTAGAGATGCTGCTGAATATCATGCCAATTAATGAATTCATTATGTCAGAGGTAGTTACAAGTTCATACCGGATATCCCGGATGAAATTCTGGCCTGCCAAGACAATTGGTTCAATAAGAACAACCAAAAGTCATGTAGACGCATGCAATGAAGCAAAGGAAAACTTGCCTTTGCTGAGTGTGCCAGCTGACTTAATAACTAAAACAAAAGTGTTTGGAAAACAGTACAAATGCCTTGTTATGGAACGCAAGGACGTAGTGCAGTATGAGAATGCATTAGAACCAAGCATAATCAGATGCTACACTGACGGATCCAGGATAAATGGAAGAGCCGGTGCGAGTTTTTACATTGAATACGCATCAGGCTCTCAAACAGACGAAAATTTTTTTCATCTTGGAAAATATAGCTTGGTCTTCCAGGCAGAAGTCTTTGCTACAGCTGAAAGGGAAAAAGCTGATCATGGAAAAAATTCAAAATGAAAAAACAATAATTTTAGTGGATAGCCAAGCAGCAATTCTGGCAATCCAAAATAATATTGTGAAATCTCACACAGTATTAATGTGCATCAAGAACCCAAATATATTGGGTAAGAACAATATGATGTCACTATTGCCTGGACGCCGGGTCACACCAGCATCCAAGGTAATGAGAAGGCGGATATTTTAGCTAAAGCAGGATCAGCATTAAACTGCTTGGGGCCTGAACCTTTTATTTCAATCCCATATGCTAGTTGTCGTGCTGCAATAAAGGATTGGAGCGTCAAAAGATGGAAAACATCTTGGATAGAACGAAAGAACTGTTGGAGTACTAAAAAAAATGTAGAGTGGGCTTTGCCCCACTTAACTCAACGACTTTTGAGGCTCAAAAGACCTAGATTAAATGAAACGTTGCAAGTCCTCACAGGTCACTGCAACTTACAGAAACTTGTTACTAGACTTTGGCTAAAAATTGTTGCATTGTATTTTTTGCTTCACTTTAGCTAAATAGCTATGAATTTTGTTAAATGTTGCTGACAATTCGTACAAAATTTGCCAAATGGTTTTGTCAAAACGGCGCCCCATAATAATGCGCCTTTATGCATTGCATACACATTAAAATGATGCAATTTTATTTAAGGGGCCCATATGCTCCGGAAAATTGGTAGTATTTTGATTAGAAATGGCACGGGCCGCTAAGAGACCCGCCAACGAGCCATTGACCGGTCTTTTTACTGGTCCGCTTACGGCCCGGTTCTATCTTTGTTTATTACTGGGCCGCTAACGAGCCGCTAACACTTCTTGAAATCCCTTTAAGTTTGATTAATCTGATTAAAGGTTCATAAAAGAATGGGCTTTGGGCGGGTTGGGCTTTATTTTTAGTATGAGTTGCCGGGCCAGTTACGGTTACTGGGCTAGAGGTTACGGGCCGTGGGCGGTCTGGGCCTCAAAAAAGTCAGCCCGAGCCATTTCTAATTTGGATGTATATTAAGCTCAAATGCTGTTATAATTTTTTTCTCTTTTTGCTGTATTTCGTAAGATATAAGCTATGGGCTAAATGAGCCCCTGGCCCTAGAACAGCCTGATTTATGCTGGGGGCCCATGCACTCTATAAAATCGATTATTTGGATGTTTCTTTGCTGTATTTTTTTCGTAAGATATGGACTAATGGGCCCCTAGAACAGCATGATGACGTATGTTGGGACCCATGCGCTCCATATAACCTTAATTATTTGAAGTAGGCCTATATTGAGTTTAAATGCTGTTTTACCGGTAATTGTTTTTTAAACTTGCTTTGGCTCTATTTCTTTCGTTAGATATGGATTAATGGCCCCCCAAAACAGCATGGGCCCCGGAGTCATTTGCCCCCCTATCATGGGCCCTGATTGGAGCAGCTGCCCACGATAAGCTTGGGTAGAACCCCCAAAGATAAGCGGCTTTAGAAATGCTTAAGTAATGCATTTTAAAACACGTCTCAAACTTTTCTCTGAAAAAACTGCAATAGGCTCGGGGTGTCTCTATTTATGGAATAGTATGGCATAGTAAATGTGCATATATATAGTACTCCAAATGTACTGAATCCCATATAGGCCATATGCTCCAGAGCTTCAAACGGTCCTTTCGTCCCAACCGTCCTAAGGCTCGTTTGTCCCAGAGACCAAACATGCTGAGACCCATATCCCATATTGCCTCAAATGCCCTGAGGCCCATTGGTCCTAGAGCCCCATTTATGCATAGGATATGCCCCAGTGCCCTAAATTAACATCCTATTCCTAGGGCCTATTTATTGCTTCAACCGTCCTGTCCTGAGGTTCTTTTGCCCTAAATTAGGCCTGAGGCACATTTACCCTGAGGGCCATTCATCCCAAATTTAACTCTTTATATGGGCCACTTTACTCTAGTGCTCCAAACGTCCTATCGCCCAGTTCTGCCATACTATACCCAGAGTTGGGAATCGATATCCAAAAAGGTGAAGAAATAATCGATATTCGATAGTTCACCAAAAAGTAAAAAAATAATTGATATTCGATAGTTCACCAAAAAGTAAAAAAATAATCGATTTCGAAGGTAGTTTAAAAAAGTAAGGAATGAAGAATATTGCAATCGATATTCGTTATTACACTGAGCATTTAGCGATGTACGCCAGGCATTTTTGTGATGTCCTCACATTCATGCGGTAACTTACTGACAAACGACGTACATAGTATATCCGAAATCACTTTGCTATTAAAAATCTTTGTTTTTAGTTTTTTTTGGCCCTCCAAAAAAAAATTATCAGCGAAAACAAGGTAATGACATACCGACGATTATTTTAAATTTACTAAAGTGAGATAAAGTAACTTGGACAAAAAAAAAATCGAATATGGAATATCGAATTGCGCCGAAAAAAAAGTAAAGACAAGGCTGTATTCGATACTCATTCAAAAAAGTAAAGGCTCCAGTGCATTCGATGAACAAAAAGTAAAGAATATCGCAATCGAATATCGATTACAATCGATTTTTCCCAACCCTGACTATACCACAGTGCCTTACTTACTATTCCATACTATGCCATACTATTTCGCACTATTCCATACTGCGCAATATTATTCCATAATTAGAGTGTTCTCTATTTATGGAATAGTATGGCATACTACGGTATTCCATACTATTCCATACTACGCCATACTATTCCATAATTAGAGAAACCGATATGCTCGTATGAGTAAATAAGGTATGTAGCCTGAAGAAGTGGAGCTTTTTTTACAATATCAATTCTCTTAAAAACAGAAGTAGAATATCAAGATCTTTCTTGAAATAAAAAAATTAATTATTAAATTTTCGTTAACGTCCATGAACGCAGGCAGGTTGCCCACGTGCACGATTTCACGTGGTTTCTTTTTTCCGAGCAAGTGTGGGCACGAGCAATTGGAATTATGTGAGAAGTTCGATTACAATTTATCAAAAATATATTCAGTTATTACTGCAATAACGGAAGCATTGCTGTTATTGGTTATGCTCAAGGCTGGTCGAATTCCTCAGTAATGATGGGAGGATCAGTTGGCGATGCAGGTGGGTGATCGTGTGGCAATTATTGGTATTTAGTGTACATGAGATTACCTATTGGTACCTGGACTAATCACCACTGTTCCCTCTAAGATTTTAACTAGTGCGCATTTGCCCAAATATGAAAATCATCGAAAATTTGTCCAAGCATTTAAAGTGTGTAATTCAAGGTCTGGAATAATTTTTGTGTAAAATAAGAGTTTTTATGGTAAAGCACTTTCATTCTACACAAAGAAACATGAGCCATTTCAACTAATTTGGTTTTAAATCATAATAGCAAGGTGCAAAAGTCGAAAAAATTTGCCCAAAATTTCTCATTTTTCTCAAATTTTGCACCTTAGCCTAGAGGGAACACTGCTAATCACAATCTAGTCAGGGGATAACTGTAGGCACTGTTCCCTCTAAGTTTTTAGCAAGTGCGAATTTGCCCAAATAGAAACTGTGATAAAAATTTCGCATAAAGTTTTTGTGAAATTTAGGGAAGATGAATTTAAGCCTCAAAGTTGTGTATCCAGAGTATGAAATGTTTGTTTTGCTTTAAAATATGGTAGTGTCGATTTTGCTGTTAATGGCAAAATAGCTTCTAGGTCTATTTTGCCGTAAGTGACGTGGGTTTTCAAGCGCCGTTTTGTGCTTAATTGCCATGACTTTGCGATAGCTCAGTGGATAGAGCGTCGCGTTTTAAGAGAAGCACTGCACTAGTTTTGGGTTCAATTCTCGTCGCGGCTTTGGTTCGTTTCGGTGGGTTTGATTCGCTTTGGATTCGTGTGACCTGGGGTTAGCAATCGGGTTCCTGAAAACAGTAGAGTAGAATAAGATGTAGCCTAATCCCACGGTTGACTTCGTCTGACTTGGGGTAAACAATCGAGTTGGGCTCAGCTTCGTGTGACCTGTGGTTAGGTTATGGCAAAATAGACACTACCTTAAAATATTGAACACTTTAATTCAAATTTGATTAAACATCACATATCCAGTTGGCGAGCTAAAAGAACATTTTGCCCAAAATTTCTCATTTTTTGCAAATTTTGCTCCTTAGAGGGAACAGTGACTGTAGCTGTGTAGGGTCTGCTCAGTGCTGTGATCATCTAATTACACTGTTACCAGGTTACTGACATTGTAATTCTTACATACCGGTAGTCTAGTACACTAAGAGTCTGTGAATGAACAACCAGATTAATACGACCAGAAGTGTTTTTCAGTTTTTGGTCAACGTATTAACAGCAAAAGTTGTGACAAGTTTCTTCTGTTCTTTCCAGAATAAATTGTAGTCTTTGTCTGGTTGTTTGGTCTGCTTGTCTAGAGTACCAGCAGATCAGTGCCAAATATGTGCTTGACAGGTTAATGTGGTTGCCAGAACTTTCTTCACTTAGAACTTCAGTACTACTAAGTAGGCAGTCCTGGTGAGGCAGGTTGAAATGGCAAAAAGTTGGGTTAGAAGCTTCCAGACATGCCCAAGTGTGCAAATTTAGTCCACAAACTAAGAGCGAGTAGGACTAGACTATTAAGCCCATAGCTATTGCATCTACAATATAAGGGTCCCAAACACCGCAAGGAACTACAAGGTACTTTTAAACCTACAAAATGCTTGAAAACACTACAAGGAACTGCAATGTACTTTTAAACCAAGCACAAAGTAGCTGAAAACACTACAAGGTACTTATAAACCTACAAAATGCTTGAAAACCCTACAAGGTAGTTAAAAACTCTTCAAGGTACTTTTAAACCAAGTAGAAAGTAGCTGAAAACAGTACAAGGTACTTTTTAACCAACTGCAAGGTAGTTATAAACACTAAAGGAACTACAAGATGCTTTTCAACCTACAAAATGCTTGAAAACACTACAATGAACTACAAGGTGCTTTTGTAGCGACTACAAGGTAGTTAAAAACACTACAAGGTACTTTTCAACCATGTACAAAGTAGCTGAAAACGCTACAAGGTACTTTTAAACCAACTACAAGGTAGTTGAAAACAGCGCAAGGAACTACAAAATTAAGAAGGTACTTTTCAACCAGGTACAAAGTAGCTGAAAACACTACAAGGTAGGCTACTTTTAAACCAACTACAAGGTGCTTTTAATCCCAACTCGGCCATCTGAGTTGTCTACCAGTGTTCCCTCAAAGATTTTGACTTGTGCGAATTTGCCCAAGTGATAATTTTATTGAAATTTTTGCCCAAAGATTTCACTACTTTGAGGACCACTTTTACAAATTTTTTGCATTAAATTTGCTTTTCCAAGATGCAAGCTACAGTCTTGCATTAAAATGTAAGTTTTTTTGATTAAGTTTTTTAGTTTTGCAATTAATAATATTAATTTTTGGTTTGAAATCAGTATAGTTTGCCCAAAAATTTTGCATTTTTCTCAAATTTCTCACTCTAGAGGGAACACTGTTGTCTACATACCGATACTACTTGTAGTGGTGATGCACAAAAACATACCAAAATGATTTAATACTGGTACACGATACTGTGCCGAAATGCTTAATTGCCTGCACTGCCTAATTAGTAGTAACCCTTAGAACTTTCATCATGCTATACATTAACGAGTCCTGCAATGTATGCCGGTAGTTTGCTTTTGCATTCTGGTCTTATTCTTCTGTTCTTGAGTCAAATCCGATCATCAGGCGAAACTCGTCACACTAATGCATACCAGTAGCCTACATCGACGTTAGGTTCAGTTAGGGTTCACTGGTTCAGTTCAGGTTATCTTCAGTCAGGTTAAGTGGCAACATTGGAATTGATTAAAAAGTATGCTTGAGATGAAGCAAGAAACACTCTGGAGTCCCGTTGGCTTTGTGGAAGTATGGTGTGACAAAAGTTCTAGCAACCAATACTGGTATCGTTACCAGTATGTTTTTTTCAGTTGTTGGTCAAATTGGAGGACTGACACAGGGCAATCTAGCTGTTAGTCCAGACAGCCTAGTCAGTGCATGATTATTGCATACTGGTATTTATTTTAGGCTAATCAGGTAGGTATAATTTATCAGATCGGAATTTTCACCATGTTATGGATATCTGTTCCAAATTAGAAAAATATAGAAGTTTCAAAGAAGTAAAAACTTCCTGAATTGGAGAATGTGATAATGTAAGTCTAGTAGGCTAATCGCACTTTCACCGGTAAAGATGTCATTTCCACTCAAAAATAATGACATCATAATTAAGTCAAATCGTCTTTCTACGAGTTTACGGTGGAAAATCAAATTTCACTTGGGTTTATTTTAAAAAAATTTAATGTATTTACATTGAAACTGCAGGTTTAAGCTGTGCCTAAGTTATATCTTTCTCAGTGAAAATGTGATTACATTATCAAATTTTTGCAATTCAGGAAGATTTTCCCCTTTTGAAATTTTTTTTTTTTTCGTGATTTGGAAAAGAAAGGCCTATCTGTAACAAGGCGAAAACTCCAATCTGATAAAATATACCAGTACCTAACTATAATAATTATCGGTATAGACTAAGTACCGGTATATTTTAGCAAATTGGAGTTTTGCCCTGTTATGGATATATTGCTGTGACAAGGAATGATGATTGTTTGCGTTAGACTGCTGAGATACTTTGATGTCAATTTTTTTGGTAGCCATTTCTGACCTTGTTGCTCACAGCTGTTTTGCAATACCTCTGAACTGGGCCAGGGGGCCTGCTATATACATTTATTCTATCTGTACAAGTGTACATCTGATGAAGTTGCTTCCATACTATTTTTGCTATGATTTTTATGACAAAATTATCTTTTTCGTGTAGATCATAACAGATCTGCCACTTCCGGATATCAGATGGCTGGATTGCTCATGTATTATCACCACCGGAATCCTTGTTACGTTAGTTGCGACAACATGGTGATAGTTGAGCTCTTTAAACTGAACAGGTGATAAGATTAGAGATAATATTATTGGATTTGCTTAATTATAGGTGGTACACTGGTGCTTATGTTACGGTTTTATTACGAATGCAAAGTATATATCCTTAGTGCTAGACCTGCCGTATGGATTTTTCCAGTTTGTAGGAATACAGTAGTTACAGCACAATGTAATAGTTGTTAGGAGGCTGTGTCTATTAGTCGCTAACGGCTGGATCCTGATTGGCTTGTGTCCATACGCCTGACTGTTTTTGCCAATCAGGATCTACTGTACTGCCAGCAAAATAGCACTACCTTGTTTTTATGGATATACTGACAGACTCAGTAGCTGGGAATAATGACATATACTGCCAGACTCAGCAGCTGGGAGTAATGACATTGGTTATCGAGTATGCGTTAGAAATGAAATGCCATGATATTTTTGATCCTTTTGATAACTAACCAATGCTGTTGCTTCTTGGCAACTTCGATGTTATATATAAGAAATACTAAATTTATCAATCATGTTTGTACCCATTATTTTTAGAGGAAAAAGAAGATAGATGTGTCAAAAGCACGGGTTACGTTCTTTCCTTTTTTGTCGACACGGCAAGCATGTGATTGTTGATTTTGTTCTTAATGAAGATTCTCAATCTTGAATTTGGATTGCATGGATTTGATTTGGTTGGTGTTTCATCAGAATCATTCAAAGCATGTTATGATGTGAAACATTTATGCAGCTGAAATGATGATTTACCTGCATGCGTTAGACTATGAGTTACATGATTACTGATACTTGGTATAATTTCTGACCAGCTGCCTTGGTTGAAAGTTTATTATTTTCAATCGGTGACTTTAACAGCTTATTTTATTATGTCTGATTTTTCTTATGATAGATTCACGTTACCTTTATATCGTGAATTGTCAGTATATAGTTGCTGCTTGTTTAATCATTTTTATGTTTGTGCAGTTTTCAATTTTATTCCCATTTTACCAAAAACTCCTTCTGAACACTCTTCTGGATCAAACTGACAAATTTGCAAAGGTAATTAGTCAAAATTCTGGTAATTAATGATTAAAATTGCTTAAGGATTAGAAAAACATTGTATCTAATATTAGGATGATGATACTCTGCAATGATGAAAGCACATAACCTTGCGCATATATTTTGCTTTCAAATGCTCATCAACCTCACTACTACTACTAACCTTAAGTTTGTATGTTTTAGGTTCGAAAAAGTGCCATCAACTCCTTAGATACTGGTTAGTAAAGATTTAATAAAGCTGCATAACCCCACAATCTTATGAACTGCACTGAAGATTAGTATTGCAGTTGTACACAAGGTCTGTAAAACAAAATACAGGAGTACCGGTAATTATAATTTAACAAATCGCGATTTTTTCTGATGAATATAGGTCTTTTGACTGCTTTAGTAGCCCACATCAGCAGCTGGGAATGATGACATTTTTTATCAAGCATGCGTTAGAAATGAACCGCAATGATTTTTTATATCCTTGTACATACTGACCAAGCTGTTTTTAGAGTTATCTGTAATTCGAGTTTATATACCAAATATGGTAATCGCATATTAAGACGTTAATATACTCATTATTTCTAGCGTCCAAGAATAGAAATGTGAAAGTCGGAATTACATATCTCAACATCAAGACATTATTTTCAAATTATCCAGATGAAGCTGTGAGTTCAGTTAAATGACATAGTTGGCGGTTGTTTAACCGAGGTTCGCTGAAGAAAGCTGATAATTACGTTGCTTACTGCTGACATGCTATATGTTTTCGCCTTGTGGTGGGACTGAAACACTAAGTTCTTGCAGTTACCAGATGAAATGTGGCTCTCGGTAGTCCGCTAGAGTCGCCTATTGAAGTCGTGCGTGGTGATTTTCTATGGGGCGCCGTTTGGAAAAAAACGATTTTGTCCGACTTATTTTGCGCGTGTATTTTGGTCCGACTTAATAAGTAGGATATTTCCAATATACATATCGGACAAACTATGGTCTAAATAAGCTCAAAAAACATGGTTCACAAAACGAATAGTTTTTTTCCAAACGGCGCCCCATAATTTTCTGTAGTTTTGTTTCCATACAAAAAACTAGCCTAATTGTGAAAAGAGTTTTGGCAATTACAGAATTCCGAAATCCAAGTCCCTCTTATTTATAGCAATGCTGTTTCCTGCTTCCTCATGGGAACAGGAGTGTGCGAAATTTAGTAAATTATAATTTAAGCAGGAGTATGTGAATTTAATCAATAATAATTTAAGCAATATCCGTTCTCACACAATATGCGTTATGTAATGGGTTAAGGTACATTAATATCACTGCATTCTCCCCTAGGTTGTCGAAAAAATTGCAAACCATTTCTGCAAATGATTGAAAAACTTAACTGCGGCTAGAGTGATGATTTGCAAGCATGCGTTAGACTCTGATTACAGTGATTGTTGCGCACTTGGCTGACTAGCTGCTATGATTGATTAGGTAAAATTAATTTTCGTTGTCGGTGGGTTGTGGATTTTTCAAAATCATTGATTAGGGCAGTAAAACTATTTTCGTTTGATCCTAATTTTGATGATAATATTTATTGCCGTTACGAAAGTTTTCTAAACTTCTTGCATGAAAACATTTCAGTTCTTTTTCGTTTACAGATGGACGTCCCAACAATGACAGACGAGGTATTTGTGCATACACCCTACAACTGACAAAGTTGTATTAAAACTGCTTCAGCTTGAAGATTAAGATTTCCTGTTTGATATAGCGATGGTGAAACTGCAAGTATGTAAGCAAGTATCTGGCATGCATTCGAGAGTAAATTAGTGCAAAATATTACCGCCATCGGAATTGCTTTTTTATGGTTCCATTCAGTTTTTAGACCTACGAGAATATCTTAGTTACCTCAAGCTAATTGCGTTTCGATGGTTGCAACTCAGTGAAGTAGTATCAGCAGGCCAGGTCAAATATGTTCCTACTAGGTTGATATTGTTTTTTTTTTTTTTTTTTTTTTTTCTAGACTGAAATTGGTCGTGCACATAGGCGTCGATTTTTTCTCGAAAAAGGCAAATAGTAGTGAGGCGAGATTTTTTACTAGAGTTTTGTTTTCAATGTTTACAAAAACGATTTCGAGGAACCAGTAGCATCGTCGCTGACCACACGCGGTTGCAGTTTTCATTTCGCTTTATATATTGCGTGAGCGTAAAATTGCGACAGACTAGGATATGCGCCGTTATATTTTGAAACTGTTTTAGCTGCGATGTGTGCATTTCACTTTAAGTACAGTTATCAAAATACCGCTGGGGGCCAGCAACGTGTTGCCCCCTTCGAACTTAGAATCGAGGGGGACAACTGCCGCCGGATCGACGTCTATGGTCGTGCAGACTAGGTAAATTTGAGTATATAATGACACAGGGCAATCTGGCTGCTAGTCTAGACAGACTGGTCAGATGGTCAGTGCATGATTATTGCTTAGCTCTTTACTTCAAGCTAATTGCTGTGAAGACAAGGAATGATGATTGTTTGCGTTAGACTGCTGAGATACTTTGATGTCAAATTTTTTGGTAACCATTTCTGACCTTGTTGCTCACAGCTGTTTTGCAATACCTCTGAACTGGACCAGAGGGCCTGCTATATACATTTATTCTATCTGTACAAGTGTACATCTGATGAAGTTGCTTCCATACTATTATTGTTATGACAAAATTATCTTTTTCTTGTAGATCGTCGGCAGATCTGCCACTTCCGGATTTCAGATGGCTGGATTGCTCATGTATTATCACCACCGTGATCCTTGTTACGTTAGTTGCGGCAACATGGTGATAGTTGAACTCTTTAAACTAAACAGGTTATAAGATTAGAGATAATATTGGATTTGCTTAATTATGGTACATTGGTGCCTATTTAACAATTTTATTACAAATGCGAAGTAAGTACTTCGTGCTAGACCTGCCGTATGGATTTTTCCACTTCGTGGAAATACAGTAGTTACAGCTCAAGGTAACAATTGTTATTGGGCAGTGTCTGTTTTGTTAACGGCTGGATCCTGATTGGCTTGCGTCTATGCGCATGACTGTTTTTGCCAATCAAGATCTACTGTACTGCCGGCAAAATAGACTCTGCTTTTTTTTTGGGTATGGTAACGTTGGTATTATTCATCAGAATTATTCGAAGCATGTTATGATGTGGAACATTTATTTATACAGCTAGAATGATGATTTACCTGCATGCGTTAGACTATAAGTTACATGATTACTGATACTTGGTTTGATTTCTTGCCAGCTGCCTTGGTTGAAATTTAATTATTTTCAATCGGTGACTTAAGCAGCTCATGTTGTTTTATCTGATCTTCCTTGTGGTCGATTACGTTAGCTTTACATCGTGAATTGTCAGTATATAGTTGTTGCATGTGTAATCATTTTTATTTTTGTGCAGTTTCAATTCTATTTCCGTTTTACCAATAACTTCTTCTGAACACTCTTCTGGATCAAACTGACGAATTTGTAAAGGTAATTAATTAGTCAAAATTCTGGTCAATAATGGTTAAAAATGCTTAAGGATTAGAAAAACATTGTATCTAATATTAGGATGATGATACTCTGCAATGATGAAAGCGCATATCGATAACCTGTTGCATCATTTACCTTACTACTACTTGCTAATTTTAAGTTCGTATGTTTTAGGTTTAGCGAAGTTTCGTCAACTCCTGAAATACTGGTTAGTAAAGATTTAAAGCTGCATAACGCTACCATGTTATAAACTAAATTTTAAGTTGGTGTTGCAGTTGCGCACAACATCTATAGCTGTGCTAGCAAAATATATGAGTAAGTTGTGTTTTAACAAATATCATTTTTCCTAATCACGTAGGTCTGTTGACTGCTTTAGTAGCCCACATCAGCAGCTGGGAATGATGACATTCTTTATCAAGCATGCGTTAGAAATGAACCGCAATGATTTTTTGTAACCTTGTACATACTGACCAAGCTGTTATTAAGAGTTATCTGTGATTCAAGTTCATACACCAAATATGGCTACTGCATAATAAGAGGTTAATATACTCATTATTTCTAGCGTCCAAGAATGGAAGTGTGAAAGTCGGAATCACATATCTCGAGGCATTATTTTCAAATTATCCAGATGAAGCTGTGAGTTTAGTTACATGGTATAGTTGGCGGTTGATTAACCGAGGTTCGCTGAGGAAAGCTGGTGTGTTGCTTATTTCTTCCTTGAAGTCACTAGTGATGTAAAACGTTTTTTTTTTTTTTTGTTTTTTTTCATGCATTGCTACCTGATAAGTCCAAACAAGTTTGTTTTTAATACAAAGCTTGGTGTGTAGCATGAAATCGCGTTAGCATATTGAACATGACAGTAGGTGGTAGAATGATATTGCTTAATTTTCATTTTTTGTAGCCTGATTAGTGTGAACGTTACCTAACGCTTACCGTGTAAGCCTGTTTTTCGATTTGCACGATTCGGCAGTACTAAATTTTGAGTTTCGTAGCCCAACCACTGAGTGTAGACTCAGGCCCGGCGCCAGGGGGGGGTAGCCTGGCCCCATAAACGACGTGCTTGCCCTCCCCCCCCCCAATTAACAAGCTTACTCTTTTAAAGGCAGCGGCTTTAGTGCCTAATTTCAAACTTTGCCCCCCCCCCCCCTGATAAACGCTTAAACCCCCCTAAGTCGACTGCTCTGCCACTGGCTCTTGTGTAGACTGTACCGGACGTGTTATTTGTTTTTATTTGAATCAAAGCACTATATTGCACATATTTTGGCTGAAAGTTCGAATTTAAAGAAAACTTTTTCTATTTTGCGATTATTTTTAAGATACGAGAGCTTAGTAAAACATGACTGTCAGTGCAATTGACGCCAGTGCACTTACGCTATAGTTGCATTATTGGGAAAAATGAATGTGGCAGTTACTGTATTACAAAATATGCAATTTTAGTTTACATTCACTGAGGAATATGTTCTTGCGTTTTCAATTTTCTTCGTGGCAGTTATGTGTTGCAACTTCGTGCTTTATTTTTCAATCTTTGTTAAATTAAACAATCATTGAGGTTTCTGCAAGTTTGCATATACTTTCGTTAGAAGTAATTCAGTGATGGTGAGCGATCGCTACCGCATAGTGGAGTAAACGAGGATGTCCTAGAGTAAAGGAAAGGTTTTTGTCATCTTGCACAGCGGTGAAATATTTTTCTGCGGTGTATGGCTTCGTGTTGTTAACTTATAGAACCTAAGCCTGTAGAACTAAGTACGGATAGTCGGGCACGGTACTTTCCGCTTTGAATTTCGTGAAAGGTTGTTTCAGTTGCAGATTTAGGGGCAGAATTCAATTCCGCTCCATTTGCTACATATTAGATTCATCTCTCCGAAAAGACCAAACAATAAAACAGTTCCGTGGCCAATACAGATGATTAGGCTACTTCAGATTCAGAATACATTTTTCAAATAAAAAAACAAGTTTTTCTGAGCCAAGTTTTTTTTGCAAAAAAACACACATTTTGAAAAAACCGTAATCTGCTGGAGTCATACGCGGTGATTTTCTGTATGTTTGTTTGCAGCTGCTGCATAAGTGAATTGATAACTGCGGCTAGTGATGATTTGCGAGCATGTGTTAGACTCTGATTACAATGATTATTGCGTACCAGGCTGACTAGCTGCTGTTATTGATTGGGTAAAATTTATTTTCGTTGTCGGTGGGTTGTGGATATTTCAAAATCATTGTTTGAAGCAGTGAAAACTATTTTTGTTAATTCCTAAAATTAATAATCAGTTAATTGCGGTTACGAAAGTTTTCTAAACTTCCGGCATGAAAACATTTCAGTTCTACCTCCTCATTTGCAGATAATTGTCCCAACAGTGACAGTCGAGGTATTTGTGCATATTTGACAATATTGTATTGAACTGTTTCAGCTTAATGATTAAGATTTCTCACCTGATGAACTCCGCGAAAATCAAAATGTCATTATCGCCAACGTAACTACTTGCTTATTGTCGCGTTCAGTTTATACTTCCGGAATTATCGTAGTGACGTTGAGCTTACCTGCGATTCGATGGTTTTAACTCTGAAATCTGCGTTTCAACCTTTGCATTAGTCAGCTCATATGGTCGAATGGTAAGGGCGTCCGCCTCAGGAGCTGTAGACTTGGGTTTGATTCCGAATCGGGTCAAACCAATGACTTTAAAACTGGAGAGGGACAGTGTGGAAAACCAGCCGGCAAGTTTACTTCGGCTGTTAAGAAAGCCACTTTCCCCCATCTCGGTGTGATAGACAGATGGCTGGCAACCTTAACGAGCTTGTATAGCGCATTGATCGCTTTCTCGCGATAGGAGAAATATGCAACGAAATACAAGACATATAGTGGAGCGGTTCAATTGACTGCATTATTGATCCCTTCTGTGCCAGCATGAAGGGTGCGGAGAGGTATAACACATGCTTTACGTTTTGGAGGTGAATTTTAAGTAACATGTTATTTTAAAGAAATTAATTTATGTGCCTACCGAGATTGAGGACACCCCAAAGTGTAAACTGACGTATATACATGCATTTGTGGTGCTGTTATCCCAAGCGATCTTCTTAATTTATATTGAGTTATGCATGTACGCTTGCATTGCAGTATTATTTGCAAATAGAATTTATTACAACACGTGTATATAAGAGTTCACACAAAAGCTCCAGAATGGTCCTATTAACTGCTCGTTCAGCTTAAAGTTCGATACGGAAAGTGAGGGAACAAGAACATTCACAACACTAATACATTTCGTTAAAAAAATACTGATTTAAAATACGAAACGAAGCCAGACGCATACTAAGCTTCTCGGGCAAGGGAATTATCTTTCCAGTGTGTAATTTTGATCTTTCGTTTAAAGGAAATAGTCCGGCGTTCGTCTGGTTACTAGAGGCTCTCCTCGACGAGGAGCAGGATCGAATTGTAAGCTGAAAAGCACGAGAGAGTTGGTTAATATTATCACTTCTTTGCTAGAGGAGAAACTGTCCACCTACCTGCCTTTCACTTACATAGGTAGATGAATCGCATTTGTCTCGACTGAGGTAGAGTCCAAACAAATGTTTAGAAATTTTCATGCGCAAGTCTAGGTATTAACAAGTGTCCTGCAGGCATGCATTGAACCTTCGTTAAAACTATGTGCATCTAGAAAATTTTGGTAGGGGGGATGCAGTTTTGAATTAAGCTGAATGTTGTTAACGAAGTACAAAGACGCTTCGACCAGGAAAGGGGCTGCATAATTAAGCCCTTTAAAAATGCATAATGTCAGAGACGTATTCAAGATCTTTGTACTGGGTAGGTGGGTGGCACCAAATTTTTACATCTAAGCTTAGTTTTTTTTTTTTTCGGCAGAGTTAATATGAGGCAAATTGAGGAACAAAAATAAGGCTCCAGGGGGTCCCGCGGCATGCTTTACCAGATCATTTTTGAAAACTTAGATCTGTAATGGCCATTTCAGTGCTTTTTGAACTATTTTTAAGGCAAACTTTGTTCAACTTTTCTGCCCCTAACTCCTTCACCAAAAGTGATGAATTTTGTTTACACATTTTCCATTTATGCGTGCTTGGCGTAGAGATCATTATCAAAGAGGTTCGAAATTATCGAAGTATTGTATTTATCAAAAATATCGTTGAAAATGGCTGGCGAAAATAGGAGGAATCCTTTAATAATTAAAAAACTTGTGTAAATATTAGACAACGTGAACTATGATTTGTCGCAAATGAAATCATTTTATTCAAACTACAACTTTATGCCTTTCAGTGTAAACTTATGCTGATCTTGGCCGAACCCCCTTCAAGAACCACTGCTTCAAGGAAATAACAACCATCCCAATCAAATATTTCGTTCGAGTCAGTTCAAATTATCTTCAAAAAGCCGACTTCTATGGTTAGGTAATTTGCGCAGATAATTCATGAAGAACAATGCCAAAATCTGCATTTGGTTGGCTAGTCTGACTCATTTTGTTGCATAACGTCCAAACACAACTCGGTGATTCTAAAATCCCAAAATAAATATCACTTACAAGGAATATCTTAGGGTGTCATCCAATTCCATTAAAGCTGCTTGATTGCCACACCTGTAGCAGTAATTTGGTGCGCTGAATATAGTCACCACATTCCGATCATGCGACCAGTTATAGCCCTGAAACGATTTAATCATAGGTTAGTTGCAAAGTGCTGATGAAAGTGCCAATTTAAAAAGACGTAATGATAGGGCTTTATCATTAAACACTTCAACCTGTGCGTCAAAATTCCACAACTGATAGAAGCTAAACAAGTATAAAATGAATTGATTCTCAACGCGAATGCTGATAACATGTAAAGGTGCTATACCAGGGGTGAGCAAGCTTTTCACACGAAGGGCCAGATTTGAAAAAACTGTTGAAGCCGCGGGCCGCGCGCTGATTGGAAAACAAGGTGAAGACCTTTTATATTTTTGGAGATCACGGTCCATGTGCGAATGTGATCTCCAAGACAAAAGGTTTTCACCTCGTTTTTCCCGTTTTTTATTCCCATTTTGCACCGTTGAGGCTTATTTTTTAAAAATCACTGCCATCCATGATCTCTAAAAGAAAAAAAGGTCTTCCGCTGAATTCACGGTGGGAATTTATTTAAGTTTGTGTAAGTGCCGGCGGGCCAGAATAAAACGACCGGCGGGCCGTAGTTTACCCATGTCTGTGCTATACCATGTTGACCTATTTGGTTTTGCCATCTATTGGGCCAGATAAGAAGTATGGGCTGCTGTAAGCATTTGTTACAATGACTTTGCCAAATTTCAAGCACGCAATTCCTAAACTAACACAAAAGTTACCGTACGCATTGTGCAACCACATAAATGTGACCCAAAGCTGGAGCAAAAGGAAGGAACATTAATTTCCACAACGGCCACATGATAACACTGTGAAGTTACCGTACGCATTGTGCAACCACATAAATGTGACCCAAAGCTGGAGCAAATGGAAAGAACATTAATTTCCACAACGGCCACATGATAACACCGTACGGGCACAACAATCTTATTGCATGTATCGACCTAGCAGTGTTGGTGAATTTGTGGTGCTTCTCAAAGTCCATATACAATAGGGTAATGCTATGTACGACGCTGCAGTGAAATCAAATTGCTAGACAATAATGTCAATTTCAGTATTAAATCTGCGATCACTCAAGTTAATAAAGCAGCTGTAACGCCACTCAGTTGTATAATAAGTAACTACTTTTTCAGAAAATTTTGCGTGATTTTGACCTTAATACCCATTAATATAATAGTCGTCAGGGTTGGAAATCGATAATAACAAAGTAAAGAATAATTCGATACCTCAAAAAAGTAGAGTATTCTTACTTTCGATAACAAAAATAAAAAGTACAGAATATCGATCAATCGATAACGTCAAATCGATACTTTTCTCTGACTCAGTTAACAGCATCAACATATGTTGATGGTAATGGGGGGGGCTTCAAGTGAGGCAGAGTGGAGAATGTCGGTATCGAAGGCATGGCATATTATGATGGATAGTTTAAAACAGGAATACCAGAAGGCCTACTCATTTTTCCCTTTTCGTTATAAAAAAGGTCAAAGATCACTTTTTCTCTTAAATACTTTCTACCTTTGATCTTGGCCTATAATCGCTCGCACGCAGGAAGGGGGGCTCGGTGCTATGACCCCCTTTGGCCCTGTAATAAGGTGCTAAAACCTAACTTTCAGAGTATAATTTCTCAAATTAATAATGGTTGCAGCCTCCTTTCACTTATTTTCGCCCAGCTTCTGCTTTTAGACATAAGCTGCGAAAACATTTTTGCGTTGTCCATAGTGACTGCACTCACTGCATGCCTTTTTTCGATAAAAAAAGTGTGCTAAAATGAATGTTTTTTTATGTGAAAGCCGTAAAAATTCGCTAGCGGCTAGGGCTACGCCCCCAGACCCCCTTGGCCTCCAGCGACAGGGGGGTTTCACCCTCAGATACCCGGTTGTCAAATCCTGGGTGCGCCACTGTCTTGGCCTACTTCAGATGTTGTTGACTATAAAACTTTTTCTATAATGTTCGAAACACAAAACTATTCCTACCAGTATCAGATGTAATCTTTTACATGAAAAAAGCTAGTGAACAAAAATTCAAAAAACACTGAATGTCAATACCGGTATTTGAGTTTGGTTCAAGTATCAAGCTAACGTTTTCTCGTGTTACATTTTGGAATGGAATCAAAATTGACAGTGCATACGGAATTTTCCGCACGCCAACTGTACTTACGCAGATGTAAAGTAAAATACTTACCTGCAAACACCACTAAACCAGATAAGGTACTAAAAGTAACAAAAAATAAAAACTTTTGAAAGAACTTAATCAGAAAAAAAGTATCGATTAATTAATATCGTTTTACCACGCAAAAAAGTTGCGAAAAGCCCCAATCGATAATCAAAAAAAAAGTAAAGAATTTTTGCATTCGAAGACGAAAAAGTGAAGAATATCGATTCCTAATCGCTATTTCCAACCCTGACAGTCGTCATACCTTAAAAATCAAATATCGCATGGTCAGTATCGACTGCGTTTTAGTGTTCCCTTAATCACAGATTGCAGCCTTTCGCGTAGTTCGTGCAGAGGAAAAGAGAACGGAAGTTTGGTTACAATGCATGCGATTTGTAAATGCATAAGAGTTGCATCATTTACGCTACGCGGCGAGTAGGGCGCGCTGTCTCGAAATTAAATGGAAGTGCGACGTCACATCAGTGACACAGCAACGCACGGAAACTATACTAACTACACAACTGGTAATGTGAAGCTAGCTTTTACTATAGATGGATCTCGATTGACACATCCCTGAACTGGTATCTGCTAAACCATCCATACAAATACAATGATGTAAATAACATCACAAAAGCCTTTACGTAACCAGTACATACAAATGTAAGACGCGAGTAGGTGCTATTGGTAAATATCACGTGATTTGAGCACATAGTTAGTTAGTTACAGCACTTCCTTGTTCATTACACGAAGGTAAAAAAATTGCATAGATGAAAGGTAAAACCGCATTACTTGATTTAACTTCACTAAGCACCAAATAACCCTACTCTACATTAAAAACAAAAACTCTTATAAAGGGACACAGCAAAAACAATCAAGAAAAAGGGTCGAAAGATTGCACCTGTAATATTTGCATTGTGACGAATACAAGTCATGCCGATGAAATAAATATTAAAAATAATCTACTGTCACCACGCTGGGAAAGCTAAAAAAGCACGCTTTTCCCCTGAAGATTTGGTATGTTACTGGCTAAATCGCACGAGTTCAAGGTAATCAATCTATTGCAATGCTGCCAGTCACTCACGCTGCAACAGCATTTCTAAGCTCGGGACAAAACTTCAGGGTCAGACAACTTCGCGTTATTACTCGGGTGGCTGCTGACTAGAAGACCTTAAACGGTCACTTCGTAGTTACCTTTCGAGTTTTTTTTCTCTTGGTTTTTCGTTTTCTTGCTTATTATGGACTTATTTTTTGCTCGGTAAATAAACTGTAACGTACATGTTTGGGTTTTATGAATGCTTAGGATAAGTAAATTAAGGTCGATTCGTCTTAAGTCGGCGCCACCTCAGAGCTAAATCGCCTAGATGGGCTTTGCAAACATCATCGCATGAAGCAAAGAAGGAAATTAGTACTGTTATTTTGGAATTTGCGAAGTTTGAGATAAATTTCACAATTGTGTTATCTTACCTCCATCACTAACTGGTGAGCACGAGATATCAATGTGAGGCCGTTGTGATGATTGAATGTTTCCGAAATATCCTGGCCGAACGTGTATCCTGCACCTCGTGGGGAAATCCCCCAACCACCACGATCATCAGGGTCTGACCACAACAAATCGCACATGGGACCCTAAATGCCATGTGCATGATTATGCAATCACAAAATTTAGTGAAATGATAATGCAAATTTTATGCCCAAGTGCTAATGCAAACTTTATGCCTAAGTACTAAGGCAAATTTTATGTCTAAGTACTAATACTTACGTCTCTACTCACAACTCAACACTTAAGAACCACTGACACACAAATAATGGCGAATTACTGCACGCTTTGTGAGCGGTTAAAAACCACTCAGTGACGTTAACAATCCCTACAAAACCATTAAGCATATCAAAGCATCTCCTAATACGCGATAAATTTTTCCGGTCTGTCTTAAAGTAATGACGACCACCTTGCCACAATCGATTCTGTTAAGCCAAGTAAGTACTTCCTAAGCAGCTTGGCTCTCAAATGTAAAACGTGACCAAAATTTCACTAAAATATGTCGTATTTTACAAGTCTATGACGTACCTAAATACGGTAGATAGTGACGCATTAAATATGACCAGAAATGAACTTACTTCATGTGGAACTTCTTGTAAACGATCAAGTGCACGAATGTGATCAAGTGTGTCAATAGACGGAGACAAACCACCATGAAGGCAAAATATCTGAACAATTGAAATAGATCAGCTAGTAGCCCAATGGTGTTTAAAATATATTATTCACAATTTCCAAGAATCTACGCCAAAATATCTGACAAATTCAATCGTTGTATTTGTAAGCTATTTTTTAATAGCCTACTTACAACACATCGCAGAACGCCAAGCTAACAAGACAAGAAACAATTGCACAGAAACTACCCATCGCGAAAAAATATCAATTGTAAACCATACAGTACACTGCAGAGCTACGATTTTGAGAAAATTCATCAACATTAACAGAAGCTTAGCGCAAAACTTGCATCTTTGCACCTACTGCACTCATTCGCGACATGAGCTTTCGATATCATGTAAAATGCACACGACATAATTACGTAGACCTACGCTATAAATTATGCAGCAAAAACTCGAGACCAATGCACACACTCTACCCAAACAACAGTTATTACTGAGGTTTGTATGTCAAAGTGCGCGAATATTCGACGTGACTGCTTAGTGTTGAGGCACCTAACACGAACACTAAATCGTAGTTCTAAACCTAACCCAATTCTAAAATGTATTGATGCCGATGGCCATGTCGAAATGACCTGTTTCGATATATACAATATATTCTGAAAAACGAGAAAGCGATATTTAAGCTCAAACATTCCCATGGTTTCAGACATTACAATTTAGCGTACCTGGTTGTCAACCAATGCAGTTAGTGGAAGATAATCGAACAAATCGGTGAAATATCGCCACACATCGGCATTGCCGTATTTTCTTAAACATTCATCATAAAACCCGTAAACTTGAGTAATTTGTCTTGACTCATGGTTGCCGCGAAGAATAGTAATACGATTACGATATCGCACCTGCAACAAAATAACCTCGCTAGTTTTTTACAAAATGTATGAATTATAAGCAGTTGCCGCTAAGACTAGGCCAATTCATAACTGATTGTCTACATTTAGAAAACGCCATTTGTGACTAATAACGATAACGACAGAGCATAAAAGCCCAAAAACTAGTGGTAGTGATATGCAGTGTACCGACTGATAGTCTTTATCTTCGTATGAGTTTGGCATAGCACTAGAGCCGAGGGTCAATGCTTTTGCCACTTCTGAACCATAGTAGTGGCAGATCATATGTCAAGGCAATGACTGATAACCTTTTATCAAGTCATTTTTAATTTAAAGTTATGGCTCGTACACGAGCAATGAGTTACTGCTTACATAAGAAAAGTTGTATCCAAGTGGAAATAAGCAATTTGGCAATCACGGATTCACGATTATTGAGCTGCTACATTAAAAAAACGTTAACCATGACAATCACTCAACTCTGCTCTTACCTTAAGTGTAACAAGAAGGGTCACAGTTTCAACTGAATAGTATCCTCTATCGACATAGTCACCCATGAAAAGATAATTTGTGTCTGGGGACTTGCCCCCGATTCGAAACAATTCCATTAAGTCATGAAACTGACCGTGAACATCACCGCATACAGTAACCGGGCACTTCACTTGCTGTACATTTGACTCGGCTTGAAGAATTTCTCTGGCCTGAAAATACAATAAATTCAAACGCCTTGTCACAGTAATATATTGATTTTTTGTGAATGAAAGCGAGATGATCGATTGTAACAAACCATTATTAACACTTTTTCTAGTTCTAGTCAAGATAGTAAGACTGTCGGAAAATAAATCACACTCATTAAAATTGCCACAACGACAAGTATAATTAAGCAATAAAACGACTAAAGCAGACACGCAAATTTACCATTTTTCTTCACCATAAATTTACCTTGTCGCAAATCACTTTAACTTGATTTTCAGTTAATTGCTTGCATTCAAATAACTGTTCAATCCATTCATCCAAATCCTTGTTAGTAGGCTGAGGTTTAGTTACAGACACTTCCATGCTTTTTTAAACAAACAAGAGTAAAAATTACCTAATGTTACAATTTTATCAACAAATAGGCTATTATAAATCTGTATCAAAGCATTTAATTCAAGCTGGACTAATCTTATATTATTAACGCATAACAATGAAACACTTAATTAGTCAAGATTTCTATATAACACTGCACAGTATTTAGAACCAGCCAAAGGAAGATGTGTAATTTGTACTCGTCATTCATGAGTAAATTCATGAAATTTTAATGCTTTGAAATAAGAACAACCTTTAAGTCTACGGAAACATTGGCCACATATTACGCAAGTTTGATCACATCACTAATCAAATTTACTATGTGCACAGCTTGTGCAAACAAACCACACCAAGTGCAAACACAAAAAAGCATCTACTAAAAACGCATTAGTATCAAATAATGCTCAAGTTCTTTCCTATCAGCCCCGGTCATCTTTTTGAAATAAGACAAGTTACTTTAATCCTGAAGGATGATCAAACTTTGTATGACAATATAGCGTGTACAAAATTTGCACTACTATCCTATAGTTTTTCAATGATTAAAGCCACGATAACACTGCAGAACCAGAACTTTCAATTTTTAAAATTAGCAACGTATAGACCGGTATCTCCTTTTTGTTTTATGGGGTTAACTTATTGGAAGACATGATGTAACTTATCAACAGCCAGATGAAACTAAAATAAAAAAATCACAACACTCTGTGAACAAATTAAATTTAATCAATGATTGTACTTTCACAAAAAGTTGTGCAAAACACTGCCTGCATACGGTAAATTATCACAGCAATGCTCTGATTTCTCTTAAAAGATTCAATTAATCACTTCACATGTAAATCAAACGCAAAAAAGTATCATCCTCACAAAAACTAATATAAATGCAAGCATGATAAATAGGCAGAGGTATTACAGTATTTACACTAAGAATTAATTATCAGTTACAATCACACTGCCGTCATTTGGCAAAACCCATTAACTCCAAAATTTTGAAATTTCGTTTTTTGCATTTTTTCAACTGTTACACCAATGTCCTTTTTGTGTGCAAATATCGAGTTTGTACTCCAAACCGATTTTGAGTTATCTATGGTGGCAAAACCCATTAACTCCACTTTTGCATAAAAAGTTATCAAAAATTTTAAAAAGTGGATGGCAAAACCTGTTAACTCCACTCATAATTGTTAACCTGTTATTGCATCATAAATAAAGTTCAATACATTTCTCAAAAATTTTCATCTCTTTATTGAAAAAATTGTGCGCAACAATATGAAACAATAATAATAGTGACAAAATAGCTCATTGAGTTTAATGCAAACTTAGATAAAATTCGAACGCAAAACTCCTACACTGTTTATACATTGATTAAAGTAATTGACACTAAACTTTATTATAAAACTTTTATCAGGAACATTCTTAACAAAACCTGAAAACTAAAACTTGATTTTCTTGCAAAGTGTAATAGAGGAGATAATGGGTTTTGCCAAATGACGGCAGCACATGTTTCAACATATACTAAAATCTGCATTTTTAGAGGATCTTCATTATGCATAACTCTGAATAAAATTGTAAAACGTACGCAATAGAAACAAAACAACATTTACTGCAAGATTTTTTGTTTGGACCAGTTTGTTCTAGCTTCACAAAAAACGTAAAATTTTCACTGCCCCTGCAATATGGTTTGAGCTTTGAAACACTTTGACATTGAGACCAGCATAAAGCTTGATTCAACATGTTACATAAAATTAATTCTTGAGTTGAGTTTTACATATATATAATATAATTTTTTTTAGCGGAAGTATCAGTTCTTTGAACAGCAAAGGTGAATTGGAAAATAACAAAGATGAAGCAAACTAGTCATATCAAACCACATGAGAATTGTTTTAAGCGCCACTACCATACTACAATACCCACTCAAACGATTAAAAATAACTTCATATTTAATTCATAATGGTACCAATACTCATGATTAAAATTTTAAGGATTTCAGAGTAAATTATTTCCAAAAAAAAATTGCATCTGCTGCAGGGAAAAGAAGGTGGTGTGAGGAAGTACCAGTAATGTTTGGGGCTCTTCATTTTTAAGCTACTTCATATTACAATGGATGATTTACTTTAGAGCAGACGAGAATTATCCAAAACATCATGCAAAATTCAGACATGCACTTACCCTAACCCAAGGCATGCCTGGGTTATGCGATGATGTTTTGGAAAATTCCCGCCCACCACTTTAAAGTAAACCATCCATTGTAATACAAGGCAGCTTAAAAACGAAGAGCCCATTATTTTTTACATCAGCCATTCATCAGATAAACTTGTCCTTATGGACAGCTGACTACCTTCATTACACTGTTACAAACAAAAAGTTATCACGCAATGGCTCAGATGAACTGTGTGATATAATAATGATATAATAAAAACAAGAACACTCCTACACTAAAAGATTAATTTCATACACGGTACACAAATGTACTTTTTACTAACAAAATTTGCTTACTCCTAAGTTTCTCCAATTTGAGCATACTCCACCAGCACCAAGATCTTGCAACAATGAAATTAGCATAACACCTATTATGCTGACATAAAAAGTTATAGCTTTCTGTGAGAGAGAGCGACTTATGACTATTAACAACTGAACAAGTTTATCCATACTGCATATACTGGAACCCCGATACACCGTACACAGCGGTTTCTCTAATTATGCAATAAGCATACCGTAATTAGAAATGTGCCTCAGGCCTAATTTAGGGCAAAAGAACCTCAGGACAGGACGGTTGAAGCAATAAATGGGCCCTAAGAATAGGATGTCAATTTAGGGCACTGGGGCATATCCTATGCATAAATGGGGCTCTAGGACCAATGGGTCTCAAGGCATTTGGGGCAATAGGGGATTTGGGACATATTATTTCATACTATTCCATTCTATGCCATACCGGTACTATTTCATAAATAGAGACACCCCTGTACACAGTACAGGAGCATGCACTGCAAATGTTGCTACAAGATACTGGTACCATTAAAAAACAATCTCGACAAAAAATTGACATAAACTCTGTGCTGGAAAGTGGACTACCATCATAATTCCAACAAAAATTGACTTCTTTGAGCTAGACTAGAGTAATACGACTTTAAAAGCTGAAAGCGAGTATCAGCTGCAGCATTAGTTGGTATTATAGTAGACTTGGCCTACAGTAGTATGCATGTATGAACAACTGAACAAGTGAATGAACCAAAGTCCATAAGACATGGAGCTCAAAATAAGAAACATATGCTAGAAGGTCAAAACACAGAACATGAGATTTTATGATTATTAGACTCACCGTGATCCGTTCGACTCCTCCCAGCAAAAAACTATATCTTGGTTTTGCTGACATAACACTGCTACTGAGAAAAAGAAACGAGAAAACTTTTAGAGTACCAGTACCATAGATCTTAGCAATTCATGACTAATGCAAAATGGTAGGTAACAACACAAACTAACAAAGCATATTGACCTATGTAGGCCACTGACTGCTACCAACTGTGATGTCACAGCAACCGACTGCTGACCCTTGACAGATTGAGCTGGTAACAGGATAATTCCTTGGCAACAAACTTCTTTTCACGTAGACTAGTTTAGATTCTAGCTAGACTAGACCAACCTCAGATCTAGTTGTAGACTTAGACTATTATACTACGGTACAGCACCAGAAGTCCTGAACAGCTAAACAGTACGCTACCAGTAGCAGTCTACAGTTCTGCCTACACTCCACCAGTGTTCTGTTTTTCATTATAATAATAATCATGCCTCTGTGCGCATCTCAACTTAGCACCACTTTTAAATCACTTTAGAAGTGACTTTGACAACACAATATTCAAGCAAAAAGAAAGAAAAATAAAATAAAATATAAATACTAGTCAACACTTTTAGCAATGCAATACTATACAATGCAGCAATATCAAGGCAGACTTGTTCTCTTACACTACAGTAACAATTGACATTTTAGCAGAAAGAAAGAAATACTTTGAAGTACACAAAAATTAAAGGCAGTTAGATAAACCTACACAGCACAACTCCAAAAAAATATATAAACTAATGAAATTAAAGACAAAAGGAAATACAGCACTCATAAGATGGACTAGAGCAAATAAGCCAATATTTACACTGGAAATAATACCATTACCCTAATACGGTACATATGGTAATAATCATGCATGGAATTTATGATTATTTTTTACCCGCCAACACAATTAAATATTTTGTAAGACAACTCCCAATATCGACCAACACTATCACTATTAAAGTGACTGTTGTGATAGCAGTCTAGATGATTTTTAAAAGTGTTAACACAGGTCGGTGTTACTAAATAGTACATGTTCGCGATGTCCATGATGTCCGCGATGTCAACGACGTCCGCAATGTCCACGATGCCAGCAATGTCAACGATGTCCGCGATGTCAACGATGTCCGCGACGTCCCAAATTGCGATGTCCGCGATGTCCACGATGCCCGCGATGTTGACAATGTCCGCGATGTCAACGATGTTCGCGATGTCCGCAATGTCAACGATCTGCGAAATTGCAATGTCCGCGATGTCCCAAATGGCGATCGATCGCAACATGGGACATCGTTGACATCGCAATGATGACCAAATTTCTAGTTCTTTCTGACTGCAAAAACCAACCTTGCTCGTAATTAGTAAAGTTATTCAATATTTTGTAAGTTTCTATTAAGTCTCCTCTCATTCGACGCTCGAGCAGTGTAGTCAAATTAAGTTTTTCCAATCTTTCTCTGTATGAAACTAATGAAAGCCCAGACAGGCCAGCCATGCTTCTACTTACAAGTCGCTTAATTGCTTCAATTTGCAAAATTTTAGACCAATGAGTCAATGACCATGAACTGGCTGTGGTGCCTATACTTGGGTATAATATTCCAAATGAGGCCGAACTAGGGCTACGTAAACTCTCAATACAACTGTTACTTCGCGAGAGAGCAAAACCCTAAACAATTGTAATAAACAGTTCTTTGCTTTTACAATAATCTGATCAATACGGTAATGAAATTTTAAAGTTGCATCAAAATTAACACCTAAGTTTTTTTTAAAGCTTTCATCAGGCAAATCAGTTCTCGTAATAACATATTTTTGATGGGTATATATTTGAGGAACCATAATGAACCACTTTGCACTTTGATGTATTAAAAGTTAATAACCAAGTATTTCGATTTCTCTAATTATGGAATAGCATGGCATAGTATGAAATAGTATGCCGTACTATTCCATAAATAGAGAACACTCTAATTTTGGAATAGTAACAGGAGTATGGCATGGTATGGAATAGTTCAGTAAGTAAGGTACTGTGGTATAGTATGGCAGAACTACGCAATAGGACATTTGGGGCAGTAAAGGGGAGTTAAATTTGGGGTGAATAGCCCTCAGGGTAAATGTCCTTCAGGCCTAATTTAGGGCAAAAGGACGGGTCAGATCTAGTATCAGCCCCCAGGTTCGATTAAGGTTAGGTTTGGTAAACATTACGTTCGATTAGGGTTAAATTTACTTAATGTTAGGTTCGGTTAGGGCTAGATTTAGTTAAGGTCAGGCTATATGTTAGGTTAAGATCATAGGTTGGCTGTTAGGTTAAGGTTGGCAGACAGAAAAAGTGTGGGGACTTATTCTAAGTGAGACCCCAAAAGGACCTCAGGACAGGACGATAGAAGCAATAAATGGGCCCTAGGAATAGGATGTTAATTTAGGGCACTAGGGCATATCCTATACAGCTATATGCATAAACGGGGCTCTAGGACCAATGGGCCTCAGGGCATTTGGGGCAATAGGAGATATGGGTCACAGCATGTGTTGGTCCCTGGGACAAACGGGCCTTAGGACGGTTCGAACAAAAGGGCCGTTTGAAGCTCTGGGGCATATGGTCTATATGGGATTCAGCACATTTGGAGTACCGGTACTAGTACAAATTGGCCCTGGGGGAATAATTTTGGTAGTGTCTATTTTGCTGTCAACGGCAATATAGCTTATAGGCCTATTTTGCCGTAAGTGACGTCGTGGGTTTTTAAGCGCCGTTTTGTGCTCTATTGCCACAACTTCTCGATAGCTCAGTGGATAGAGCGCCGCGTAAGAAGGGAAACACTGCATTAGTTTTGGGTTTGATTCTCATCGCGACTTCAGTTCATTTCGCTTCGGTGGCTTTGGTTCGCTTCGAATTCGTGTGACCTGGGGTTAACAATCGGGTTTGTGAAGACAGTAGAATAGAATAAGATGTAATCCCACGGTTGACTTCGTCTGACCTGCTGACCTGGGGTAAATAATCGAGTTCGGCTCGGCTTCGTGTGACCTGTGGTTAACTTAAGGCAAAATAGACACTGCCAAAAACTTTTTTACGAAAAAACTCAAGTGTTACATGATAATCAGATAATGAATTATTAGAACAGAAACAGCACTGATACTCCTGATATTGAATTAATTTTACTGTTTTAGTTGCGGTAACAACTGTTCATGCTTCTCACTGTCACTGTCTCACATAGAAGTTATGATTTTGTATAGGCTATCCGTAGTCTTACTATGCTAGCTCTATACTATTTCATACTATGCCATATACCGTACTATTCCATATTACGCCATACTATTCCATAAATAGAGACACCCCAAGTGGTATTTTGCCAGCACTCTAACAATTTCAAATCTCGCAGAATACAGAATACAATTTTTAGATCATCCGTAAATAATTTAGCCACTGAATTTGCCATTTACACATATCACAAAAAGTAGTGGGCCCAGAACTGCAGAACTGAACCTTGAGAACCTCCAAACATTAGCTCTTTTTTCTCGGACAAGTCATTTCCAATAATATACAGATATACCGGTAACTCAAGAGAAATAGTCCACTATTATACTCGTCTTTTCATTTCCCACACCACAGCAGACCAGACTAAGTCAATGCACCTTTTGGCCCAACCAAATCACACCCTACTGGCAGACGCGACAGTCATTTCGTACGGTAGCTACTGTACGCTGTAGTTGTTCAAACTTTAAATTCGCAATTACGCAATAGTGGCAACAGCTCAAATGTACAATCGGCGGGTTTGCGGATTGTTTGAAGACATCATTATCGGTACGGGAGGATCGGAGTTGGATTCCTTCAGAGATGCTGCCTTAGAAATGGCATGGACCGCTAAGAGACCCGCTAACGAACCGTTAACCGGTCTTTTAAGTGGTCCGCTAACAGTTGCCAGAGGATTTGCCACATGGAAGATTCGCCACACAGCAGGTAAGACATACGACCCAACCCCCCGACCCCAGATCCCCGACCCCCTGACCCAACCCCCCCGATCCTAAACCCCCGACCCACCCCTCCGACCCCAACCCCACCCTCCGACTCCAACCCCCGACCCTAACCCCCCGACCCCAAACTCCTGACCTCAACTCCCCGACCCCAATCTCCCCAACTCCCCACTCCCCGACCTCAACCTTCCTAACCCCAACCCTCCCGACCCAACCCCCGACCCCAACCTATCACGGTTGTGTGGTGAATCTTCCACATCGGCACTGTTGCAAACGTTTGTCCGATCCTTACGCTCAAATTCTCGGTCACATTCGTATGTCTCTTGTCTCACCCGTTGTGTGGCGAATCTTTCATGTGGCGAATCCTCCGGCAACCTCCGCTAACGGCCCAGTACTATCTTTTGTTTCTAATTGGGTCGCTAACGAGCCGCTACCAATTTTTGAAATCCCTTTCAACTTTCAGTTTTCTTTTAAATGTGGTTGAAAGTTCATAAAAAAAATGGGCTTTGGGCGGGCCGGGCTTTATTTTTGGGATGAGTTGCTGGGTCGATTGCCGCTACTGGGCAGGAGATTCCGGGCCATGGGCGGTTCCGGGCAAAAAAGTCAGCCTGAACCATCCCCATAATGCGTACCATGCGAGACAGCAAGCTCGCAGCTTTTTGCTCTTATCACGAGCGCCGCTTTTGCCCAATGCGTCTGAGGTGTCCGGAGTCTAAAAACTTCAATCCGAATCCTAATCCGAAGCGTTAAAATCCGAATCCGAAAAAATTTAGAAAACAGAATCCGACTCCGAATCCTGAATTGGCATTATACACAAATTACATACATACCCAATAGCCCACTACCCACTAGTAGCTTATTAAAATCATTGGTATCATTGATTGATTTCTTCATCTTTATCCTCCTATCACGAGAAAGCGGCGGAGGCGCTATGCGTAGGACAAATCCAGACTCGCTTAGGAGTTGCCTTTGTTTTCAAGTTTTCTGGTTGCACTTTCTTGTGACTTCTTTCAATTTGTTGCTTGCCAGATTCCACCAAGCAGAGATATAATCATCGTGAAGCATCTTATATCCAAGGACGCAACAACGAGACTAGGTTGGGAGTTGAACCATTAACCTAGCGATCATGGTCGTCGTAAAAACGACGCTCCGAACCACTGCGCCACGCAGCCTTGCAATCATGGACATCATCCAAAATTGAATCCGGATCCGGAAAAAGCAAAAAATCACAATCCCGATCCGGAGCAACAGCCGGATTATTCGGTTTTTAAAATCCGGATCCTTAGTTCACTTCTGCAACAGAGAGTAGCGGATTTACTTTTATGAAAATCCTAATCCGATTCAAATCCAAATAGTTAAATCCAAATCCAAAAACTACAATAAAATAAATCCAAATCCGTGTTACTTTATTATATGCTATTATTTCATGCACTGTAAAAAAACTGCCATTGATAAAAAAATCAAATTCAGCAAATTCTACTGTATTAATACAATTAAATCCTAATCCAAATCCAAAACGCAAAAAAGAAAATTTTAAATCCAAATCCAAATCCGTGAAAAACTCTTAAATCCGGCTTTTTAAATCCAAATCCAAGCTACTCTTTGTTCTGCAATGCATAGGCATACTTGCATTGTCGAAAGCACTCGAACTACTCAAATTTAACAAAAATTATTTTTGCAACGTCAAGTTCAACTGAATTCCAAATTGCTAAATAACGAAACAACGAAACCTAGGTCCGATAAACTAGCTAAAAATTACAAGAGCTTTGAAGTACTGTAGGCCTAACTTATTTGATGCCTTTAATCTTTGTCTCCGTACCAAATAATTTTTTTGTAACAAGATGATGAGATGTAATTGGAACTAACCTGGGACGCCGCCAAGGAGGGCCTCTTCCTTTCAAGCATTGATAAACCAAATACAAACACTGGCCCTGGCTGAATCTTATCGTTAGTTCCTAATGATATTCATTTTCAAGTTGACACACAATAAATAAAGCTTGTACAGGTAGCCTAATTTTTTTGTTTATTTTTAGGTTCAGTAGGCTATTTAATATTTGCATATATTTCTAGGTCAAGGGTGGCAAGTTGGCTGCTCGAATCGATCACCCAGTGGTCTTTCGCAATCTCACGGTCTATGAATAGTTCTTCCATTGTGCTTTTTATGTTTTGTTTATTACGATGTCTTTTTGTCTTAGCGACAGATACATAGGCTTACCATATTTTTACAATTACAAACCGGGACGATTCCAAACAAACAAAGTGCTAATGATTAACATATAGCTGTTTGCATATGCGCATGCAAAGCGGGCATGATGTCATGTCTCCCCCCTTTGGCCCTGTAACTTTCAGTGTATAATTTCTCATACTAATAATGGTTGCAGCCTCTTTTCACTTATTTTAGTCAAGCTTCTGCTTTTAGACATAAGCTGCGAAAATATTTTTGCGTTGTCCGTACAGACTGAACTCACTGTATGCTCTTTTTCGATAAAAAAGTGTGCTAAAATGAATGTTTTTTTTTTTTTTTATGTGAAAATCGTTGGCGGTCATAAACCCTGCTGTATTGTTTTTCATTCATATTAGTTTGCCCTGCGTTGACTTTTCGTTTTTGATCATCCTCTGATGAAGGACAATCTATTTTTCTGAAAGCGTTCAGCTTATTCCATACGTTATTTTGCGATTATTAGCTGTTGCTACCGTACGAATATTAAAGATCTTCTCTCTACCGAAGTTATGACTATCAGAAAAGCTTACAAGTAAACTGAAATCCACGAAGGCGATCCAGAAAGTTTAACTTTGCCGTTTTTCTTATGCTTTATTTGGCCTATTCTATGGGGAGCGCCGTTTAAAAAAAAAAGTATTCGTTTTGAGAACAAAATTTTTTGAGCTTATGAGCTTATTTAGACCATAGTTTGTCCAATGTACATTATATTCTACTTATATATCGGACGAATTGTACTCTTAGTCGGACCAACAAACACACGCAAAATAAGTCGGATATTTCCGACTTATATATCGGACAAATTCGCCGTTTGGAAAAAAACAACACGTTTTGTGAACCATGTTTTTTGAGCTTTAGACTCCAAAAGCATGATTCACAAAACGTGTAGTTTTGTTTCAAACGGCGCTCATAGAGTCATATATATCGGACGAATTATGGTCTAAATAACCGGGACATTTTTACCGACCGTTCGGGACGCCGGGACATGGTGTTAAACCCGAGACTGTCCCGGCTAAACCGGGACGTATGGTAAGTCTATAGATACATGACTTCTGGTTCATTTAATGCTGAATGTTAAGCGAGGATTATTAAAAACCAAACTTTGAGTTTTTGCTTCAAGCAGACTCTGAATCAAAACCCCAAGTCTACGGTTACATCCTCTCGGTTGTGCTATAGAAAAAACTTCATCAACTTCTAAAAAAGCTGCACGTCAGCCACAAAAACCAGATTTACAGTAGGGATGTACCGAGTTGAGTACTTGGCCAAGTAATAAGGCATTACTTCGACTCGGCCGACTCCTAGTATTAATTGATACTCGGCCTAGTATTAAACCATTATCATTTTGACCTTTTTTTTGCTTTTTATCCGAATTTGAGTCGAAATTACGACTTCTACGAGCGTGATGACCTTTTTTTTTTGCTCTTTACCTAATTTTGAGTTCATATTTTGACGTCGTAGATACTCGGACTCGGGAGAGTAATGTCGTGAATACTCGATACTCGGCGAATCCGAGTAATTTTCCTTGAGGCACATCCCGAATTAACAGTAGGCCTATGCAGAAGGAAAGGCCGTATAAACAATAAACCCAGTGCTTAATATTGAAACTGACACTTTTCGCTAGTCTTCCCCCAGTAATCTATTCACCAGAACAAAGAGAACTTAATTGGTTTTTGATCTCATAAAAAATTACGCAGAACGCTTCAGGGTGTACTTCACATACCAATAGCTTTAAGCTGAGCCGCGAGTTACACAACAGTATTAATTTTTATTTTCGGACTTCATGAAACTGTGGTAGGCTATTGTGCATCGTCAGACAACCTTCCAGCAGGCATATGAAAATACCTTTTCCTCCATAAACACACAGTCAGTCAGTCATACATGCCAGGGTTGCGAACTAGAAAACAAAAATCCCTAAATTCGAACTTGCTCTGGGAAAAAGTTGATTGAGGTTTGAACTTCCTTAAATTTGACAAAAATTACTTGAACTTAGCCTAAACTTGAATAACTACTTCAACTTAGCATTAACTAAACTCTGCAAAAGCTACTGAATTCGAACTCGCAAAACCAAAAACGAACTCGTAATTGGCTGGCAAATTTTTAGTGAACTCGAATTCGATCAAAATGCTCGCGAGTTCGCAGCACTAATACATAGGTACCCGTAACGAAAGCTTGCTGGAATTTGCCAGCAATAGGTCATGTAGGTTTTAAAAGGCAACCGAAAGCAACAAGAAATACCAATTCACATTTATCAGCGGCAGTTCATCTACTCCACTCAAATACTGTAACAGTCAGATACAATGGTGTAAAAAGTAGTCCACAAATCTAGTTAAGTAAAAGTATTGTTACTGATGGCGGAAACTACTTGAAGTAGAGTAGAAAGTAGGGGATGTAAAAAGTATACAAGTAAAGTAAAAAGTACCAGCAATTTGAAGCTACTTAAGCAAAAAGTAGCGTTTGCAAAACCAAGGCCATAAAGCTGACTTTTGACAATAAGATAATTTGCTCACTTCCAAACTTGGCATATATTTTGCCGATGCTCAAGTATATTTAGGATAATTAGCACATTTATTTGACGAAAATAAAAAAGTGAAGTGTGTCATAATCTGCAAAATGCGACCTGACTGTCCACGCCAAACACCAACTACAAAAACCCACTTAATATCACGAAATTGTAAAACTTCAAATCAAATCTTCATTATACACGCGGTAGTACGCCGAAGCGTGTAACGAGTGGCGGGGCTCATCTCCGAGGCTTAGCGCCTGGGCAACACAGCCGATCTGAGCCGCCTGGGAGTCGAACCCCAGATCTTCCGCTCCGATAGCGTGCGCTTGGCAACTGAGCTAATGGGCCGGTTATTGTAAAACTTATATAAAAACAATAACTCATACTAATGTTGCCAATTTTATTATCAAGCATGATTATTTCTCATTTGCGTGACACATTGCTTAATATTAACTACTTATCATTTTTTAAGCCACTTAAATAGCGTTACTTTCTGATTGAACTACGTAAGTAAAAGTAGAAGCAGTCGAAATTTAAATCACTTAAGTACTAGTTACCAAGCAATAATACTTAAGTAATCAACTTAAGAAAAACTACTTCGTTACTTCACACCACTGGTCAGATATCGTTGGCGTATACAATCATGCAATAATACAGTTAAGTAGGCTACAAAACAAGAAAAACGTTCAGCATGGTCAAGCACTGACGTATTGGCGAAAAAAAAAATGCTACAGCTACATTGCCAATGTTCGTCGCACTTCCTTTAAATTGTTACTGGAAAAACTTTTTGCCTGCGATCATTTAAATATAACATAATACTACTTTTGTCAAAGAAACAGAATACATCGCTACAAAAAGGAAGCACGGAGGCGGTTTTAACGGTCACTCTTATAAATTGTTTAAGGCTTGCGAGAATCTGCCAGCATCTCGCACCGTTTTTGAAAACGTTAGTTTTTTCATGTTGAAACTAACTTAATACGCTATTGACAATACCTGAAGATGAATTCCGGCACACGCTATATACAGTATACACTAAACAGTAAACACTAGTGCCAATCATTCACTGCACAAAAAGTTGCAACTATGCTTCTAAAGACATGATTTACCAACAATGTCATCGTTCAAAATCAGAATAAATCTCAGATAATACATTGAAAGAAAAAAGAAAACCTAACGCTGAAAACAAGGAAGAAAGTTAGTAAAAATAGATTAGAAAACGCAAAATCTTCAAACGACGTTCCGTCTAAGCTGCCCACGTGCGCAGCCGGCAGTTTTGAACTCTTTGGCAGTTCCATCAAGCTTCCTCGCAGTCTTATTAAATGCAATCGTACTTAAGATAATATCACCGGTATCTAAAAAGTCTGCGCAACAAAACTTTTTCCAACACACATTTTTAAATTTGAGACGGAACGTTGCCGTCGACATATTTTTTCACAAATGCATCCAGAAGTACAATCTCAAAAAATTCTGTTATCAGCTCGGCGATTCAATTTGCATTTTCGTCGAAATTCCTGATCTCTTTCATGTATCCATTTGTTGCTCACTGTAAAAAATATCCGTAATCACAAAACAATTAATGACAACAAACCACAAACCGAAAGCAGCCAAACATTTCCACAAATAAACCAGCCAATGCCTCGGCTGGGTAGACGTTTTATTGCTTTAATTCTAAATCTACCAATCAGGCTGTCCAGCTAGCTATCAACAAAAAAAAAAGAAAAAAAATTAAGGCAATTTGCTGGAAAAAATAAAAAAAATCATATATTTACAAAAAAAGAAAATTCGGAAATGTCCAATTTTCCACGCAAAATCAAGTGAAGAGCAAAAAAATTCACAAAAGGTCTTCACGTCTGCAGATGTTCAAACGTCCAATTTTCAACGCAAAACCAAGTGAGAAGCAAAAAATAAAAGGTCACCACGTCCGCAGATGTCTAATTTTCCACGCAAAATCAAGTGAAAAGCAAAAAAGGTCATAACGCCACGAAAAAATGACAACTAAGAAAATGAAAAAAAATAAAGAGGCACGAAAAAATGAGAAAAATTAGAGCGGACAGCTTAACCGATGCAAATTGGCCGTAGCTCTTCAACTTTGTATCAAAGAAATCAGAGGAGATCGGAGCGTGTGTAGTTGTGTATTGTGTAGGGATGAGAAAAAGCTTATAGGCACGCTTGTACAGTAAAAGTAGGTTAAACTATTCCAAGTTCAAAAATATTACAAAAACATATTAAGTTCGAAGTCACAGACTATAGTAGTAAAAACAAGTGAAAATAAACTACCCACCCCATTTGACGCCAGTTAGCACAGGGCAAGCGGCATGCCTTGTACGCAAGTCACCAGCACCAGATGGGAACAAGTTATACCAGAAAGCAGCACTGCCCTTGATGGGAGGTACAGCGACCCCAGGACCAAGAAAAACAGTGTTTCCACCATAATCGACATCACTCAACTGAAAAAAAACAAATAATAAACGAGTAAGTAGAAAAAACTAATGATGTTTCAACGAATAATAGTTGTAATTGACTAAAACATCTATGGGAAGTATTAAAGCCCGTACGTTTTCACTCGATCTTTGTTGTTACTGCAAAAGTGTTCAAAAATAACTCCGGTAAAGACGTGAAAAAGGTTTCAAAACTTTGCTAAGTTTTAATCGATAATCAAAAAAGCGAGCTAGCGGAACAATCCACCCGTCCTTCGTCAATATCCTCCGTTCCACCACACACAAATTTTCAAGAATTTCATAGTGAACCTTCTGAAGAGTTTTTAATACATCGCACAAAGTAGCATTCATTTAGGTTGTGACTGTTAAATCACAGTACATTCACAACATTTGAACTAACAGGTAGTCGCTTGACTACAAGACCTAACCGGCCCGTTCGCGGCATTCCTTTGCTCATTTACCAACTATATCATAATTATGCTTGCTTTTAAATTAATACAACTTTCCATATTCATTTTCTTTTATACAATGTAGCATATATAGCTAAAACTATGTTTTTGTATGAGAAATTTGCAAGGGACAAATTAATGTTTCGACTATAACCAAAGTCTCGTCAGCCTTGCTACGCACAGCCAATCCAGGCTAAACTCATTCCAGACTGTAAAGACTCTGTTTTTGCATTGCTTTACCTGTACATCTCGACTTCACCTCTTTTTTAGGTTGTGCCCTATTTTTGGCAGGCGACTGGCCCCAAACAACGATACCCAATGAAAAAACCTATAACCACTAACCCACAACCAAGTTACCGTTAGCCTAACTAGCACACATCACTAGAAGCCCCCATGGTAACCCACTCATTTGCAGCTGCAGACGCGTTTCGACCTTATTATGGTCTCATCAGTGCAGCATAGCAACCTCCCACCCTCCTAAAAAAAAAAAAAAAAAAATTCTAACCTTCAAAAAAACTACACACTCCAAATCTAAGCCTCTCCTCGTTCTGCTCAAGGTAGAACATTTGAAATAAAACCTTCAAGAAAATAATACAGGCTGGATTATGATGTTTTGGGGGTGCCTATCGGAGAAATGTAGGAAAGATGAATTCTATTTGACTTACATATCCTTCTTTGTATCATCTTGCTGGATCCTGTAACTGTACATGTAGTTCGACAAACGTACCGGGATATTGATGTTTAAACCACCGATAAGCGCTGACGTTCACTGTGTTTTCTGGGCTGCATGCGCACACACAGTGCCTGCCTTGTCCCCCGCTTTTTCACGGGCGAACGGGTTGGGCAGAGAGGTTTTTTGTGGGTTTTGGTAACTGGTATAGTTACAAACCTTAAACAAAATATTCCTTCTCAGACTACCGGGAAAATAATGTTTAAACCAACCGGACTTTTCTATTCTTATCGATTGTTTACAGTGAATCTGTGACATCATAATCCAGCCTGTATTATTTTCTTGAAGGTTTTATTTCAAATGTTCTACCTTGAGCAGAACGAGGAGAGGCTTAGATTTGGAGTGTGTAGTTTTTTTGAAGGTTAGAATTTTTTTTTTTTTTTTTTAGGAGGGTGGGAGGTTGCTATGCTGCACTGATGAGACCATAATAAGGTCGAAACGCGTCTGCAGCTGCAAATGAGTGGGTTACCATGGGGGCTTCTAGTGATGTGTGCTAGTTAGGCTAACGGTAACTTGGTTGTGGGTTAGTGGTTATAGGTTCTTTCATTGGGTATCGTTGTTTGGGGCCAGTCGCCTGCCAAAAATAGGGCACAACCTAAAAAAGAGGTGAAGTCGAGATGTACAGGTAAAGCAATGCAAAAACAGAGTCTTTACAGTCTGGAATGAGTTTAGCCTGGATTGGCTGTGCGTAGCAAGGCTGACGAGACTTTGGTTATGTTTTTATAGTTGTTGTCTTCGTGTTTTTAATTTTTTTTTGTTGTTAGCAAAAATGCTGTCTTTTGACGTTTGCATAAAATAAAGCTGTTTCATTTGATTAAATAATCAGCAACCTTAAAAAATTAGCTATTTTGTAAATGACGTACATAGATAAGAAAAGTAGCGACTCTATTTCCGATTTCTATGTCAAAATCCCCGGCGTCTGATATCTGAAAAGTAAAAAAACGTTAAGTGATTTAAGATTTAAAAACAAACGACCGCGTCAGCTTAAGCCCCCCTCGCAGTCGTAGCGGATCAGAAAATCTACCAACGCTGGTGCAAAAAAACCATCAAAATGAAATATTTAAATGGCCAAGTATAACGAGGTATGGAGAGAGTTTAAAATGATGGAGCAAATATTTTAACACTGCTTTTAACGTACATGCAACCACACAGAAAAAAAATTTGCAAAACTACAAATGCGAAAGCGCAAGCATGCATAATTGCTTACACAAATGCAGACAGTGAACACTGTTTTGACCTTTCAGGTTATCAGTGCGGTTGGAGTGACCAACATTTACTGCACTGATGAAACCTGAACGGTCGAAACAGTGTCTACTGTCTGCAGTTATGCTAAAACGTTTTCAACCATGTTGGACAGCATTGTTATTAATCAGTAAGTGCAAATTTTCCCAAAAGTGCTTCAGGGTGGACTGTTTAGTAAAAGAACATGAACTAAAAACGTAGAAAAATATGTTCAGAGAATTTTGTTTCACTGAAAAATTCCAATATACAGTACAATTACGTATGCTTTTTCACAATAGTTTGAAGGTACAAGCTCCAAAATAACCCACAAATTAATGCACGTTAAAGATAAACAAACAACTTACGCGAGAGAAATCATAATGTGGTTCATACTGTCCTCCCACACCGTAATTAGCAATCTAAAACAAACACAGGCCATTAAAAAATTTATCAAGAACTGATATTAATAAACGTCGCCGTATCTATCTATACCAATGGTTCTCAACCTTTTTGTCTCAGCGGACCCTTTTGGTGCTGCAAAAGTAGTCCCGGACCCCGCGACTGATTTTCTAGCGTAAACGCTTTTAAAGTTTTTTTTAGGTTAATCAATAATTTACCGGTACCTTATAGTTTTGGAAAGCAGCTAGCTACAGCAATACTCAGTAAACATAACATGAAACCACAGTTGGTAGATATTTTTATTTATTTCAAAACGAATACACTTAATCGGATTTCTGCGGTTGCATATTAGCAACAAGTGTAGAAATACAGGGTTGTGTTTTGGAAATCGCAAGTCGAATATTATTTCCGACGTTCAGTTGGTTACGAGTCTTCGATTTACATGAACGAGAGCAGAGAATCCGCTTTCACACGGGTACGTCGAGGCGAATGGAACGATGACGCGTAATGCTTCCGTTGATACCTTTGGGTAAGATCGCAACAAGGACATGTGGACCACTTCAATTGTGGACATGTGGCCCACCTTAATTGGACATGTGGACAGGGTACATGTCGCAATCGTTTCTCCCATGTACACAATCGTTTCTCCCATGGTATGAGGCTTTTTTTGCTTGACAATTCGTAGTGCAACTTCGAAAGAAGCTTCCAAGCTAGCAGCACTTTGCTGTTAAAAATATCCACTTGCATCCAATTTTAGCCGTTTCAAAGACAGTTCTTGTTTTTGAGAGAACCACAAGTCTTTACCCGCATGCTCAGGGTGTTTTTGCTACAAGTGACGCTTAAGTTTAGATGGCTTCATTGCTTTGCTACTGAGCACCGCGTTACATAAAACACAGTGTGGTTTTTCGTCGCCATTATCTAACATTGAGGTAAATCCCATTTTAAGATAACTTTCCGAGTATTTCCTTGATTTAGCCATAACCTACCCCGGTACCCCAGTTTTAATAAACTATCGCATCTCCTTTGCGCTACTAAGGGTTGCTCAAGACTGTATAACTGGCTTATTTCAACTGAGAAAATAACACATGCTTGTGCGAGTGGGAAACTCTTTTTTTAAAGAATTTTATCAGTTTGTCCATCACCAACGTGATAATTAGTTTGGCCATGCGGCACAATTTTATTACAGTTAGCCTACAATTGTAATTTTAGCACTTCCTTGAGAAAGCTCATTCCAAAAATCGTAATTTATGTTGAGAATATTCAGAAGTTTTCGCGGAATCCCCTGAAAACGTTTTGCGGACCCCGGTTGACAACCACTGATCTATAACCTAAGCTTCATTCAAAAAGTAAATCAATTGAAATATTTACTATTGTCCAATGTCCGTTGACATAACAATAAGAAAAGCAAAATAGATACAATGTTAAAAACAAAAGACACGTTTCACTTGCTGATATTTCTTTGGCTTCATTGTACATGTAGTACATAAACACCTTGGTGCATCATTGCAGATTGTAAATCTATTCAAATTGTAGCAATCTAAGACAGGGGTAAGGAACTGGCAAAACACAGCGAGCCACAACGACTGCATAATATTTCCAGCGGGCCACATTTACCTTTGATTCTCAAATTTTGCTTGAAAAATACGCAACATTACGTCGCATATTTACTGGACAAACTCAGACTCAAGCTTTTTTATTTGTTGCTGCACTACAGTATTAAAAAATTCCTCACAGATATAACATATTACGGCAACAGGGTGGCTGCAAAGGGACCGTAAGGTCATCGAGTCAAGCAGCCACCCTGTAAAAAAGAATAAACAAAATAAAGTCAAGTCAGCGATTGAAGCCTGTCTAAAAGAATGAAGAAGCCAAGTATAAAAAAATCCACAAAACACAAACAGCATATCAATAATTAAGAAGTCAGAGAAGATATGGGAAGGGACATCTACGGTGAGTTGTCTTTACCATCAAATAAACTTCTGTACGGTTCCTATGTCACAAATACAGCATGTAGCATGTGAAACACCTTTCAAAAGAAGATTAACGTTTTTTATTCTACCGTTGTGTTGTACACTTAACAAAGTTCTGACGAGGGCAACGTTCAAAACTTAAGCGGGCCGCAGGTTCTCCATCCATGATCTAAGATGAAGAAGTAGGAAATTAGGCTTTAAAATAGAACTAAAAACATTGTCACCTAGCAAATAGAAAGTAACCTAAAAACACGAAATGTAACTCTTTGTAGCTCATAATTTCGTAAATACTGACCCCACCCCAGTGAAATTTTGTCACCACGCTTTTCACATTAATTGAAGCCACTAAAAAAGTAACTTTTGTGACCTTGCACAGCCCCGGGATGTAATATCAAAACAGAAATGTTTCACCAGCTGCTAATTTTTCAGGCAACTAGCAAGCGGTAATTTTTTTTTATTATAAAATTGCTTCACTGTGGGCGCTAAAAGGTTTTTAGTAAAGAATCTACAATAGACACAACATACATCATTTGTTTCTGTTTCTCCAACATTAATCCTGGCGCTAATAAACATCCTTAGTTACAAAGCGCCGTAAAATTCCCTACTAATAATAATAATAAACGCAATTTTAACACCAAGTAAAACAACTAAAAGTTAGGAACAAAATTCGCAGTTGGAGATAAATCATAGCATTTTTTGTGGTTAACTTCAACTTTCCGACATTGTTTATCTTTAGTCGGACTTACGAAAACGAAACAGAAACGAAACATTACAGAAACGAAACAGTTGAATTCGCCAATCTATTTCCTTTAAACACATTGTCTAGACATACGACTTTTCTGGACAAATAAATTACAGACGAGTCTCAGTATCGCTGTACTTTGGCGAATAAGCGCAAACGATTGATCCAAGATTAAAATATTCAAATAAGAATTGCAAAAAAACAAAAAGAGAAAAAACAGCAACCCGCCAAAAAATGTTCAAAACTAGGCTTAGGGTCGAAAAAACAACCACTTTCTTTCCAATCAAGCAGTCCAGCCACTGTGCCCAGTCAGTCCGTATGACTGTAGCCAACTAAGCGCACGTGCATTCGGGTCGATCAACACAGACTGACTGCAACATATGCGTATTTAGTACTAATTACGCATTCTTAATTAGTACTAATTACGTAATTAGTAATTAGTACTACTCGTAATTAGTACTAATTACGCATTCCCAAAACACAATTTTTTTTACCGGCAGGCAATCAGACATGCAGTGATGCCCCACTATAACGATTAAGTTTTTTTTTTGGTATCTACATACCAGCGCAAAATATGGGTAAACCATTACACAAATCTACCTGCAATTCTTCGGCTGTATCCATAGACAATCCTGTGATGTCAGAAATTCTTTGGTTAACTCGTGCTATCACAGGATCGACACCATTATCAAGCCAAGCGCTCTTACTCACGCGGTAATGAGCGTGTTCCAATTTTCCAGTAACGGGATTTTGCACAGTGGCTCTGTAAAGCTGCCAAAAATATCATCATAGTAGTGACAGCAATACAAAATCTGAAAACTTATTAAGTTCAATCCCAGGTGCATTAATGTTACGTAAATACATATTTTATCTTGGTCTGATCAAAACGAAACACTACTTTAGGCCTCATTTTCTTGAAAGCAGTCTTTTTCTTCCCAGTATAGGTTCCTGCCGACAATAATACGTGGTAATCAAAATTTAAAAGCATTCCTCGTTTTTACAGAGGTAGACATTAGCTTGCATGCTTTTGTACTATTTCTCGCCATTGACAAAACCGGAAGGAATCAAGGAATGCTCTAGGTCTAGGTTGGCTAGAACTGGAAAGCAAAAGATGCACTCCGGTAGCTACTTCAAACATAGAGCTAACACAAGATTTGCAGACAATGCCCAGTTCGGCAAAGCATAAACTAACAAACAAAACCACTAAAATCGGTCACTGTAGTCACACATTGGTTTTTCATAAAACTGGTCCTAGCAAGGTTTTTCAGCACTGTCAAAAAACCACTAGAGAAAAGCGTGACGCGCATTTTCATTAACACTTACCCTTGGTTTGGCAAGTGATTTGATGACGTTGATTTCGTCATCAGTTACAATGTCGTAGAAGCGCACAAGGTGTGGCGAGTGCCAGAGCTCTTCGAGCTTCACAGGTCGTAAAACAAGATTGGGGTTGTTGTTATTCGTCCACAAGTAGCATTTCAAGTGCTTGTTAACTCCTGTTGGCTGCAATTAAAAATTAAAACTTTGATTGCAAAGAACTTAAACAACACTCGCTTGCTTTCTAAATACACAAAAACACTAAGATTCTATGAGTAGTCTATTCGAGTAAGTTCATATCTTATCATGAAACCCCGTGTATACAGTAGACACTGCTGTGTATATGAATTAGCGCAAAATAAATGTTCTTTATAAACAATAAGAATAAAGTCGATTTTCAATTAATTAGACTACAAAATGTTGCTTTTTTATGTCAATGCTCACTAAAACATGGTCGAAGAAACACTACAGTCTATAAATGTGTTAAGCTTTGCGACTAAAAAAGGTGCCACGACGCTTCGACACAGAGCAGCCATAAACATATGGAATTTAAGAGGTAAGAACACGACGTCTTGCTGAATTTCTTCGTTAAAATCACAGTATGTTCCATTGAGGATGTAGCCCAAAGCACAGCTAGAATAATGAGTCATCGCTCAAACATCCGTGCAGTTAAATTACCACAATGTTTTTTTCACGGCGACACAATTTTTCGTAGAAACTACGTTCAGGCAATGAAGGAATATCGCTGGCTGGAACAACCGCCTCTGCTGCGATGCCCTCATCTCCCTTTTTTCGAGCTCCAAGTAATGAACTGTGCACAAAAGCAAAACAATGATACATCAGTAAATCAAACTGTGTAGATGACCTCTAAATAAGTAGTGACTAAAGTAAATGCATAAACCTCAAATTTGTCCGTTGAATCTATATTTTTAGTGTAGTGGTAACTGCGATATCTTTTCTAAACTAGAAAACTAAGTCAACAGGAAGCAAGAACAAAAGTAGCTGATAGTGAGTTGATCGCAAGTATTTTTTGTAAAGGGTGAAATTTTATATTGCCAATAGTTTGAAGCAAATCCTACGGAAGTTTGAACTGATACTTTTTCTTTTTTTATAATAAGGAATTGCAATCAATGAATTGAATTTGAATCTAATCCATTTAGACGTTAGGCTAAATCAAATGTAATCAGAAAAATCTGATTACGAGTGTGACTCCAACTCACACCCGCCCCGACCAGTGACGTATCGCCGGCCCAATGGTTGCGGCGAGTCTTTATCAGAGAAACGACCTTAACCACTCGGCCAACGTAATCTGATGCCCGAGCAGCCTAATTTCTCGTGTACAGAATCTGTTAAGACTAAATTATCATACCGGTATAATATAATCATATTTGCTATATTTCTTGATAATTAATTGACATTCCTCACATTAATTTATAAGCTTGAATCACTCTCTTAGCCTAATAGCCAGATTGGATCGACTTCGGTAAAAACCTTCATTGCTTAATCTCATTATTACTTGTTTTTTTTCATCGTGAATTAGGAAATTATCATCTTAGTCACTCTGCATTTAGTATTATAGCACGCATTCTTACCATGTGAATGATTAAAATGAATACCGGCAATTACTTTTTCTTAAAACAACTTTGTAATTTTTATTGTAGATTAAAAACGGGAAAAATTGAAGTAATTTGTAATATTTTTGTAACTTCTACTATATTACTATTTCTTCTTATATTGAGAATAAGATTGGTAGTTCTAATTCATTTGCTATATATCTTGATAATTCTTAAAATTTGAATGTATGTGCATTGTAAATGTTTTGTCATCATGAGTAAAATTTTGCTTATGACTTTGTACTGGGCCAAACTTCTGTTTGTTTTTCGTAATAGGAACTTCAAAACAAATATTTTATCCGGATGTTTCAGCAACAACACAATCATCAGATATTAGCTATATTTTGACTATGATGATTCTACTGTTTCTACAGTTGCAATTTATGCTGTTTTGTTAAGCGCTTTTGATCCGAATTACGTCAGGAAAAAGCACCATACAAACGAACACGGACAACTGACCGCGGGTCAACTGACCGCCGCAAACTGACCGCCAAAAACAGCTTCGTGCGCTATATAATTTGACAAGACTCGAAAACAGGCTCACAGCGGAGAGTACAAGGCTCAAAAACAATCGCAGCTTCGTGCGCTATATACTTTGACAAGGTTATTACAGCCTACGCAAATTTTTCAGTCAATCCCGATGTTTAAGTGAGGGTTTAGAGATAGAAATTCGAAACCTCGATTTTGAAGTTAGAGTTATAGGTTAGGTTAGGGCTAGGTTCGGTTCGGTTAAGGTTAGGTTTCCGTTAGTTAGAGTTCGGTTCGTGTTAGGTTTGGCTAGTTGAGTAAGATTCGGTTAGAGTTACATGCGGTTAGGGACGTATTATGTTCGGTCAGGGTTAGGCCAGGATTTGTTGTGGTTCCTCTTGACGAAAGTTCTTGCCAATAAATTAGGCGTTTTTGGCGGTGAGTTGTTGCGGCGGTGAGTTGTCGTGTATCGCCATTCAAATGCGCTATTATTATTATTACCATTTCCACTCTCTTTCCTAATTTGATATACAAACGTACATAGCACTTTAAAACCACTCAAAAATTAATCGCAAGCAATAACAAACGTTAAGGGCAGTACTGTACACGCTAAATTACTTAAACCTACTTATAATATCTGTTATTTCCCCGTATTCGCTCGTGTTCTGGGTTGATTTGAAGCATTTGTAATGTGATAGCATGAGCTTTCGCAATGTGTCCTTGCTACAAAATCAAGTAAAAAACATTTTAATAGGACGACTGAGTCGGCTTTTTTTTTTTTTTTGGTGTCTTTCCGCTTCATTAAGGGACAGTAACCAAGTCGCTCTAACGAGCTTGCTTCAAAGAAGTACCGGGTGATTTGCCTACCAAGCCCGTCAAATGTCTTTACCAACAGCACAGCAATTGAAATTGCAGACTTGTTCTCAACACTATGCTTTTAACGTTGAGCGTCAAGGAAGGAAAAGTATATAAATTAAACTTATTGGTTTGACCAGACTAGGAATTAAATCCCGAGTTTACTGCATCCAAGACGAACGCTCTATCCACTAAGCTAGCTGATCGGTGTCAAACAGGTGAAGTAAAAATGATCCATACCAAAACTTTCTTAATCATTATTGCGTACGAGTAATACATTTATAAAGCGTACCTGAGCATAACAATACGACAAGTGATCCAAAACATCAAATTTAGAGAAATAAGAGTAACTATGTTCTTCTTTTGCAGATGTTTCTTTCATCCAGAGTACACAATGATAATAATCTTTTTCTAGGTACGCAATTCGACCGATATGATAGCAATCTTCCGCACTAAGAGACTGATTTGCCGGTAAGCCTAAAATTGTAGGTTTCACGCAGGCAGTGTAACTGAAATAGAAACGCAATGGCTTTGCCAACTGATATCAAGCATATTTCATTCAAAGAAAAAAACTCCATAATAGAGTTATCAATAGTTTATTTTTTCCGTTTTGTCAATTCAGATACCTATGTACTTGAAACTATACAAACCGTTACTACAAAATGCAATATTTATTTCGGCAGTTGGCAAGAAATATTCACATACAAATAGGTTTTATACTGGTCATAAAAAACAATACCTTTAATAATCCCCTCAGCAATTTCATGAGTGTCTAACTTGTATGTATCTTGCAATCTCATTATAGCTTGTGCTGATCCTTTTACATCTTCTTCATCAGGAAAATGACTTCTTTTTAGTGATAAGTTGGACAGAAATACTACGACAATAAAGATAACATTTAAGAATACCAAATTAATTACATGGATAATTATTTTGCCAAAAATTTCTTTGCGATTATTGATTTTATGCAATAAGGGAATAAAAATTTTGTTTGGGATTTCAGAATTCTATGCAACAAAATGATTAGGCCTATGCGTTTCAGCAAAATGCAATTAACCAATACTTTCGGTATGTGCGACCATAGAACTCGTGACAATCATTTGAATTCATATCATACGATTATCTTACTTTCTTTACTTTTTTTATGAAACGCTAATTGGATGAAGTAACAACCCACCGGATGAAACATCTTCCAGAACTAAATCTTCCATCTCCATCCACTCTGAAGCTAACCTTTTGACAAGACGATATTGGTTGACAGGATGGCCGAGATATAGATCAATATTTGACCTGGCATTTTCTGATATTTCTTGATATTTATCAGCAAGCCTGCATTTTGCACAAAAACAAAACCATTTAAATTCAAAAAAATAAGCACCGCCAAAGTAGCTTATTCAACTCTTAAAAGCATATGACAGGGTAGGGTGTTCATAATGTCTTGATACAACTTCAAAATTTTTTACGAAGCAATTCTCAAAATATCTCAACCAGGTTGGTTTGATTTTAGTTAATGCTGCTTAAAGTTTTTACTCAAAATGAAATTTTGTGTTTCAGATACGATTTTTAAGTGTTTCATGAATGTGTTTATTAAACCCTTAATCATTCAATACGTAAACATATTCATAAAACATTGAAAAATCGTATCTGAAACACAAAACTCTTTTTAAATAAAAGCTCTAAAAAGCACTGATCAAAATAAAATTAACTTGGTTAAGATATTTTACGAATTGACTTTGCAAAAAAAATTTTAAATTGTATCAGGACTTTATGAACACCCAGTATATTGCAGTAAAACAATTTAACAACAGAATTTTGCTCACAAACTACACTGGCATAATAATCACTTAAATTTTATGCAAGTAAAAACTTATAGCACATATCTTTAAAAACAAAAAGTTACCTAAATTAAACAAAGACTTAAAGATTTTTACCAATAACTCATTGAATTTACTAAACTTAGTACTGGTATATTATAATCCCTTAGAAGTGTCATTCAAGTAAAAAGTTGACAATTTGATGTAACAGCTCTTCCAAATAAAAACTACTGTGGTAGTATAAAGCAGATCAAAAAACCTTCATAAAATACAGTAATGAACTTTATTAGAAGTGAATGAGCATGAAAAAGGTCTAAAACGTGTCTAGTTTAACATAAGAGGGTCCACATAACAACAAGGCTAGTTTACTATAACTAATAGTTATGTTACACCTTTTGATTTTTTTTAACTTGACTTCTTCGGCATTAATATATTCCCGCAATGATGATAATAAATCTAATTCATCATGAACCAAATCTTCCATCTGTCCCAGTGATGAAAACCATTCGCATTTTGCATAGTTTAAATTAGAAATTAAGGAAACAAAAATAAATAAACAAGGCAAAATGCTTTGAAGAAGTTTGTGCACACTTTTCATTATTATCATATACAAAAATCTGAAACCAATACCCACAACATAACATAGTCTAGTTCATTCAAATTTTGCAAGCATCTGAAAGCGAAAGTTTCTTAATATGGTATGGTAGTAGACTGCTAAAGATTGAAAAACTAGATTGAGTTTTGTAAGTTTGATCGAAGTATTGCACTAAAAAAGTATTATGACAGAAATCACAGACGGCTGCCTGGCCATCATCGTTTAAATATCATATAAGCTTGTCATGGCACCTCAATCACCTTCTTAGAAGATGCAAATACTTCAGAGTAAACACAGGCTGCAAGCTATTTACTACTGTTGCACCAGCGTGCACCTGCAGCAATCTACATTCATCTTTTCGTAACTATGTTTTTAGGTGATGAATTTCTAAAACACACCAGCTGCAGTTTGACACACCCTTGTGGACTAAACAAGTATATATAGGCTACATATTATACCGGTAGTGCTAGTTTTACACAGATTTCACTGTTCAGGCAAAAATACAACAAGCTGACAATTGCAAAGTACAAAAGATGATTTAAATAAGTAATAAAGAACTAGAAAATTCTACAGCAGCACGTAAATAATGATATGATAATAATAATAATGCTTCTCTAGGCATTTCAACTTGTCAACTAGAGATTAATTATTTGCAATCACAAGTGGCTCAAAAAGTAAAAGAATAGATACAATAAAAAACGTAAAAAAAAAATAATTAAATAAAACACTTAAGGCAATGCAATTCTAAATTATCAAATCTCAAACATAGACACAAACACTAAAAACCAAAGCGTTAAAATATTTATGTGAAAGCTCCCAATATTGACTTTGTACTGCAGCTGTGGAAATGACTGTTGATTTTTAAAAATAGTAACCAGAGCTGCGAACTTGAACTGGTAAATATTCTGGACTGAGAACTTGAATTCGCACTCGAAAATATTTTTAGTTAATAATCACTT
>OZ023246.1:9147402-9319651 GCA_964006365.1 Trididemnum miniatum
CCTATATTTTTTATCAAAATAACAGACGAACGATAAGCAGAATCGGCATACAATGTTTGAGTATTAGTTTATCAGTTGCAAACTTGCAACACAAAAAAATAGCACAATTTTTCATGTAACGTATGTAGCATTGTAGCAACAGTTAACCGTACGCAGAAAATTTTGACAGGTAGAGCAGATACGTTTATCAACACAAAATTACGTAAAATATAACCGCATTTAAGCTAGCCAACGCTGGATTCACCCAGACCAATTATAGCAGTTATTTCTTGCTCATTTATGCGAAATCGTTAGCGGTAGTTCCAGGCTCTACCAAATGACAGCCATCTAAAATGGTATGAGATGGGGCAACCCCAAAAACATTAATCACCTTTCCCACAATTCCTATTTCCTACTGGGTTATTTGGTACCCACGTTCTTCCTAGGCTATTACTTCCATTTCCGTTTGGAGGAAGAAATTGGTGCAACACCACAACCGTTATAGAAATGAGTTTAAGAGAACTCGTAAAACCAATCTGTGGGCGAGAAATCAAAACGTTACAAAAGCCACAAATGTTAAGTAGGGTTCGGACCAAGTCAAATCAATGCAATCAAGTCAGAGGTGTTAACATTGCATTCAAACGTGCAGCCAAATCCAATTTTAAATAGGTAACATTAAAGAGCTCATTTAAGCAAATGCAAGTTCTTAGTGGTAGAGCATAAGTAAAATATTAGTACCCGTTGTCACAATTAGTCAAACTTTCGACGCAGCCAAATCCAATTTTAAATAGGTAACATTAAAGAGCTCATTTAAACAAATGCAAGTTCTTAGTGGTAGAGCATAAGTAAAATATTAGTACTCGTTGTCACAATTAGTCAAACTTTCGACGGACTGGTACAAGTGCAACTGACATAACTGAAATGAGTTAGATCTCCAGTAAAACAATCTCACGCTGAGTAGAACACAATAACATCCCGTTATGTGTTTCAGTGGCAATAAAATAGAGATCTACAGTGGAGAGGTTGCACGGGTCTGTAGTTGTTCACTAATTCGACGTCTTTCACGCCAGCCTCAGTTGAACAAAGAGAACGGAAAGCAGCAAGCTGTTAAAATATGTTGTTAACCTTGGTCATATTGAGAAGTTATCAAAAAAACAATTTAAACTGCGAAATGAAAAAGGATAGGCTCTGATAGCGTTCGTTTTCAGTTATTGCCATTCCCATGATAAAGTACATGAGATCAAGTTATTGAGCTGATACATTACAAAAATTAACGTTACTTTGGCATTGGTTCAAACTTTTCAGCTGCGGTTTGCAAAAATCCCAACTCCAAGAAGCAAAGATATGGGGTGCCGTTTGTAAAGTAGAAATTGTACGCACTTTACGGACAAATCAATGCTCTTTCTGACCCCAAGTCAAATTGTAACAAAAAAAAGAAGGTTCCTAGCGCCAAGTCAAATGGTAACGAAAAAAAGCATGCTTTCATACGTCAAGTCAAATGGTAACGAAAAAAGCATGCTTTCATACGTCAAGTCAAATGGTAACGAAAAAAGCATGCTTTCAAACGCCAAGTCAAAAGGTAACGAAAAAAAAACATGTTTTTTTACGTCAAGTCAAATGGTAACGAAAAAGAACATGTTTTCCTACGCCAAGTCAAATGGTAACGAAAAAAGCATGCATTCCTACGCCAAGTCAAATGGTAACGAAAAAAAGCATGCATTCCTACGCCGAGTCAAATGGTAACTCAAAACTATCTCGTTTGGAATAACACAGTGCCAACTGTAACATATCGCCAACTGTAACCTAACAGACATCACGTGTCTGCCGACCAAACTACCGTTTTTGCTAATGGAATCCGAACAGACTTTGGATCAAATCCGAACAGACCAGCAACACCGGCGCTTATTCGGATTCCATTAGAAAAAAAGGTAGTTTGGTCGGCAGACACGTGATGTCTGTCAGGTTACACTTGGCGCTCAGAAGGAGATAGTTTTGTGCTACTATTTGACTTGGCGAAGGAAAGCATGCTTTTTTTGTTATCATTTGACTTGGCTAGGAATGCATGCTTTTTTTCGTTACCATTTGACTTGGCGTAAAGAACCTTGTTCTTTTTATTACCATTTGGCTTGGCGCAACGCAAGGAACCTACTTTTTTTTGGTTGCCATTTGACTTGGCGTAGGAAAGCATGCATTTTTGGTTACCATTTGACTTGGCGTATGAAAGCATGCTTTTTTCGTTACCATTTGACTTGGCGAAGGAAAACGTGTTTTTTTTCGTCACCAATTGACTTGGCGTTGGAATGCATGTTTTTTTCGTTACCATTTGACTTGGCGTAGGACAGCATGCTTTTTTTCGTTACCATTTGACTTGGCGTAAGAAAGAGCATTGATTTGTCCGCAGAGTACAATTATTACTTTACAAACGGCACCCCATACAAAGACCATATGCTAACCCACATTTGGTGACACCCACCAACTCCACCAGCTGCTCATTTATAGCTTTCAGGGATTTTAGTATTTTAGCACCTGTGTCTTGTATGCCATGCACAATTTGCACATCTCTTGTAACTTGAAAAAACTGCTGCAGCAATCGTAAGTTATTGGTCACAGTGTGCTTAACCATCTCAGTAACAGAATAAAATTAAGGCTAATTGTTCAAACAAGCCGAAGAACATTGAAAATGAATACACTTACGTTTTTGTGAGAAACTTTGACTGGTTGCAGTAAATTTATCCATTGCACGCATTCTGATAGCGGAGGCGTTGTCAATGAGCCGTTGTAGCTTGTAAAAGTTTTTAAATCTGAAATTGTAAACCAACAAATTGCGTAGTGCCGTTACTTAAATCTAGAACTTCGTTTAACGAAATATCTATTGTTCATATATACAGGCCTTGGGCCTATCCTGCAAAAAGAAACCATCGTTACCTTCTATTTAATATTAAATCAAAAACTTGCGACCCTAGCAGAGGCTATTTTGTAGCTCCGTATTTAAGTACGAAGACTTGAATACAGTTCCGCGTTTGGTATGTAAGAGAATGAGTGGATGCATGAATGGTCAAATACACGAAATAAACCGACTAGTATTTTTATTTGACACAATGCCTACTTGGTTTGAATTTAATTCTGATCAGAATTTCAAAATAAATCTCTAATTTTTTTAATTAATAGCAGAGTCAAAATCGTAATACAATTCAAGAAAAACATACCGGAAGGTAGAATGGTTTTCGGATCAAATCCCGAATCAAAACGGTAAGTTTGGTTCTGCAGACAAAACGCAACGTCAAAATCATGTACACAGGGGCACACGCATAAGGGACTTCTCCGCGCATTGTGCACCACTTCAGATTCTCTCCGATGCAGGATAAAAGTCATTATTATGGAGAAACCCCTTCACCTCCCCCCTCTCCGAAAATTTCTGCGAGCGCCCCTAAACGTGACAGTACCGTGACAGTACTTGGCATAATCTAATGGTAGACAGTAGAACGCAAATCCGAGCCATGTCAATTAATTGCACAAAAACTAATTTGTGTTTTCCAACCTTGTACTTGACGTTGCCGATTAATTCTGCTAGTTTATTGTAGCCTTCTGCTCCACCGCTGTCGCTTGCCTGCAATTATATTAATTAATAGTAATAATAATAGGTTGAGTTGCGTAAAACTGAAATCCATTTTACCTCTAAAAACGCTCCAAGCACGCACAAACCATCACTGTGGTTCAACGCTTCTTCGAAAGATGAATATTTAGTATTTAAATGAACCAAGTGGAGCTGTAAGTACAAAAATTTGTTCATAACTTCGTACTATGCAAAAACATTACGTATATACAATGTAGGAGCGCAATGCTAATAATTTGGGATTGGTTACTCAAAAATCTCACTTATTTCTTCAAATAAAGGCTAATCAGCTATTGGTAGCTGGTACTGCGCTTGCAATTGGGCAACCCCAGAGAACACACTGCCTTGATTTTTAGCCTAACGATTGAAATCAGACGTTAATTTCAGTCGATAAGCGCAGCAGAGAAAGAAGCTAGCCCAGTGGTCGACAAACACCGGGCCGCGGCCCGGTGCCGATCCGCGAGGGGTTCGGTACTTTCGGACGTTTTGTTAGATTTGTTTGCTTGATTTTCACACTTTGGGTGCATTGGGACTTAATTCGGTGCCTAAAAGTGTTTTCTAAAGTCGGCTTTGAATGGTGTTTATTCAAGAGTTATGGGAAATTATGACATAACGACACAAAAGGGCATTAAATCTATCTGATATCTTTGTTATGTGTGTGATCCATGATGTGATGTAACTAGCAGTAATTGTTGTGGCTTTGTTATGTTAGCTGCGTTAGGTTGATGAGAGAGATAAGTAAGAAAATAACGTCAGAAATATTACAGCAAATTGAAGTCAGAATTGAAATAAATTATTTCTACTGATACTTATAACCTAAAATATTACAGTTTTAAAGTGCTAACATGGATATGCTTATTTTAGTCAGATAATAACGAGTGAAAAACAAACATCTTTGCTGAGATCATTTGGAAATAAGTCAGCACAAGAGTCTGGCGTCGATGACGAGGGTCCTACAACATCAAAAGACGTTAAGGGACATATTACGGGTATCATTGAGTTCCATCATTCCAAGATGGGAGAATCCGATTGTTGCAAAACAAGCACATGATTCTCATTGAATCACTATTGTAATATGAGCTGAAATATTATAACATTTAATTGCTGAATATTTTTGTTTATTTTTAAGGCCGGTCCGTGAGAAATTTGCCGACCTAAACTGGTTCGCCATGCGAAAATGTTTGCCGACCTCGCTAGCCTACTACCCGTAATACTAGCAACAAAATCGAGCCCCAAAAGCAAAAAAATTTCAAAAGCCCACAACGGACCTAAAAATTGCTTCACAAGCACGGATTTATGCCTTTCTAAAAATATTTTTGATGCATTTTGATTTTTTTCACGTAATCACGAAGCCACACTACAAATGTCATTACGACCAGCACCTCCTGTTATTACAGCAGCTAGGTGATACCTCTGCAGCATATTCCTTTCCGTTCAAAGTATGTTCAGAACCTCGGCAATCCTCTGATCCCCAGTGAAAATGAAATTGTAAAAGTCGGTGTTCATTCTCTAGAAAACCACCACTGATCACTGCAAAAACAATTAGTTTCATAAGTTGGCCATTTTGTTCAAAAAAGTCGGTTTTGACATATCTGCGTTTTCATGCGTATTTGTACGTACCCAATACATACCAACGATATTTAACTCATTAACGGTCAAGACTTTTGTGGGCGCTAATCTGTAGGTGTTAACCAAAATCCTCAAAAATGAGCCGACGTTTTTGCACACAAATATGGATACAAAACAGCCGAATACGGAAGCTGTATAAATCGATCTTAGAAAATATTCTTACCTGAATTTTCGCCTTCCGCAAAAAACGTAACGGAAAATCCATTATTATTCACGTAGGTTACGTCATTTTTATTGTAATTGAGAACCAAGTTTTCGCACTTTTTCTGAAATAGATATGGTTGAGAAATCAAACTTGCTTAAATAAAGAATTCAACAAAACGCAAGCTATACTTTTGTTAACATTGCGATTCCAAATGATCCATGGAAAGTGCGTAGAAATATCCTGTAACTATGCGTATTTTTGACACAAATCAACTGCACGCAAACTAACCTCTCTAGAAGCTTTTTCTTCGACGATATCAATAGGCGATTGGTTTTTTCCATCAGCTATGGGGTAAAGAGAGTTCCAGCTGTCAGGCGCTGAAAAAAAAAGATTTTTATCTTAAAAAGGGTTTTCCATTACAGATTAGTATGATTTCAGAACCCATCGAATTCAAAACCACAAAAACTGATGTTGGAAAAAATTAAAAAACTTGACCTAATGCAGTATGTTTTTGACTGGTTTCTTTGAAAGCTGGCTGAACACAAGTACCACACGGAGCAGAGTAGAATTTTTCTTTTGTAATTTCTTGCCCAGCTGCTTCCACGTCAAGCATTAACCTTTTCATCTTTAATTGATTATTACAATCGTTAACCCACTTAGTATTACTTACTAACTGTTCCAGGATTATAACCCCATGCTGGCATCTTCCCTGATAAGGTGCGTCCCTGTAAAAAAATGACAAGTAAACAGTGAAACCAACTAACAGTTACTAAAACTCGCAAACTAGAAAATTAAACTGGGTGTTTAATTTTTACAAGTTTTCCATATATATTAATCTTAATTTTTTCTCAACACTTGGATACCGCTGGACTCGAAAAGCGCAAGAGCATTACGCAGTCTCCCTCAATTACTATCATATTTTCTTGTTATTAATTCAAAAATAACCAGACTCATTTCTTTATAAGAAACGAAGACAAAATGAAAATGACCCTACAGGTATGAGGCAATTATTCAGATATTTTAACACTAATTCGCCTCAACATGTTAAAGTAGATAGTCCTAACATGCCTAGAATCAAAAGCCCTATTTAAAAATACGGCAAATGTTAAGACTATCGGCAAAAAATGTTTTTCAGGTTGCAACAAATCCTTGCGCCGGTTTTGTGATTTGCTTCATCAAAATCATACATACTGCTTCAGAATAAGTCCCAGTTCACAAGTCACAACATTATTACAACTTGCAAAGACATAATTTAATTCATAAGTTTTTTCACTTTCGCTTAATAATGGCCTTACATATTCAGTGTTGAATGCACGTCTCACCAAAGGTTTTGGAATAGCCTTGCAACGAAGCTGCTGGCTTACTGCATTGTACTTGGTCAATACTCTACACCACATGATTAAAGAAGTTTTCTTACTAATAAACAGCTCTGTCAAAAAACCTTTGTAACCATTTACTTTTAAGTAATGCAATCATACATTTCTGTCCTGTAGCATAATTCCTCGCAGGTTCTGACTTACCTGTTGCACTTGAAAACGCACCATTCTGCTTAACTTCGAGTTTGTTTTAACAGGTTACAGTTAAAAGTAATGCTTGCGCGTCAACAACACAGCTAGTTACGCTTCCATTCTTTTAAGGCACTTAAGCTTCCCCTTTCAGTTTGAGCATCAAGTGAACTGACGCATAAACTCATTCCCAGTTCCCTTTTTCCTTTTAGCATAACGCGCATTTTTAAGACCATATGCAACATGACAAAACAAACCCGTTCATTGTTTTTCTGGGGTTATATCTCGCTTGTTCAAAGCAAGCTAGTCGGTAGTTTAGTTACAAAGCCTAAAACAAAAGCTTAATGACGAAAACGATTTTTTAGTTCATCTGTATATGATGCATTACATTCTTCGAGCAATACAAAAACTCATCTAATTTTGTAAAAGAACAGGATTTGCGCCAACTCTTTGTTCTCAATCAGCGTGCCAGCTGGTACTGAGTACAATATACCTTTTTAAGGGGGGGGGGCACCAAAATGATGTTATCCGCGCCGAAACAGCTTCTCACTCCCAATCTTTGCCTGAAGGCTTGTTCATGTCTGAACTTCTAACTTATAATTTCTTGTAGAGCACCTAGACGAAATAACTTCACGGGTTTTTTGGTGCTTTTCATGGTCGCCATAACTCATCTTTGCTAATCGTTTTTCATACCAAGTTTTGCTTAACACTAAACGTTTTATCTATTTGTTTTTGCGGAAACCCTCGTTCAAATGCTCTTTTTTGCTATCGTGTATCCAAAATTTATCTACCCATACGTACCCAAAACGCCTCGAAACAGAAACGCAAATGAATCTCATATTTATTTCAAATCAAAATCAAATCTTCACCATACTAGCAGTAGTACGCGGAAGCGTGTAACGAGTGGCGGGGCCCATCTCCGCTGCTTAGCGCCTGGGCAACACAGCTCCGAAGAAACGTCGCAACGGTGGCGAGCCGTTGGCGACACTGTGCCGATTTGACCGGCCTGGGAATCGAACCCTAGACCTACCGCACCGATAGCGTTCGCATGACAACTGAGCCATATTTATTTTATATCTAAGATAATAAAAATTTGGGAAGAAATCAATCAAACCGTTTTTACGAGACCGATGAACAAAACTTGGAAAAACACTTACACATGCTACAATTTTTCTCGTCCGCTTTAAAAATTGGCGATATCCTTGTTGAATAGAAAAAAACTTGGTTGCGTTCAGCCTTGACATGACTTCAGAATTAAAACACAACGTCAAGACCTTTATACAGTAATAGCTGTAGTGCGATTCGCAACGAGGTGTAATCAGTGCTAAACTTGTTTTTTTTTTCTGCAGAAAACTTAATCATACGCTTAATATAGACTTTTCATTAATACAGCTATATCACGTTCGCATAATTTCGTAACAAACAGCGATGAAACCAAAAAAAAAAAGGAAAGCACAAGATTATATAACCTATGATTATGACTAATCCAATAACATTTTGCGAGCAGCGAAAAAAAATTGCAGGTGCTCTCAAGTTTAACATGAAGGTTATCAATTTTAACATTAACTCTTAGCTTTAAAATCAAGAAACCTGTCACTTACGCAGGGTGACATTCTAAACCAGACCGACGTCCTTCACACCATGAACCTCAGTTTTTTGTTGTAACAAGGGTGAGAGCATGAAGGTCTGATCACACCAAGTGAGACGTTGAGACCCGAGACATTGTGCAAGTTTATCTCATTGTGACATCACAATCCCACATAGTCATATCACATTAAGATAAACCTGCGCAATGTCTCAACGTCTCAGTTAGTGTGATCGCACCTTTAAAGGTAAAGCGTTAAGGGAGGGGAGTGCTGTCGTCGCTCCGTAAAAACATACAAAAATGATTGCGTCGTCACAACACACGATCTCCGGAGCCCAATGTTTTCCGGCCACGCGCGTGTTTACAATGCTGTTGCGTAATAAGTTTAAGTGAAATAATGCGAGTTTTTCGAAAATTCTTAAAACCACAAAATTAACTCTTCAACCCTATAATTTTGTTTTTACTCGAAGTCTGAAGTCACCCTCCACTACGACTTGGGAGTAAAAAGATAACCAACATCTACGGTACTGTATTTTACGTCTTGCATGTTGTTCTGCTCACAAGTTAACCACACTAAAAAGTCAAGAGATTTGAGTCAATTGTAATAAAAAGCTAGTATCTTGTAAAACCGTACCGGTACCAACATTTAGCAAAGCTTGATTTTGGCAAACTCTTTGTTTTAGAAAACAGACTCATTAAAACAAACCTTCAGAGAAAATACAGACTAACGATTTTCATTGTCAAGCCTACCCTTCGCAGTCTCCTTGATGTCTGTTATCATTTTACCACATTTTACTGTTAGTTATTTCCATTTCCTTGCTGTGTACTTGACATCAAATAATAAATCAGTTCAGTTCATTTCACTCCGCAAGCAAAAGTTTCTAGGCTCGCTGTATTGAAGTAAACTTATATCCATTCTAGCCAGCTTAAAAACTATAAGTATGGTTCATACCAAATCTCTGTCGAATGTTCATTTTTTACTGACTTATCATATCGTAGTTTTCGTCTGCTAAACTAACAATAATGGCAAATAGCGTGTTTTAACTGTTAACAACAAGCTAACTTGCCACGTGGGTATGCTCTGCCATAATCAGCTCTCGTAATATTTACTGTACCACAGTGTCAGCGCAAAAAGTCTTTTTCACCAGCATGTTTGGAAAGCGTGTAACGACAAAAAGAGAATAGAAGAAACAAAACAATTAAGAGCAGAAATCTTTTTCGTGCGCCTACTAATGCGCCTCTTCTGAAGAGCAATTTCAAACCGGTAGCACGTATTGATGACGTAACCATACTGTAAACAACGTTATCAAAGGGAGTTTCTATGAAAGAAAATTTTGCGCAACAACATAGTAACTATGCTTAGTTCAAGAACAAGGATTATTTGAAAAAAAATTGCTGTTGACGTAGACTTTTACGTAACAGCGGTTTCTGGGTTATCTACGTACAACGTCATTAAATATTTAAAAGCTGATTAAAGACAAATCTCTTCGCCAATATAGATCATATTACAACCAAATTCAAATTTTTGATGAAAAACTGTTCAAAGGTTAAACGAGTCAACCTATTAATTAAATATCAGATCAACATCTTACTTAATATTTACTGCATTTGATGCCGCATATCGTTGCGAAACTTTTAAGGGCGATTTAAAATATTATGGTAGGCAAGTAGGCCTATCAGTGGCGTACGCACGGGGGGAGGAGGTTCGGGGGTCAAAACTCCCCCCATTGACGACTGAAAAAAATGAAAACCTCTCTTTTGGAAACGATCCGCCTTTTTTCATACAGAGATTGCCGAAAGTGTTATCAATTATGTTTTTCTGTGCTATCCAACTTCCTTATGTTATATAATCTTGAAAAACTTTCATTGTGATGCAATAATACCGATAGCCAAACTTTTCTGGTGCGTTGCGCTTGACGTTGACAAATCCCAGAAAAAGTGAAACCTTTCTTTTTTGAGACGAACCGACTTTTCTACGAGCGGAGCTCGCCGAAATTGCTGTCATGTTTTTTTTTTTCTGTTCTGTCCAACTTTCTAATTTCATTTCGAGAAACTTTTATTATGATGCGATGCAACAATACCGGTATTCCAACTTTTCTGATGTGTTTTGCTTGAACGGCAATTTTGTCATTGATGCTGCTGTGATTCTGTGAAGCAATTGGTAAGTGGGAGTTTCCTTAAATACGAAATATCTGCAGTAACTATAGCTGCACACAAAACTTTTTTTAAAAATCAAATCTTCGCTGAAATCGTTTCATTAAACTCGCTGTAGTATTGCAGCGTCGTAGCGAGTGGCGGGGCCCGACCCCGCGATTAACGCCTGGACAACGCAGCTCCGAAGAAACGTCACAGCGGTAGCGAGCGGTTGGCTACTCTGTGTCCTATTTGACCGGCCTGGGAATTGAACCTCAGACCTTCCACATTGATAGCGACAACTTTAACACTGCGCTATAACCGGCCGGTTTGTTGAAAAATTGTTACAATATAAAAATCTAAATTGACACTGCCCTAAATGCAAAAAATGAAATAAAGATACTGCCAAGGAAGACCAAACCAACGAAAGATTTAAAGAGGCCCAGGGGCGGAACGGGGAGGGGGGTGGCAAAATTGTTTTTACGCACCGCTACTGTCTCAGGAGTTGGAATGCTCCGTTTCCCAAACAACCCGATTATGTGCTTGAGAGTATCTGATGATATCGACGCTGTAATTTGGGTAAAAAAATGCTTACATAATATCGACGCTGTTTTTGAGTTTAATCGGGTGATCAGGGATTCCTCTCTGTGGGGCGCCGTTTGGAAAACAACTATTCGTTTTGTGAACCATGTTTTTTGAGCTTATTTAGACCATAGTTTGTCCGATATGTATATTGGAAATGTCCTACTTATATATCGGACAAAATGTACTCTAAGTCGGACCAAAATACACGCGCAAAATAAGTCGGACAAAATCGTTTTTTCCAAACGGCGCGCCACACGCCGTTTGGAAAAAAACGATTTTGTGACCCCTGTTTTTCGAGCTTATTTGGACTATAATTAGTCCGATATATACATGGGAAATATCCGACTTATATATCGGACAAATTGTGCTCTAAGTCGGACCAAAAAACAAACGCAAAACCAGTCAGATATTTCCGACTTATATATCGGACAAATTCGCCGTTTAGAAAAAAACTACAGGTTTTGTGAACCATGTTTTTTGAACTTGTTTAGACTCGAAAAGCATGGTTCACAAAACGTATAGTTTTTTCCAAATGGAACCCCACACATATCGGACAAAGTATGGCTTAAATAAGCTCAAAAAACATGGTTCACAAAACCTGTAGTTTTTTTCTAAACGGCGAATTTGTCCGATATATAAGTCGGAAATATCCGACTGGTTTTGCGTGTGTATTTGGTCCGACTTAGAGCACAATTTGTCCGATATATAAGTCGGATATTTCCCATGTATATATCGGACTAATTATAGTCCAAATAAGCTCGAAAAACAGGGGTCACAAAATCGTTTTTTTCCAAACGGCGTGTGGCGCGCCGTTTGGAAAAAACGATTTCGTGAACCCTGTTTTTCGAGCTTATTTGGACTATAATTAGTCCGATATATAAGTAGGACATTTCCAATATACATATTGGACAAACTATGATCTAAAATGCTCAAAAAACATGGTTCACAAAACGAATAGTTTTTTTCCAAACGGCGCCCCATACCTCTCGCGCGTAATTTATTGTAGTTTGAAAATGTTTCGGTAGGGAGGGCAGTTTGTTGTCATGCTTCACTGTCTTCACTATTCAAGACAGGGGATACTGGATTCTGCTCCTTTCATAATGAATGCATATTAAATGTTTATAACAAGGTTTATATGCGTTGTTTATATCAATGTTGGTTCTTGAAAAAATATTTTTTTGGAGGGAAGCAATAACTTGTTTTACCCTCCTGGCTACACCCTGCTTGTGACGTTGCGAAAGCTAGCCTACTTTAGTCAGTTAACCTTCCTATGACCCCAAAATGAGGTCAACTAAAGTTTTTTAAGTAAATTTTTAACCACGGATTGACAGCTTGAGTTTGGGTGAAACCTTTTCACTCCTTAAATGAAGCCCAAAGAATCAAGGAAAAGTGTGGATGAAATATCTGGATTGTTTCTTTCGTTATGGCGTTATATAGCTTAATCCTGTTAGCTGCAATTGTGCAGTAATTTAGACTAGAAACATTACAATCCGATGCACTTTAATACCTTTGAACTATACTATAGGCTAATTGTAGTATTTTTACGTCATCACGATGTGACGTCACTGAACCCCCCCCCATTGAAAAATCCTGCGTACGCCACTGAGGCCTATTCAGGGCCGGATGCAGGGGGGCCACCAGGGCCATATGGCCCGGGCCTACCATTCAAACGGGGGCCTACTTTTACAGTTTATTTGTTAATTCCAACATCCTTTGGCGTATTTTTTTTACTTTTTGATGTGTTTATCATTCTTTCTTCGTTTCGATTAAAGCTATATCAAATGCAAACTTCAAAAATTATTCGTAAAACAACGTTTACAGAGATTCTGTGACGCAACAAAACATTGAATTGTGAACTTTAATGCAAGATTTAACAAATGGACTGTGATGCACGAAACCTCTTCTAAGCTGAGTGCGTCTTTGCAAAATTTAATTATTTAGGTTTACACCAATGAATGTGTTAGGAGTGATGTGTAACAATGATAGTATAGAGATGGCAACAAAAAGTTATGAGAGTGGTGCATCTAAACGCAAGCGGGAAAAGATTCAAGAAAAAGCAGTACATAGCTCAAGATCAATTTTAGAGTTTTTAAATCCTAGTTCTCGCAGTCATGATGGCCCTATTTCTCGCAATGAAAGTAGTTCATCGGTCAGAATTGATGCAGACGCAAACGCAACAGTAGCTGATTCTGGCTCTCCAGAGGCAATACCTTTTTCTGGTCCTTATGCAGCTAGTGATGAAAGTCTAGCTCATGTCAGTCAAGTCAACATTGAAAATGAGAGTACTGCAACTGTAACAGCAGCACATGACAGTTTTTTAGAAGGGGAAAATAGTTGCAACGATTTTGATATTGGTTTGATTGATAAAAGCAATCGAATTGAAACCGAATCAGTTTTAAGACTAGAGGAATTTAAAAGTAAGTAAGTAAGTAAGTAAGTTTATTTGTTTATAAAATACCCGAGCCAGGAAGTTTTCCTGTGGATAAAAATAAGTTAACCATAATTTTCCTGCTCGGCTCTTCACTACCACACTTACCAATGGTGAAAAATGCAAAAGAGACTGGCTGTGTTGGAGTTCCACGAATAAATCTGTGTAATGTGTTCCCTGTTTTCTGCTATCCACTGAAGATCATTGTGCAATTAGTGCATTAGCCAAACATCCGGGACAAGGTTTATACGGAATTTTTCTAACATATTCCCCTGACTTCTCTCAAAATCGCACCTGTTTTCCCAGACTTTCGTTTAAAAATCCCTATGTTTTTCCCTGACCCAATCCTGCAAAACATACTTTTTCCCTGACTTAGAGAATATAAACGAAAAGCATAATATCAACCAGCAGCAAAAACTACTATGTACACCTAATGCCTACCCTACATACACAGAAAGATCAATTCAGCAGCAGAAATAAGGATTTCACAGGTGATCTGTCGTAATTGTATCTTGGAAAACCGCAAGAAGCTTGGCTTGAATACCGAAAATAAGAAAAGTGACATATTTCACAAGTGTTTGGTTTTGCAGTTCACAACACTCTTCACTACTTCAAGTAAAAATCTAAGAAAATCACAGCAATCATAACACTGAAATTACAAACCATTTCGATGAAGAGACTTGCTCTCTCAGTAATTGTGTGAAGTAAAGTGCAATACCATTACTCACAACATATTTTAATTTGTCTTTGCCAAGTTCCATTATGCTAGCAATCTTGCCATCAGGAAACATTGATTGAAATAGGTTCACAGAACCAGTAACAGAATTATCACTATATCCACCAACAACATGTTTCAGAACCCACCGTATTTCAGCATTCAATTTACCTCCATCTTGAAAGACCAGTAGAATCGTACTTTGACTATTTGCACTGCAGGATGGTTGAATTTCAACCAAATCTCCTGTATCTAGGGAAGATTGCAGCTGCTTTTCTTCAGACGATAAGTTAGAAGGCCTAATATCATTTCTTTTAGCAAAGAAATTTATATTTCGGCCCGTTCCTTGACTTTTTTCACATGGGATTTGTTGCCACCATAACTCCTCAATGCCCTGATTCCCATGCTGCTCAATGCTATATTTGTCTGACACAGTCGACATCTTGCTTCGCCTTTGGTAGAAGCTTTACAAAGCCATGCATTGAATTCTTTAGACGATAACCAACCATCTTGGAAATAAGTTTGTTTCGATTTTTTAAACATTCTAGGCAACTTTTATAGCAAGAAAATATCTAAATAAAGAGAAAAGTATGAAGTCAAGCTTGTTTGACATACAATTGCTGAAATAAACAATGAATTTGGATTCATAGAAGGTAAGAACTTTCCAAAAAAATCTCCCTAACTTTTTCCAAGTTTTCCATGACTTTTCCGTTGAATTCCCTGACTTTCCCTGACCATCTCGAAAAAGATATGTTCTTCCCTGATTTTCCCTGACCGTATATAAAACCTGCCGGGATGGGATATTCATAAAACATGGAGAAAATTGAAGGATAAAATCCCAGAACACGAAAAATCAATTTGTCACAAAAACAATTACATAGCTTGGAGAAATGCTATCAAGTCTGCTTAAGCCTCAAAGTCAATAAACAATTATATTATTGATAACCTTAAAACTGAAATAGAAAAGTGGCGAAAAGTTCTTCATGGAATTTCGGACATACCGGTAATTTTATTTCTTTCGGAAAGAGGCCTTTCTTTTCGTGGTTCTTCAGAGCGCAACGGTGAAGCAAATAACGGTAATTTCTGGGGTATGGTGGAACTGTTGGCTAAATATGATTCCTTTTTGAATGATCATATTTCTAATGTACGAAATGCGCACAACAACAACAAAAAATGCAAGTGCATTATTTTTCAAAAACAATACAAAACGAGTTGATTGAGATGTGTGGATCGTTTGTTGCACGAATCGTTTGTTGCAATGCATCCTCGACGAAATTAAAACAGCAAAATATTGTTCTATTGCTGTTGATGCTATTCCAGATATTTCGCGAAAAGAGCAACTCTCTTTTGTTTTGAGATATGTGGTCACTCAAGAAGACGGATCTTGCTTTATAGAAGAACGTTTTGTTGAATTTTAGGAGTTTTCTAAAAAAGTGGCGTTGAAATTGCACAGAAAATTCTTAAGTTTTTATCAAATTTAAATGTTCAATTTGAAAATTGTATTGGGCAGGCCTATGACAACGACGTATATGGCATATATGGCAAATAGGGCTGCAAGCCATACTGAAAGACAAAAGTCCAAAATGTCTTTTTGCACCATGTGGCAATCACACTTTGAACCTTGTTGGGGTCAATAGTGCTGAGGCTTGCGTAGAGGTTGTGACACTCTTCGGGAGCATTCAAAAGTTGTTCAACATTTTTAGTTCCAGTATATCACGCTGGAAAATTTTGAAAAAACATGTTCCAGTATCTCTAAACCCCACGTCTAAAACAAGATGGTCTGCAAGATTAGATTGCGTTAAAACTGTTGCTGCACATTTGGATGGTGTACAAAATGCCCTCGTTGAGCTCAGAGAAACTGCTAATTTGCCACCAGAAGCTTTAACTGATTTGTATGGTATCCTGGAGTATTCGAACTCTTTAGAATTTGTCGTGATCCTAAGCATTTGCGTGAAAGTGTTAAAAATTATTCATGAAGTTAACTAGCTCCTTGAAGCTCGAAGAGCGACACTAGACGTTGAGAGAGACAACATTGATCAACTAACTAAAGACATTAATGCTTTAGGAGATTAATAGACCGACTTACTGTTTGAAGCAAAACTTGTAGCAAAACACATCGGTGTGCAAAATTCGTTTAAATTAAAAAGAGGTTGCGACACGCAAAAAAAGGCCGAGGACAATTTCCAAATCAACGTGTTCTATTGCTTTCTCGACGCTGTTGGTCAAGGTCTTACTGACCGTTACCAAAAAATTAAAGAAATATGCAACGTTTACGAGTTTTCTTTGGAAATTCGGAGGCATGACTAAGGAAAGTTTGATTAGCCTGGCTGACGATTTTCACAAAAAACTATTCACAAGACGTTTCATGAAACATCTCTGACGAAGTTTTGTTTTTGAAGAGGATAGCGGATGTCAACTTTCAGTCAGAGCAAAGGTCACCGAAAGAAATTTTCAAAACTATTTTGAAACTGAAGTTGGGTAGTGTGTTTCCAAATGTGGTTGTTGCTCTCCGTATTTTTCTTTTTTTACCTGCATCAGTAGCTTCGAATGAACGAAGTTTCAGTGTACTAAAACGAATTAAAAATTGCCTCAGCTCTACCAAGGAGGATGAACGTTTAAACGGGCTAGCGATCCTAAACATTAACTGTGACAAAGCTCGACAACTAGACTTTTCTACAGTTATTAACAAATTTGCTGAGAAAAAAGCCCGCAAAGTACTTCTTTGAAGAGCATCATATTAATCTCTTTTCTCTGCTTTCTACCATTGATCAATCACTCATGGTACCAAGTTTTTCTGTGATATTTCAACACTATCAGATCCACCACTTCATTACTTTTTGAGCATCAACTAAGTATTGTTTTTTGTGCAGTAACTTTTTCAGCGTGTTAAAATGGTGTAGGATTTTTTCGCTGGAGTTTAGATGACTAATACAACTGAATACTGATCAAATATTGACCGTGAAATCAACGCAATATAGTATACCAGTTTTATTAATTCTGTAAATAGACATAACACGAATTTTCGAAGCAATAAAATTTCAAACGCAACAAATTAATAGACTTTTTGAGATTAAAGGGGCCTACTTTGGATAGGTTGCGAGGGCCTACTTTTTCTGTATCCGGCCCTGGGTCTACTCACAGATAATCGCTACATTAAAAATGATTTTAAAAAGTAGAAAAAATTACAAAGAATTTCTCAAAAACTTGCAAAATGGCTTCGTATATCTTTGTGCGGAATAAACAAGAAGTAAAAAAATTGAATTATTTTGTTTAATACTCTTTCCCTCACAACATTGACTGGTATTACGATAAACAATTAAGTTTAAAGCCTGTGTATGATTCCAAATAATAATCAGTTACTATTATAGTACTAATTAAAACTGTTGAGACAACAATACAGTTCACGAAAGGCACCATTTTAACCCAAGTAGTCTACTCTTCGCAAAATTTTTGTTAAAATCTCTCTTTCCGCAACTTGGCACTAAAGCTATCCACATTTAGCAACATAAAATCCTCGATTGATCAAAACACCGACTTCCTCCACCAGCGCCATGGCCTAGTGGTTAGGAGCGTTAGCCTTGGAAGCTGGTAGAGACTGGATTCTATTCTCAGTCGGGTCAAACCAAAGACTTCCTCCACCAGCGCCATGGCCTAGTGGTTAGGAGCGTTAGCCTTGGAAGCTGGTAGAGACTGGATTCTATTCTCAGTCGGGTCAAACCAAAGACTTTAAAACTGGTATCTGCTGTTACACTTGCTAAACGCTCAGCAATTACGTGTAGCGCGAAGGATGAAATGAACAGAGAATACAAATACGTCAGTGAATTCTTGACAAAATTTAGTCCTGGCGCTAAAGGACCAAAGTAATTATAAAGCGCCATAAAACCACTCAACATTTCAACCGACTTCCTCAAATTTATTTTTTTCATTATGATGAAGTTGGGACAAGATCGTATTTTAATTACATAAATTTCAAGAAAAAGTCTAAAAGAACTGGTCTAAATAACAATAGAAATGCAAGGTTTTTTGATACGCAATAGGTTACGGGCACTTCATTTGGTTCACACACAGTTTATCATTATGTTTTTTCTATTATTGCTTGTTGAGTATATAACAGACATAGGCAAACTACGGCCCGCGGGCCAAATCCGGCCAATAAAACATTTTATTCTAGCCCGCCGGCACTTACACAAACTTAAACTCCCACGGTCAATTGAGCGGAAGACCTTTTTCTCCTGTAGAGATCATGGATGGCAGTGATTTTCAAAAAAATAAGCCTCAACGGTGCAAAATTGGAATAAAAAACGAGGTGAAACTCTTTTGTTTTGGAGATCACATTCGTAAGTGGACCGTGATCTCCAAAGAAAGGTTTTCACCTTGTTTTTCGAACAGCGTGCGGCCCGCGGCTTCAACAGTTTTTCCAAATCTGGCCCTTCGTGTGAAAAGCTTGCCCACCCCTGGTATATAACCGTATTTGTTAAGAGATTTACTTTTTGTTGCTGCTGTTGACGGCAGTAAACACTTTCAATAATCGACGACATCATCGAGCATCGAAATATCTGTCTTGAAGGCTTGAAGATTATTTCTTTTCAACCCAGAAGTCTAAGTCTTTTTTACTAGTCAGTAATTTGCTTTTTGCATCACATATACTCCTAAAATGCGCATTCGCGCAACGTCTAAACACAAATTCAACGAAAAGTACGGTAGCGCAAGGCCGCATTCAGGTAGGGACCAGGGATACGGATGAGATCAAACCTCCCCGCAATATTTGACAACTATCGATATAGGCGTAATAGACTGTGTACTCTGACTTATGCTCATTGCTCAGTGGCGTAACTAGAAGGGATCACTGGGGGCGAGAGCCTCCACTGACCACTATGTAAACTTTCAATTTTACGTAAATGCTTTTTCAGTGACAGGCTACAAAAATACATTGCCCCATTTGTCAGCGCTCAAGCGATCAGTCCACCCGGGGGGAGAGTGAAAGCAAAAGGCAAGACGCTCTCACAATTTTTTGTTGGTCAAATTAATTGCTTGATTTTATTGATTTGAATCATAGGTTGATGGTGCAAAATGCGTTCAACAGGCCGTAATGACATTGCGTTCGCACTGGGAAAGTTGCTTACAATATTTAAAAAGCTTACCCCTGACATCAACGGTCTGTACAACATTGCTAGAACATAATTTCGGTAGAGAGGTAGATTTTTTATACCATAATATAGTGAAGAGCAACACTTTAAATGCATTTGGCATTTTTATTAAACAACATTAAAAAAAAAAAACAACAACAATAAAAAGTCGAACGTTTTCGGCTAAATCAACTAGCCTTCATCAGGACATCTAAACAACCATACAGTTATTACTAGGACGATTTTTTATTGATCTAAAAATCTCAAAAAATTGACCTTATTTTATCAAGAAATTGACTTTATTGACCTAACGAAACAATGTAATGAAAGAGCCAGCCCATAAGAAAAAAAACAACATCAAAGTTACTTCAGTTAGTGCTTAGATTATAATGTACGCACATATAATTCAAGTGTTTTGCTATTCGCTGTATTGCAATCTTTCTAACATCAAAGTATGTTCGAATAATTAATGCATTGTCTTTTCAATTTTAATGTTTTTGACTACCGGCACTTAGCGACAAAAATATGTAACAAATGAAAACACGACGAAAAGCTTATTTCATCATAAACCAATTTTGCTAAGATTGCAATCTTGCAAAGCTGTCTGAACGGATCTTTACAATCGAAATCGATCAAATTACATCAAACATTACATTAATAAATTAAGCATGTGTAAAACTGTAATACCGGTAACAGTCTGGCAACAGCATACACCTGCCTAGTACCACCAACAGTTACGAACCTCCATTTCTAAATTATCTGAGTCATCTCTTTTTGAGTGTAAAAGTAGAATCGCGCAAAAAAAGCAAGAAAGCAAAAATTGACCTAATAAAAAAAAAATTGATCTAAAAAACAAAAATTGACATTTATTGACTTTATAACTTCATCAATACTAATCCTGCGACCGTGAAATTTTGTTTCCACATAGTTAGAGATATTTTCTACATCCAAAAAAAAATTGACTTTATTGACCGTGAACCGCCCTAGTTATTACAAATAAATCAGAATATTACCAAATAGAACAAAAAATTATTGAACAATTTATAGATAACCAATAATATCAGTCAAGCATAGGAACCAGAGAAGAGAGCAGATGCAAAATTAAGTTCAGTCTAAGAAATAAAAAAAATCATAAGGACTTCAGCGAATAGATAATAAGCTATAGAATGAAATAGAAAAATGGTGTCCGGTGAGAAAGAAGGTAAGGGAACGAGCAGATATCAGTAATATAAGGTTAGAAAATGTTCAGTAAGAAAGAAGCACCATGAGCATATAACTGCTTGTTAAGCTTAGGGTGGGTTTTTTTGATGTAGAGAGCTTCTTGAATCTTGGTGTCAAAATCTGACCGGCATTTCTTCAGAATCTTGAAGTTATCAGCAGAAAGTTGGGCTTTGCAGGCTTCACAGCAAACATCACAAAACATCAAGTGATCCTTTATGGCGCTATTTTTGTGCTGATCAGCTAAGTTAAGATGTTCCCTTGCTCTTACTCTTATTCCATAAATTTTCTCTAAAGGCAATGGCGATACATCACCAATCAGAAAAGATATATTTATCAAATTGATGCATCTCGCCACGGAAGGTTTTTTCACTTTTAATGATAAGTTATATAAACAGATAGATGGTATGGCCATGGGGTCACCTTTGGATCCAACTATAGCTAACTTCTTTTTGGGTAATCCAGAAAATTCAGTTTTCGAACATTCGTCACCGAGCCATCCTAAGATTTATTTTCGCTATGTTGATGACGTATTTGCAGTACTTGATGATAACCCAGCTGTTGACTCCTTTCTAAATATCTTAAATAATTTTCAAAATAATATTAAATTCACCGTAGAAAAATCTACAGCCTCTATACATTTTCTTGATGTTGATGTGAAAGTCAATAATGATGGTACTTTTGAAACCTGTGTTTGGCGAAAACCAACTCACACTGGCTTGTTTCTAAATTTTGATGCTGCTTGTCCTGTGAAATCGAAATCTGGTTTGATTTTACGCATGCTACATCGCGCTAAATCAATTTGTTCTAGTAAAAACTTATTTTTTAACGAAGTGAACAAATTAAAATCTTTTTTTTATGGAACAACTATCCTGCTACATTTTTTGACAATGTGTTTAAACACTTTTTGAATGCAGATACTGATGTTGAAGAAAAATTGGATGAGGATAAGCGCACAAATGCTTTTTTCGAGGGCCTTATATCGATAAAGAATCAAGGCGTTTTGTAACCTCTCTCTCCAGGTTAATTGCATCTAGATAAAATATTAAACTTTATACCATTTTTGCTACATCTAAGGTTGGTGACTACTTTCAATTAAAGTGTCGTACTCCTCATGCCCTTTGCTCCAACGTCGTTTATAAGTTTACGTGTTCGTGTGATGCGAACCTCTCATACGTAGGTATGTCTACCCGACATCTTGGAGTAAGAGCAAGGGAACATCTTAACTTAGCTGATCAGCACAAAAATAGCGCCATAAAGGATCACTTGATGTTTTGTGATGTTTGCTGTGAAGCCTGCAAAGCCCAACTTTCTGCTGATAACTTCAAGATTCTGAAGAAATGCCGGTCAGATTTTGACACCAAGATTCAAGAAGCTCTCTACATCAAAAAAACCCACCCTAAGCTTAACAAGCAGTTATACGCTCATGATGCTTCTTTCTTATTGAACATTTTCTAACCTTATATTACTGATATCTGCTCGTTCCCTTACCTTCTTTCTCACCGGACACCATTTTTCTATTTCATTCTATAGCTTATTATCTCTTCGCTGAAGTCCTTATGATTTTTTTTATTTCTTAGACTGAACTTAATTTTGCATCTGCTCTCTGCTCTGGTTCCTATGCTTGACTGATATTATTGGTTATCTATAAATTGTTCAATAATTTTTTGTTCTATTTGGCAATATTCTGATTTATTTGTAATAACTGTATGGTTACTTAGATGTCCTGATGAAGGCTAGTTGATTTAGCCGAAAACGTTCGACTTTTTATTGTTGTTTTTTTTTTTTAATGTTGTTTAACAAAAATGCAAAATGCATTTAAAGTGTTGCTCTTCACCATATTATTGCTAGAACAGGTTTATAGGCTACTTCATGCCCATTTTTTTGCATTTCTTGACGATTTTGTGGCTTTGTCATTTGAAATTTTTGCGGTTAAAAATGCAGATTAAGTTGCTCAATTGCGAACTGCACAGCATACAGGACAAAAAGAACTAGAGTAATGGCCCTGATCTCTTCTACAATACTCGCTACACCAAAAATTACAAGAGTTAATTAATTAAGAGCAGCTGTTCTACTTAATTTAAAATGCAAGCTGAGCCCGCTGCAAACGCTAGCAAGTGTTAAGCATTATGGTAATATCTTGAAAGTTATGCCAAAACGCAATCAAACCTGCAAATACAAATTTTTCCAAAATTTGCAACCCCTGTTATATATATGCCTATCCCTTAAGCACACATAAACCGAAAATGTGATGTTTGGCGAAAAAAACAGAATAAAGGGAAAAAATTAAAACAAAAATTGCCTAAAAAAGTAACAAAAAGAAATATAATAGCAATTACAGTACCGTACCTAGATATGTAATTTTTCAAAATATTTCTACGGGATCATCCCCACCATAGGAATGTTTTTTGTTCTTCATTTTACTTCAAAATAACCCTATTTGCTCTTGCCACACGCCGGAAGTAACTGAGTCTCAACAAAGACCTCAAAAATTTTGCTCCCCTGATCCCCAAGGAAATTTTGACATGTCTCTGACTTATGCAATACCAGTAATGAATATACCGTATTCATATCATTATCCCCCGCCCCTAAAATATTTTTCTGGATACGACCCCTGCGGGACACTATTTCTGTTGCGCAAGTAACCAATGTGATAGCTCAAAAGTTTTTCCGGTTCATTCGGATGAGAGGCAAGATATAAGGAGTATTTGTCAAACAACTAAGAGTTAAATTTAAAACCGCAAAGTCAACATGGGTCTTTGGCTACAGCAGGAGAGCAAAAATGCGAAAGTGTATCAGGCACTGCACCAGATTGCGCCAAAATAAAAGTTTGACTTAAATGCGGGTAATAGATGATAGCCGGACAAGTGGATATTTATTTACCTTGTCTACATGTGCAGTGTTCTGAAAGGCATGAGCGGGCCAAGTTCTCAGGCTTTCTGCGTTACAGTAAACATTTGATGTCATAATCACTATTTTCCATTATGACATCAAAATTTGATTGTGATGCAATAAGCCGAGGGCTTTTGGATCGCCAAAAATGAGCATGTGGCCAGGGCTTTTCACTGCAATGACCAGAGATGAGCATTTATTGAGACCATTTATCGGCGATAATTTATTACCGATTATCGTTATCGCCTAAAATAGTTTTGATTTGTTGATTACCGGTATCGCTTTTGTAATATATTTTGTTATCGCCGATAAATTATCGCGATAAACGATTCTTCATGCACACAGTGTTCAAAGTTAGTGAGTTGGCGCTGTGGAAAAAATACACGATGTCCATAAACTCTTGTTGCAATTTTAAAAAACGTCTCTTTGTTTAGTTTAATGGCACGGCAGAGTCCGTGAACTGCTCTCTTCCTTTAAAAAATCTAGAAAAACATTTTTTACAATTTGACTTCCAAAAAAACTTCGTCAAACCCATTGAAAATTTACCGCAACATTTATCGGAAAAAATTATCGATTGCCGATATCGCTTGAAGTAATTGAGATTTATCGATTAACATCGGTATCGCCCAGGCCTTTTTTGGAATCATCGGTTATCGTTATTGCTTTAGCACAGAAAAGTTTATCGTGCCCATCACTGCCAGTGCAAATGAAATATTGATATTTGAACAATTGGTTAGCGGTACAGAACTTTAAAACTGCTATGAAAAAACCTGTTTTCGCATTTGGAAAAACCTCTATCATCAATACTCTTAATAGCTTTGAAAAAAGCTGTTGTATATCCCAGAAGCTTTTCGTGACGCGCTCGTCAAATATTAATATTGTGTGCTGTGCAAGCTTTCTAAAATCTCAAAATTATCCAGCGCAATACCCTTTTTTTCTTTTAACCAAGGAAATCGATATTGTGGCTCAAAATTAAACTAAACCACTAATTAGCTTTGCTTTTTGCAGTAAAAACTGCTCGGGTATAGGCCTAGGGATGTGCCTCAAGGAAAATTACTCGGACTCGCCGAGTAACGAGTATTCACGACATTACTCGGCCGAGTCCGAATCCGAGTATCTACGACGTCAAAGATATGAACTCAAAATCAGGTGAAGAGCAAAAAAAAAAAAAAAAAAAAGGTCATCACGTCCGTAGAAGTCCGGAAACAGAGCAAAAACAAGGTGAAAATGATGATGCTTTAGTACTCGGCCGAGTATTAAGGCATTACTCGGACTCGGCCGAGTATATCAATTAATACTCGGCCGAGTCCGAATAATGCCTTAATACTCGGCCGAGTCCGAATAATGCCTTAATACTCGGCCGAGTACTTGGACTCGACTCGGCACATCCCTACTTGGGTAGCGCTATTTCATGCTAAAAATACTCGTTATCGAAAATGCTAGACCTACTCGTTGTCGAAAAAGCTACTCGTGTAAAAGTCTTTCGTTACTTTTTTCCACACCACTGCCTATTAGCCTACCAGCGTAAAGCATTTTTGTTAAATATGCTAAGAAAAGTGGTGGCTAAATATCAGGGTAGGCTATAAGTTAACTTCTGTTTAGCGTAGTAGCAAAGTTTTCGTAGTATTGACACTAACTTCTTAAAAACAAATTTATGCATTTCATAATGTGATTTCAAACCAGATAAAAAAAAAATAATGCTGCTGTAAGCTACAAGACTGCATTCTTATGCTGCTGCCGCTACCGTAATTTATGCACTGTGAGTTGTGACGTTTCTTTGAGACAAATGATCTATTGGTACTGAACCGCAATTATTATAATAAAGAAACAAAAATGAGAAAGAGTTGGACAAACTCTAATAAAGAGAACTCTGGTTTGGCCCTAATTGGACTATCCAGTAGTTTCTGGATAGGCCAATCTGGATTGACCGAATTAGACATTCGTGCAGCGCAATGGATGGAACATGGAGTACTTGAAAAGTGCATCAAGGCTTCATGCTTTTATTCCCAGGGCCAGTTCTAAGCCTCTTGGAATGGATTTGCCCAGAACATCTTGGGTAAAACTTATTCGTCTGCGGACTGGTGTAGGGTGATTGCACTCATCCATGTACAAATGGGGTGTTGCTCCTTCACCGAATTGTGAGTGTGGTGCCTCTGAGCAAACTGCAGACCACATCATTTCTACATGCCCCCTACATCGTGCACCAAAAGGAATACAAGGTCTGTTGGCCCTGGATGATGACACCCGACGCTGGCTCAAAATCAATGCCGTCAACATCTAAACCGTCGGAAGAGGATGCCCAACCACACGACGACGACGACCCTAATTGGAATTAAACGCGAGTCTGTAGCACCAGAGGCAGATGCTCTTACCATTCAGCCATTTTAGACTAGATCACATTATGCTGAAGTTCACGTTAAGCTTCTAACTTAAGTACTGCTACTTAAAGAAAATGCAGCACTTTTATTACATAGCCTAATTCTGCTTACCCAGCACCTAGGCTGGTTATTTCCCATGCACCTACCTACAACCAAAAATGAAGTAAGCCGCTAAATATCAGGTTTCGCCGCGTTGCCAGAAAAATCTCACCAGTTGAGATGGTTGGCCTAGCACTACATTGACAATCACCGAATTAAATCCTCAAACCGTAGTGCTATCGTTGCAAGCAGGCATTAAATATAATGAAAAATTGCAGGCTTAAATGGCAAAAGCTACCTAATGGTTAGGGAGGACATAAGGAGTGGGTAGCGGTATGAAGCTGCCCTATGGTTAAATTCACACGACTTCCCATTGAGAACTAACATAAAACTTATATTGAAATATATGGAGCTGACGTATTGTGTAAGTCTATGTATACGAACGTACAAAGGGTATTTTGGTAGGCCTTAGAAGACTTACTAAATATAAACGCTGTAAAAACCAAGTGTACGACTAGCTTGGCGGTTTGACTGCTCATTAAGTACACTCAGGTTAAAATCCAGAACCTTGTGATTGAACGTCAATCTCTCTAACCACTCGGCTTTACGTTGATCTACAAGCTACACATCATTGCGCAACCACATTAAAAAAACAAACAGGAGAAAACATTGTCGCCTAGATTTATTGGAGGGAGTAGGAAAAAGATAAGCTTTTCAATTAAGAAATCCTGATCTATCGGTACTAATTAGGGACTTATTCTGTTCTCTGTTACTGCTTACGGAAAGCAGTTGAGGCATGAGCAAAACACACGCCCCCACTGTCGCCTTCGTTAACAACGTTGCCTCGATAGACTATTTGAAAGTCAAAACTTTCCTCACACTAACTGCCTTCTCGACCAATTAAAATACCTTGCATTTTTGATAAAAGCTACTACTTTTCTGCTACTTTACATACAACAACCACCTAGACTTTGGCGCTGCGGTTCAGCCAAAGCTACATTCGCAATGTGCTCAACCTCAAGTTTACTCTATGACATAGCACTGAACAAATAGTCGCGCTTCCGATGCTGTGTAATCATTGGTATCGTCACAATAGCAAAAGTCAAAAGACTGGGTGAAAAAAAGTCCCATCAATAACAAAATCGAAGCAATTGAGTAAGTATACCGTTGATCTTTTTCCTGCTTGATTTATAGCCTTAATACAGCATTTCTACTTTGGATGAGCGAAATCATCGTTTTTGTTTTTTTTTTTATACTGTAGTTTGTGATTACCAGGGTAGGCTATATTTTTTTAATTATCGCACACGGTTGTATTGGCTGATCCTGGACAGAGAGGGTAGGTTTGAGGATTCCCTTTGATTTAACTGGTACTTCGATAGCTTTTGACGTAGAAAAATACAGAGTAAGCATATTTTGATTCTTAGATCCCCTTTCAAAAAATCCTGGATGCGCCTCTGGTTGCCGGTGGAGTTAAAAATTTGGCTCTTGATTTACCCCTGCAAATTCTTCGCTGCAGTGATTTCCTTCAATATCATGTAACAGATAAAAACCAAGCTACAAAATATTGACGAACCATTATTGTTTTTTTGATGCATCATGAATCTACAGTTTTGTTTGACTACAATAAGCCTAAAAAAATCAAATGTTCATTATACTGGCGGTATTACGCCGAAGCGTGTAACGAGTGGCGGGGGCCATCTTCGCGGCATAGCGTCTGGGCCAGCGATGGCGGAAGCATTTCTAAAGTGGGGGGGCCCAAAACCAATGACCAGATTTTCTTCACCCACAACCAGGGCTGGCAGTGGCGTAGCGAGAAATATTAAAAGGGGAGAGCATAATTTTCACATTTCGTTCTAGCGTATTTTTTCGGCAGAACTAATTTGAAGCTGATTGAGAAACAAGAAAAGCTCTAGGGGGGTCCGGGGGCGTGCTCTCCGGAAAAATTTTTAAAAATTTACATGCTGTAATGGCTATTTTTGTGCTTTTTCAATAATTTTCAGGCAAATTGTGTTTAAATTTTTTGACCCTAATTCTGAGTGCTTCGCCAAACATGATGCATTTTGGAGTACAATATATGGATTTTTTGAATACAAAAATATGAGCCCAAATAATTTGAAACATTTGAATGTTAGAGACGTTTCGATTTAAACTTAAACCATTTTTATTATCAATCTAAAAAATATCATTGCAAAAAAAGAGAAAAAGTTACTGCACGGACAAGCTCGAAGCAAATCATGAACATATGGATGCAATCAAAAACTTTTGGTTTTTAATTTTAATTTGTTGAACCAAAAGTTTTTAACTGCTTCCAACCATATGTTCATGCTTTGCTTCGAGGTTGTCCGTGTAGTAACTTTTTCTCTTTTTTCGCAATGATATTTTTTAGATTGATAATGGTATAAGTTTAAATTGAAACGTCTCTAACATTCAAATGTTTCAAATTATTTGGTCTCATATTTTTGTGATTAAAATGATGCATTTTGTTCGCACATTTTAAATTATGCGTGCTCAAGGAGTAAGGCTTATAGCTATCAAAAAGGTTCGAAATTATAAAAGAATTGTATGCATCAAAAACATGTTTGAAAATGACTGGTGGGAGTATGCATATCCCTCATCCTACCCCTCTGGATTCGCCCCTGGCCATAAGCTACAGAAACCATCAAAGGAATCTGGCATATTTCAGTCACTTAGGCACCATTATTATTGTTCTTGTTTACTAAAAGGCAGAGTCAAGGGGGGGGGGTAGGGGGCATGGCACAATGGCCCCGCCCTTAAATACGCTTTTGAGGGCCGGATTTAGACAATGAGAGGCCCTAGTCTATTTTATCGCACTGATTGGAAGAGCCAAAAAAGGTCTTCACGTCCTCAGATGTTCTGTTTTCACTGAAAATATCGGTTTGGTGAAGAGCAAAAAAAAAGGTATACTCTTCCTCAGTTCTCAGATGTTCTGTTTTCCACTGAAAGTATCGGTGAAGAGAAAAAAAAAGGTCTCCATTGTTCGTGATGAGGCCCCCTATTTTCTCCGAGGCCCTAGGTTTCAGCCTGCTTAGCCTTTACGTAAATCCGGCCCTATACCTACAATTCATATTTAGCCAGTCCACATGTGACATGTCCAATTCATGTGGGCTTCAGACTCACGGTTCTTGCTTATAGTTTCTGTTCCCCCACCCCGCAAGCAAAATTTTAAAGAAGACATCTCTGGATATAAGTTCTTTCCTAGGTTTTAATTTCGATAGTAGGCCTATCAAGTTTCAAATACATTCATGCAAAGGCAATATTGTAGAAATCAATACGTAAATTAGGCCCCCCCAGGACCCCCCTGAAAAAAAGTGGGGGGGGCCAGGCCCCCCCTCCCCCCCCCCCCCCCCGGTTACGCCACCTATGGTCTGGGCTATGCAACAGCTCCGAAGAAACATCGCCATGGTGGCGAGCGTTGGCGACGCTGTGCCGATTTGACCGGCCCGAGAATCGAACCCCAGACCTCCCTCACCGATAGCGTGTGCTTAACAACTGAGCTAGTCGGCCGGTTTTTTGACCATAATAGTGAAAATTAGCTAAACCGATATCAAATTAACATTCTATCCGTTAATTTTACTTTACTACGTAACAGCTGAATGAGATAATTCAAATACACGTTGTCAATTTTCGTAGTTGCATGGGCTACGATTTAGAAGTTGATGTAAATCACAAGTACTGGAGCAAAACATAACATGAAGCATGAAAACGATGGAGACATTTGGAGCTCAAAGCAGGCCAAATATCTCATCTAGAAACACATAATGCTTATAGCTGACCGCAGCAAGTAGTAGAACACTGCTTTAATTTTATGTTTGACTGCTTCCCCGAGACACATATGACTGGACCAATCCTTATCGATTCGTTTTCACCCCGCGCCCTTTTTCATTCATAAATCACATGTACATGTAGTTTTCTATGTCTTCGCCCTGATTTTACTTATGCGTGCATAATTATGTGGCGTACTTTCGCACCTCGATAGGTGTTTGTACCCCTGGGAGTGCGGGCACTCCCAACGGGGAAGCAAAAGAGATGCATTATAAACTTATCAACAAAAATGTAACTTACGTATTTTTCTTTTGAAGTTGAATGAAGTTTTTGGTTGCAGGTATTGCTTGATCGCTGGATCAACAATCAATTAAATCAATCGCTAAAAATCGAAACAAATCGACGACTAGGAAAATCTGTGACAAATGAACGCTTTTTGTAAAAACGCAGTGCGAGTTTAACGAAAGTATTAGCCTACATGTTCTGTAATATCTTAAACTTAATATATGGTCAGTAATATCATGAACGTTTTATGAAGCTTGGAGCACCAGTCATTCAACGGCTACATCCATAATTTAGTTTAAAAAAAGCTACGCAAATACATTTCATAACAAGTATATACTTCGTTAATTTTAATATTGTGATTATCAGTGGCGCGGGAACGTTTTTTGGACAGGGGGGGCTCAAAATAGTAAGATCGTGTCAACGTCTGGGGGGCGAACTGACCCTCCTTTTCTCGAACGCACGTTTTTAAGAGCAGGACACTCAGCAGACCTATTTTGATAGACATCAATTGCATGCCTGCTCAAGTGACCGGAATTTTTTCAGGATAATTTTTTATCATGGAAAACAAGATTGCTTACTACCATTAGGCTTTTCTAACTATGCACGAATTACTACTCATGTATTTGTAAAATGCAAATACCTCAATGACAAAACCGAAAAGTAAACTTAGGCAAACAAAATTTGTCCGATCTAACTTTGCTTTGCAGATCAGAGTTACATGCAACAAACAATGCCCCACTAAGGTTTAAAAATAACAAAAAACACACAATCAAGATAAAGCACTGAACCATTTTTTAACATAATGAAATGTGTAGAAATAGGTCTTTAGGTAGGCGTACTAGCTCAATTTTAGTAACAATCATCGGCAATGCTCGAGTTGTGAAAATACTTATGGGGGATGGTAGGCAACAACTTTTCACGCAGACGTAACAAGAGATGGTCATTATAGTCGTAAGGGAATGGTTTACGCTAAAATGTTTTATGGGGGGATGGTGTTGTTTTCGGGGGGGATGGCATCTCCCTCAAATCGAGTAGCCTACTGATTATCGGTGCCAGTTTAGTAGTGATTTAGCCGCTTCATTGGGTTGGTAGAAAAAAATCAAAACCATTAAAAAACTCAACCAGAAGAGAACTTGCACCAGCTCATATAAGCTTGATTAGGGGTGCCCAACCAGTCGATCGCGATGTACCAGTCGATCTTTAGATGCTTGGCTGTCGATCGCGGGTCAATTTGGCATATACACAAATCAGGATGGCCACCAACATTTCCAGTTCATGTAACGCGTCCGGGTCGTGAAGACCTTTTTTTTAGCTCTTCACAAAAATTTGGTGGAATTCGAAACATCCGAAGGATTGAGGACCGTTTTTTTTTGCACTTCACCGCATTTTCGTTTACGATTTGCGTAATTCCCATGATCAGTAGCGACTTTCATGAGCATTAAGAGTAGTTTGGCGTAAAGTGTTTGGCAGCTACAAGAATTGGCAACCATTATACTTTACTGGTCCATCGTCCATGACTGCTGTAAAGGTTTGCAAATGCTGATATAAAACATTGTTAAAAATGAACTTCAAACATTGAAAATTTTACCAAATTTTACGTTGACCAAGTGAATAATAACTGATTGATTTTTAAAAAAAGAGTGATTCTTCGTTGGTTAAAAGCACTTTAGAAAATATTTGCTTCAACTCGTATGTACGTTGCGAGCATTAATCCCGTCGCACTCAGTGCATAATTTTTTCCATTGTCAGGGGGGGCTCAAATAGTTCAGGGGGGGCTAAAAAAAGTTCAGGGGGGGCTTGAGCCCCCCCTGGCACCCTACTTCCCGCGCCTATGGTGATTATGGTTTTTAGTTTTGCATTTTCTCGAAAAAGTCGAAGAAATAAAAAAACCCACAATCATATCAATCGAGCATTATAGAACTTCAAAGTTGAAACGGAACTTTTAAAACTGATTCAATTACTTTAGGCTGAATATCAAACAGAACAATGATACGGAATTCTGGGCGAAGTTATGGGTGTATAATAAATAATAACAGAGGTTATTTTCAAATTATATTGAACCGAAAAATCAACAGTAATTCAGGAGACTGCGAAGTGAACTTGCGCTCTTCGAGTCAGCAGCCACCCGTTATAAATATGTCAAATGCAATCGGCTCTAGCCGCGAATCGAACTCGTCACGTAGGATCTGTCACCTGCGCCCGGTACCACTAGACCATGTCGCTTACTAATGCGTATAGTAAATGCGGCAGCAATTTTGTGTTTCTGTTCTGTCACATATTTTCATACTTTGCCCTTCATCTCGTTCACGTATTTTGAAAACTTTAGGCCGAAAATATCGCCTTTAATAAAATTTCGAGATGCCTCATAAAGGTTCAATGGTGCACCATTTGTAACGTATGAAACCTTGGTTTTATTATCTACCCTATGCAGCATAAAACTACGCTATGTGCGAATTGTACCTCTTTATCGAGTCTGCGAATTCCATGTTGTGGTTTACCAACTAGCAAACATTTCGATGCAAAGTTGCATGCCAAATCAACGAAAAGAAACCATCTTTTTTACTACATTATTGCTTGTTGAGCTCTTAAATTATACATAACCAGAAAATTAGTTATAAACAAGCAATTGTTATGTACCAACATGCCACAAACATGAAAAAGCGTGAAATTAGGCAACTTGACGCAAATCGATGGCAAACAATACACAACAAAAATAATTTTGAAACCTTATTGTGATTTTTACTAATAAATTTCGAGTAGAATCATGGTTATTTTTGAATTTTATTCGCTTAATCAATCGCTACTTGTAAAGATTCGGAGTACCGATACATTTTGAGGCGCAGTTGTGTTGCAGAATTCAATAGCAAGTGAGGAATATGGCATTTCCTGCTTACAGCGCTAGCTTGGAGATAGAAGACATACCTTGCTTTGATTTCGTAATAATGAGCTTAATTGGGCAAGTAACGTGAAAACGCTTTTTGGTACTCACTTGTTTTTTACCTAAGGGTTTTAAATGTTTCGTAAAAAATGCATGCCGTGCACGCTTTTATTAAAATAGGTTTGTTAAGTGACTTGCGTTTGCTGATATTGTTAATTGCCATGAATCACATTCAAACTAATGTGTGCTTACCGCATCATCTTTTCACAGCATGTCGCCACATGACAGCGAAAAACAGGCTAGACGCGAAGTTGCCCAATTCGGCATACTCATGCTACAACATGAGAAGCATAAAATTAAGCTGCTCGGCTGTCACACTCTAGCCAGGTTTTGAGCAGCTCAGAAGATCTTTAAAGACGCGTGTATCTAAAATGACGAGACTATATGAAGTCAAAACAGTTTCTACCACTACATGTTGCTTTAGTACTTTTGCTATTGCGCGCATTATGTATGTGTATTAGTTGCATATTTGTCCTTTATTACGAGAAAGCGATCAATGCGCTGTACGAGCTCGCTAAGGAGTTGCCAGACATCTGTCTACACTCAACAGTCTACCACAGCAAGATGGGAAAATTCCGTTTAGTGCCTTTCCCAAGGGCACCACAAGTGAACTTGCCGGCTTGTTCTCCACACTGTCCCTTTAATACTGAGCGACAAGCAGGGAAGCTGTGAATACCAATGTTAAAGTCATTGGTTTGGCCCCACTCGGAATCAAACCCGAGTCCACAGCTCCCGAGGCGAACGTTCTTACCACTCGGCCATCTGAGCTCTTAAACAATATTCGCTGACACAGCTGTGATGGCAAGGCCCAACTTCTAACTTTTCCGACACTCGTAAAACTATCACCGTTTATTAAAACTTTATTCAAACTTACGGAAGTCCTTCTTGCTAACTTCGCTGTATTGGTGGGCTGCTTACAATTTCATAGACGGTACATGGTTGTTCAGCTGAAATGGTTCGAATCCCTCTCAGCTTATTGCATACAGTGCGGCTCGATATTGCCGTTGATACGAAATGCCAATAGCTCAATGGCTTACGTGTGATAACCATTCTTTTTTCGAGCTCTATTCTAATTTTAGCCGATCACTTCCTATATTTCAGATAAGAACCGTTTACTGCTGACAAGTCATAGCAGAATTCATTTTAGTTTTTTTCGCAAAATTGATTTTACAATGATATTGCGGGAGTCGACTGTAATTGCTATTAGGCAACTGACTGTCGAGATATCTTCCATATTCATACTCGGGCTGCTGCGACTGCATGAGAGAGTTAGACACTCAAATCAATTGGCGATTCTTTATTTACCGTTACACATTGCGATTTTGCAAATATGTGCGGTAGGTTGCTGAATAACTAGGGCAGTATATACTAGGCTTATTTGTTGAAAGCTAGCTGCTATAGCGTAATGCTGTTGTATCATGAACTTCCTTCTCAACAAAACTAAGCAAAATTAACCCTCGCTGCTAAACATGCCTAAACTTCGGGAAATTCGTAAAAGCGCAGAGTTGTTGAAAACTTCGTTTTTATAGACGAGCTTAGTTTGTGTTGTCTACATTGTTCTGACAAGGAAGGTTATTTGCAATAGGCTCGTAAATAGTTGGGTCAACTTGCCGCGCAAAGACGCATACCAGCCAACTTGCTTTCCATTTCAAAGAAGGCGACGATTTATGTTGACTTTGCCAAGTCAATTATCACTCCAAGGTCAATCAAATAATGAGGTCACGACTAGCATTACGTTCCGTCTTAAAATTTTCCGGCTATTTAGCAATGCCGTGATGATTAATTCAAGGGCACCTTTCATTATGCATTGCACAACAAAGAGCTTATTTCTTGAACAAACATGCAATGCATAGACGGCGAAATTACGTACCGGTAAGTATCAACAGAAAAAGTCAAGCGTTGCGTTACACCTAGAATAGATGCTATTGCTTTTGCTTAAAAACGAAAATTAGAAATACGTTGGGAAAAAAATTTTTCCACCAGCATGCAGCAGAAATACAACAGTAGAAATGAATTCTACCAAAATAAAATGTCAAAACAGAAGTATGTGGTGACAACACAAAGTTATAAATTAAGTTCTTTTTTACGTCATTCTAAATATTTCCATAACTTGGTTATAGGATTTTTTTATTTACCGAAACAACAATAGTTTAGCCATTAGCACGGTTAATCTTTTTACAAATTTGTTGTTCTTTTCGAAAACTGAATTTTCGATAAATTACAATGCATCATCCGCTGCAACAGCTCATTTTCCAACGTTCGATTTGCAATAAATATTGTTTTAAATTTAGATCATCGGGTTTACAATCGCTACTTAGACGGCAGGTGGAGGTATCGTTAACATGTTCACATTTCACCCCAACAAAGCCTTGATCTGAAAGTTTTGGCTCCCACGTCACGCAACGCAATTTGTCGACGCTCAGAATTCACAAACTTTCGATTTTAGCTACGCTGTAGTGAAACCCACATGATAGATATCCCTTTTGGATTGGTAACTGCTTGATAGAAAGGCGGACGAACGGCTGCATCTTCTCTTGATTTGTCGCTCATCCTTGCAAAGCTTAAAGCATATAATATTATCAATGTTTTTTCGCTTTCATAGCAACTTTTCTAAACGATTGCATCCTTTTACACTAAGCTCAATAAGTTAATATCAGAGAAACCACAACGTTTTGGCCACGATTTTATAATATTGTGTCTAAATTTACTTCACTTAGCGTTGCAAACAACTGAAAGTTCACTCGCGTGTGATATTTAATACTTTCTTGAGCATTACGATAATTGGTACAAAATCAAATCAAAGCAAAGTGCACTCAAATGGTATAGAGTTGTAAACACTTTATCAATAAAGTTGCTGAGTAAAGCGAACGAATGACTAATGCATAGGTACATCAATATTAAGGCCAATGTTTACATGTTAGTTTTTCTTTGCATGTAGCCTACTTACACCTGTCATTAGTTGCATAGTAATAACTTTATTTTCAGCAAAGACACAAATGAATCGATCGCTCTTTCAGGGGCTGAGGGGGTCGGTAGTTATTAGAAAGCGCTTTGTTACTTTTTCCCTCTTGCATTTCATTCGAAAATAAGGAACGGAAAGCTAGCATCTGAAAAACAAAGATTTAAATGTAAGAAAAAATCCCAAAGCGTATGTTTTCTTTTTTTTGTTGCGGAAAACAACGATCAGGGTCAGCTCCACATGAGCTTGTCATCATCAGCAAGGCACACATTTCATAAAGCTTCCCCAAATTTCGGGTTTTATAGCTTTTACCCTACAGTAAATGCTGAAAAATGTCGACTTACGTTTTGCTTGCTTATCCTAACTGGTTCCAGGACGTTTATCCATTGGACACATTCCGATAACGGAGGTGTTGTCAGCGAACCCTCATAACTGGTGTATTTGCTCATACCTACAAGTAGTAGAGACAGGAATATAAAGATGAAACAAATTGATCAAAAACCTTTAACTTGTATATGGTATTGTCATAACTTTATTTTTTTGGCGTATTCGCAATCTTCGAAAGTTTGCTCCAGGAAGTTTTAACTTTATTAACCTCATGGTCTTCACTAATCTGAGATTGGACCGTGTTGCTCTCGATAAAAGTATAAACTTATGGTTTACAGTTTTAGGACTTTGGTGTAGGCATAGTCAAGAGCTACTGTAAAACTTGAACTTAGAAGCATAAATAAGCAACTATGTGGTGAGTTCGGCACATATATTGACTTGAATGATTAAAAATAATCAGCTACTCTTAATTTGGCCTTCTAAAAATCTTAATACCTTGAGGTAAAATAGACAAAATATCGAAGCCTCCGTCAAATTGATGCTTTTGCTTCTGCAAATAATAATACAAATAATCATCGATCAATCATCGCTGTCTATAATGACATTATTTGAGTTGCCGTTTTTTAGGCTATTAAGAAAAAAACCAATGTTTTTCCCTTGAAAAATAGGTAATTTACGTTAAACAATAATGTAATCATGTAGTTTATATAGTATGTTTTCATATCAAAAAAAAAGGTTTTAGTCGCAATTCATAAGCGGTTTGTGGAATCTGTGGCGCAATTTGAGTCTATTTATTTTGGTGACAATGTGCTGATCGAAATGGTGTGCAATGTGCATCAACCTAATTAAATGGGATTAAACTTGATACAAAGCTTATCGATCACAAAGCATTATGATGAACAGAGTAAACACTATTAATTGCCTCTGTACTTTCTCACTTACTTTGTATTTCACGTTTCCAATTAGTTCTGCGATTTGGTTAAATCCGTAAGCCCCTTCATTAGGATTATCCACAACCTGTAATAAAAAAACGCACCAGGCTAAATAAAATAAATTGTTCTCGCAAGAATAAAATTTAAGATGAATTTTTAATTTGAAGCATTTTGTAAATAACGGTTTGAATCCAAGCGAGGTGACTACAGCAATTACGCATAATGTTACGAGACTGGCAACTTTATTCTCGATCATAAAACAAAATTCGCCACGTCGACCCAACTCATCATGAGCAATAATTACATCCACTTCTACTCTGTTGCTAACTGTTGCATTACTTACAGTCAAAAACACACCGATGACGCACAGACCATCTCCATTCTGCAAAGCTTCCGCAAATGAAGAATATTTCGTATTCAAATGCACCAGATGAAGCTAAACAAAAAATTGGTGAATATAAAAGTTCTGTAACGGCACAATAAAAAGTGCAAAACTTACCGCCGTTGATTGAGAAAGACGAGTCTCTAATAAATCTTTTTAAAAAAAAATCACAGCGTCCCAGTATCCCAGACTTTTAGGGTCACTCTGGTCTTCATGAGATCTCAGGATACAGTATGTATCTATCTATCTATACTCTTGCCTTAAACTGTTCTACACTGTCATTGAAGTGGGCGAAATACTGTGAGGGTAACGCAGTTATTTGGACAACAAACGTGTCTTATCGGGAAACTACTACCTTTGTGGGACAAGCGAATTTGCTCGAGTTTCATCTTAGTATAAAATAAATTAGTTATTTCTAAGAGAACCGAAAGTTGGAGCTCTTTGTCATAAAACGTGTAAGAAGATAGCATAAATTTTTCGAGCCGTAATTGATTAGTTGTAAGCAAAATACGATTTTATGGAACCTTTTTGCAGTGTTTTTTGCAAGGTTTAACCTTTGATTTAACCGAGCGTGTACCGATGCAAGATGAATAGGCCTATACTCAGCTTACCTCAGCTGCAAATTCTTTTCCATTTAAAGTGTGTTCAGCTCCTTTGCAATCTTCTGATCCCCAATGAAAATGGAATTGTAACAACTGATGTTTTTCAGTCAAAGGCCCACCTCTTAAAACTTGAGAAAAAATAATTAAGTTATTTTTGATGTATGCAAAATGTTTGCACGAAATAAAATACCCATTTGCAAAATAGCATTATTGTTCACTAAAAGAAATTGAAAAGTTCTTTTTCTATGCACCCACACTAAGCGTATTATTTTAAGGTTTGCATACAACTTCAGCTTAAATCTTTTTAAGGTATATGAATGGGAAAAAAGACCTATTTAAGCATGGAACTCGCAGCGGCTGTTCCCGGAGTGCATTGCCCAAACCACTCGGTCAACTTCTTTTACTCTTTGCTCATACCATATTCATACCTCCAGTCGTGCCGTTTAGTGGTGACTGATGGTGTTGCCTTGAATACAGCCTTGGCAGGGTTGACGGAATTTTGGTTAAATTGATCCACTGAAACACTCAGAAAATAATTTCTCCTTTCAAATTAACACTTGTGTTTTGAGTTTTAACGTCAGTGATGCTTCGTCGAAGAAAATCGAACTTACTTGAATTTTTGCCCTCTGCAAGGAAAGCCACGGAATGTCCGTTATTTTCGACGCAAGTGATGTCTGCGTTGTTGTAACTTAGTTCTAAGGCTTTCCCGTCTTCCTGCTACAAACATCATGTGGTTGAAGCAATTAGGTTTGAAAATATTGCTAAGGTACAACTGCTCCCTCCTTTTTCGTTTTGCTAATTTAAAAACTTGTTAATTACCGGAAGTCTTCGCCTATTACATGAAATAATTGAAATAGCCTACTGCAACAGTAACAGGCAACCACTGGTTCGCTTTCAGGTACCGGGCCAGTATGTTACCGGGCTGTATGTTTTTCGAAAGCGGACTAACGGCCAGGTCCGGATTTACCAATAGGCTAGGCCAGTTGAAGCCTAGGGCTTCGGAAAAATAAGGGACCTCGTCACGAACAACGAAGACCTTTTTTTTAAAATAGACCATCAAGACCTTTATAAATGTAGAGATGATGGATCACTTATAGGGCCTCATTGATCAAATAGCCTAGGGCAGCGGTCGGCAACTTTTTTCGCTCAGCGAACCGATTTAAAACTGAATTTTTTTGCGGACCGGTTTTTGTAAAAACAAAAATGTTAAGCAATGAAACGCTCGCATTCATTCAGAACTGAAAACTGGCTTGACTCTGACTAAAGTATTGCACTTTTTACATCTTGCTGCAGCAGCTTTGCTTTAGTTTTCTTTGGTATAGTTTCTCAACCTGACTCCTGACGTTATTCTCTCTCTCGTAACTAGCTTCTTCAGCCTAGCGCTATTTGATTTACAAAATAGTTACAATAAAATGACAGCATAACCAAATGCTCGCTGTTAAATTTGAAGATTTGGCTTTGTAATTTGGTTAATTTTATGATTTTGAGTAAATTTGCGATACTGGGTCACCAGAATCGAGCGATCGAATATTTTTCTAAAAACGTGCGAAAATTGAGTCCGACGTCATAAAAATGTTTCAAACTCAAAGCATTTACAGTATTCCGAAAACGCATACGGACCGGTAACAAACTTTACACGGACCGAGTCCGGGACCGGTGGTTGCTGACTACTGGCCTGGGAGGCCTCTCACTGTTTAAATCCGGCCCCGCTGACGGCATTGCAAATGAATTAAAAAACGTATTTCAAAAACAACTCATATTTATTAATTAGTTGTGTTTAAAGGGTATACTTTCTGAAACAGCTTTTCATCCAAATCAACAGGAGATTGCCTTGAGCCATTTGCAACAGGAAAAAGTGTATACCATTGATCTGGCACTAAAAAATATAACGTACTTTCAGTAACCTATACTCGTCTAGTGTTCACAGCAAAAATTTTGCAATTTAAGATCCATAATAATCAACTACAAAAATATCAAGCTGCAGCGCTTCATGAATTTGTTTAGAATGAAGCGAAACATCTAAACGATGGCACTGTTGGTTGATGAAGAATCAATTTCTCATTTTTCAGCTGCGACATCCCGTTCGGTTCAAAAAACATGAATCATAAAAAATGAACAAGGTTACACTATTGATCTAGCCAGCTAATCTGGATAAGTAAATAAATCCTTTTATATCTTTAGTATAGTAACTTTTACCTACAGTTCGAAGCTTACTAATAACACAAAAAAACATACCTAAACTACAACTATATGGTAATTTTTCATTCATAAACAAAACTATAATATAGGCCTATCCAAAAAACTTTAAATATAAAAGCTGTTTCTCATTTTTATTTATTTGAAGTTGAAGTTCCATGTAGAAAAAATCTTAAAACTACCCTAGAGTTTATCCCCAAATCAAAGATCGCAACTTACTGACTGTTCCTGGTTCGTAGCCCCAACTCATATTTGCAGCAATTTATGTTAATTTTTCGAATTATAAAACAGCAAGAAACTCAGCCTTAATATGCCGCGGATATAAGCAAATAAACGTATTTGGAATTTGGTGCACGCCTGCATCCTTATCATTAGATAAATTATTCAATCATTAATTATTGGTAACATTGACTTCCTTCCTCGTTACGGTGTTGATGAATTGCACATAATACAGTAGTGAATAGTTTATAACACCCACTATGTGCTATATGCTGAGAAAAATAATTCATCTGTTTGTTTTTTAACAAGAAAGGTGAAGTTTATAAACGTTGTTTGCACTGTGGAATTAGTAATTTTGTCTGTATTTGGCTCAAATTGAACAATTTTGCAATTTTTTTTAGGAGGGAGGGAGTTGTTTACTTTTCCAACTTAATGCACCAATCGTCCAACCCATGTATCGTTCCGATCGCGCTGCCTAAAAAAAATTTTAATAGGCTATCCCAGTCATTTTTTTTTATGTCTATTGGTTACGAATTTTGTGTCAAAATGGAAGATGTTTGGCGTTTCTACGAGAAGCAAGTCTGTATTGTGTGAAACTGAAGCATATTATTACTGCATATGACAACCAAGGCCATTGCTTTTGCCCATTGCTTCAGCTTACAGTTATCGTTGAACACGAATCTTGCAATGTGGTGTAACATTAGCGACTTCCAGTGATCAAAAAATTACAGCGTAGTTGCCACAAAACAGATTAACTTTTAGAAATACCACAAATTTGCAACATTTAAACGGGAGCACATGGAGTTGGCCGAGTGGTTGGTGTATTGGGCTCCGAAGCTGGCTTCGCGGGTTCGATGCTCAACTAGGTCATCTCCATGATGCATGTACTTCACTAACACAAAAATTCGAAGCTGCAATTAAGTGGCTTGAAATAACAAAAAAAAATAAAAAAAATAAAAAAACATTTAAACGGAAATATTTACCAAACAACAATCTATCGCTCTAGCAAATACTGGGTCGTTTGGGCACCCGCAGTTAGGCGGGAAGAGAAAAAGAAAGTGTCTACAAGTATTTAGTGCATACCCTTGTGTTTTAACTGAGCCATCAGCATCAATTAAAAACCACTGTTCTAAAACATTTTTTCTTCAAATTACGTTTTTTCGTTCATGGAAAAGTTTTAACAACTGACACATAATGCAGGCTAATTTGCTTAGCAATGATCGAATCCTAGTCTTTTTAATTTGACGCAGGTAGTTTTTGTAGCACTCTTAAGAGCTTCCTTGATAGCTTTTTGTGAAGGATGCTTGAATATAGAAGACCATAGAACAAACCTTTTGAGAAGTATGAGTTTTCACAGGTGACTGCATCCATAAAGGTATACTTTAAAACTTCTCTACAACCTGGTATAAGCTGCTGTATGTGCAGTAGTACACCAATGGATGTAGTTGACAAAAGTAATTGGAAAGATTGCTTTGAAATGAAATGAAATGTTGTGTGGTTTTATGGCGCTTTATAACCACTATGGTCCTTTTGCATCAGGACTAAATTTTGTCAAGAATTCACTGACGTATTTTTATTCTCTGTTCATTTCATTCTCTGCGCTACACTTAATTGCTGAGCGTTTAGCAAGTGTAACAGCAGATACCAGTTTTAAAGTCTTTGGTTTGACCCGACTGAGAATAGAACCCAGCCTACCAGCTTCCAAGGCGAACGCTCCTAACCACTAGGCCATGGCGGTGGTCAGACTGCTTTGTTTTATTCTATTTCGTATCACCTACGGTTATAAACCGCTGGAAGTAATCAGTTTTAGTTGAATCATTCAAATTTTTTACTTCGCTTGTTAATGAACGGAGGCGCAATAACAAACTTGCTTGGAGTTGCTGGCTATGTCATTATGTCTTATCCAGAGGTGGGCATTCCGCAATTTGATGCGCAACTTACGCAATTGTAGAAGTTGCGAAGTGCTTTAACCAATTACTTTTGACCGTTGCGAAAGTTGCATGGGGCTTCAGAAAAACAAATGATGCTTTGCCTTCAGACCTAGTAGCGATGATGCGTTTGCGGATGCCATCCAGAGCCGGATTAAGGCGGGGGCTGATGGGTATGCAGCCCCAGGCCCAACGAAAAATACGCCCTTCGATTACAACGTACTATGAACAACTGACTAATTTTTTCGTCAATCAACTACTGTAATTTATTTTGAAGTTGAATACGAGTTATTAACCTTTACTGTATAATCCTCATTTATTTAATCTAGAGCAGGGTTTCCCAACCAGTGGTACGCGTACCGCAGGCGGTACGCGGAAGCTTTTCAAGTGGCACGCGAGATATTTTCAAAAAATGCAAAAAGAAATTTGTTTTTACGGAATCTTCACAAATACTTTTTTACATTACAACTGAAGTAAGTTGCATAAAAATAGATTAGCTAGAGACATGTGTATAATCATGTGCGGAGACTATGGTATGACGCAGCATACCCTTATGTGGGCATTGTCAATAGCTCGCTTGCTTGCGGCCTTTGTTTTTGTCTTTCTGCAGCAGCAAGCTGCAACACCATCTAATATTGAGCTGGCGTAATTGAAATTGTGAGGTGAATCTATGGATCAACCTAACCGGTAAAAAAACTTTTAACAGAAACGATTCTGTGTTCGAAATAGTGGAACTCAGGGTTCAAAATTACTCCTTGCTTGAGTTTCACAGTACTAGCTAACATCCCTGGGGGTAGTAAAGTAGGAACGCATACAAACTGCGTGTCACACAAGTTTTGCAAAACGTTGTATATTGTAAACAAAAGTAGCAATAAACGTAGACCGGGTGTGAACATTTTTCGTAAACTTATTCATTTATGCATCTGTTGATTTATCATTCAGGCTAAAGCCAAAACTTCCTTAAAATTTTGCAGTTAGAAGCGCCCATTTTGGGGAGCTATTGCTTTGAAATTGTGCGTTGCCAGTTGCCGCCCTACTTTTTCAAACTTTGCACCCTTGGATATCTCAGAAGCAACGACCTCGCAAAGCTTCATACGAAACTGCACCATAGGCTATAGATCAGAATACGCGTCATTGCTGCTTTATACGGAAGTGAGGTCTTGAGGGAATACCCTTTATATGGATGCGACTTTTTGTGCTGCAAAAGAAGCTGCTTTAGTTCTTCCAAACAAAAGATTACAAAATTCAGAAGATTGTAAAGGCATAAACCTCATTCTTCACCTTTCCTATTTGTCAGATACTTTGGGAGTAATGAATCACTGTAATTGTTATCTTCCGGGGCCTGGGAGGAACATCGTATATTTTGCAATCAAATTGACCACATCAGGGGCGGGCAAAGCGCGGCTCGCAAGCCACAAGCGACCTTTTGACTTTTGAGACGTGGCTCTTCAGCTCTTTGTGAGAAACACCGAAGACCATTTTTTGTTTTGCAAATTGCACTTACTTCACTCTTACTTCACTCTCATATACCATATGCGGCTCTAATACCAGCTCTTGTGTGGTCGAAAACTTTTTTTGCTCTTTCATCCCCCATTTACATCTCTTGTGGGGTTGAAGACTTTTCTTTTGCTCTTGACTCATCGGTGGCAACTCTTCGGTTGTTCTATACTATTCCGCAAGTGGCTCTTTCAATGAAAGTTTTGCCCACCTTTAGACTACCTTCATTTAAAAGCTCGATTCACAATAATGGCTTGCACAATGCACATAGTGAGATTTCTTCGAAGTTCAAAGCTGTGTTGCCCAAATGCTAAGCCGCAATGTTACTTGCTATGTGCTTCAGCGTATTACCACGAGTATAATGAACATTGGATTTAATTACGTATTCGTTTCTGTATATAAAGTAAACCTTTCAACACAGCTCTTACATGTTGTTATGGTCAAAACGTATTCATCAAAAGTAGGTGATACCAGGGGTGCCTTGGTAAAATTTGAACCAGAGGGCCCTATTCCAGAGCCGGATTCATGAGCGCTTGGACGTGATGACCTTTTTTTTGGTCTTCACTAGGTTTGGGGCGGAAAATTGGACATCTGAGGGCGTGTGGCCTTTTTTTGCTCTTCACTTGATTTTGGACTTCACTCTTCCTTGCCCCGGGCCCCGCGATCTCTTAATCGGCCCCTACCTTGTTTAGTGTTAAAAATTTAGTTGCTTTAAACATCAGCAATCCATAGCATTTGAATCGTGTAAAGCTTAATTACTCCGGTTTCAGTCACCTACAGTATGTTTTACAACGTTTGTTACAAGCTAATTTCCAATTCACGTTAGTTTATGTCAGGCATGGGCAACATACGGCCCGCAAGACCATTTTTAGGGGCCCGCCAGCACTTAGAAAAACATAAACACCTACCGTGAATCAAGCCGAGAACCTTTTTTTCCTCTTCCAACCAGTGCGGCTCTAATATCGGCAGTTGTGTATGATATTAAATACGATCCATCTAATAATCCGGCTCGTCAACGCCAAGGACTTCGTTACCCCACATATAGCCCGCCGACTAGAAAAGTTGCCCACCCCTGGTTTAGGTATTGTAGCTACAAGCACACAATCACTAAACATTCAAAACTTGGAAGAGTGTAAACCTGGTGTCAGAGATATTGAAAAAGTGACAGCCAGGTCTTCAAGTTGTAACTATCCTTACCATCATATGGCAGCAATAACAAATACTTAAGTTTATCGGTACTCTATACCAGGGGTTCGCAAATACTTTTTGGCGCGACCCCCAAAAAAATTGCCCGAAAATCCACGCGACCCAAAAAATTTGCATGCGTCATGTTTGTTGAACGTTAATTTTTTGAATCACCAATTTAAGGCTACTGTCAAACGCAGCGATTTTTACAAACAAGAGAAAGTTAGCACAGTCATAAAGAATGAATCATTGGGTTTATTCATTTAGAGAGAAGTAGGGCCTATGAGCTTTGTGCTTATAGAACAGTAGTTGTCAACCTTTCTCACAACGGTACACCCTTTTAAACTTAGTTTGAAAACCAGTACGGCCTTTATTAACACTACGACATGCATTGAAGTCCAACACCGTAACAAATCCAGTCGTCAAGACTTCACAACGATTGCGTTATGATGACAAAATCAAACACCATGTCAGTATAAAAACAAAAGCAAATAACAGAACATTTAGTATGATTGTTGCTGCTGAATTTTATCTGCCAATTGGGAAAAACGTGGCGTTATCCGGGTTTCTAATGCCCATCTCTTAAGAAGATCAACATCTTTGATCGAAGTTCTTTTATTTTCAACAAGAGATGAAAACCCTTGCTCGCAGGAGCGTATTTAAGGGGGGCATTGTGCCATGACCCCTCCTTTTGACTTTGACTTTAGTAAAAAAAAACATTAGCGCTAAGTGACTGAAATATTCCAGACTATTTTAACGTTTTTTGTAGCTTACGGCCAGGGGCGGATCCGAGGGGTAAGTATCCCCCTCATCAGCCGTTTTTAACTATGTTTTTAATAAAACAATTTTTCATAATTTTGAACCTCCTCGATAACATTAAGCCGTGCGCCCAGGGGCGACGGAACGAAATTTTACAGAGGGGGGGAGCGGCATCAAAGGCGGATCCCGGAATTTTTGAAATAATGTGTTTTTTTTTGCAGCAGTGAGATACGGTAAGGGCTGAGATCTTGTGTAAGGATCCATGGAGATTCTCCCAAACAAAAAATTGAAAAGCAGAATGAATCAGGTGCAAAATTTACTGACAAATGGTACAAAACTTATGAAAAAAATGAAAGCAAGATCTTATCAAAAATTTGCACTATATTCTGAAAACAAAAAGTTGAAGTTGACAAATTTATCAAACGATCTACGGACGAAACATAAACTTACAAGGCTAAGTGGTAGCTTGCATCCCATTGCTGGCCTGCTCAGCATGCTAAGCTTATTGATTGTTTCACTCTGCTTTTTATTGAAACGACCTATTGACTATCCAAAATTTTGACCTCTCATCTCCAGGAATTGAGATTCGAAAGAGAATTGGTATGGCAAAGCAAAAATTCAATTAGATGAGATCTCTTCTGACAAACCAAAAGCTGAATAAGGAGAAACGATTAAGATTATGTGAATGCTACATCTGGTCGACGGCTTGCTATGGTTGTGAAACATGGACGTTGAGAAAGAAAGAGTCAAGTAAGCTGATGGCATTCGAACTTTGGTGTTATCGAAGAATGTTGAAAATATCATGGAAGGAGAAGCGCACAAATGAATATGTGCTGGAGAAAATCGGAAGGAATGAAGTACTGATGGATAAGATAAAGAAAAGGAAAACAAGATACCTTGGGCACTTAATACGAAGAGAAGGTCTTCTAAATGTATTATTGATGGGGAAGATAGAAGGGAAAAAGGGAAGAGGAAGACAACGAACTATGTGGTTGGACAACATCAAAGACTGGTTGAACATCAATAGAGTGGAGGAGTTGGTGGAGGTGGCCAGAGACAGAGGAAGATATCGTGCCATTGTGAACCGCAACCCGCATGGCGGACGCGACCTCGATTGATTAATCTCCAGGAGCGGACCCAGAAAATTTTGTTGGGGGTTGCGGATTTAAATTAGGTTGAATGTTAACTTAATGCAAAGACGTTAGGTCTTTAGACCCGGAAAAGAGTGTAAATAAGCCCTTTGAAAATGTTTTCTGTGAGGGGCGTATTCAGAATTTTATTTAGAGGGGTAGAAAGGCTCCACATTTTGACATTTTTTTTCCGGCAGAGTTACTTTGAGTCAAATCGAGGAACGAAAACAATTTTAGAGGGTAACGGGGGAATGCTACCCCGAAAATGATTTGAAAATCTAGGCAGGGTGATAGTTTTGAAGAAAATGTTTTGAAAATCTAGGCAGGGCCATTTTTGTGCTTTTTGCACAGTTTTTAAGGAAAATTTTGTTTAAATTTTTTACCCCTAATTTTGAGTTCTTCACCAAATATGATGCATTTTGTTCGCACATTTTGATTTATGCTTGCTAGGCGATAAGATTATTGTTATCGAAGGATTCGAAGAGGTTTAAAATTATGGAAATATTGTATTCACCAAAAACGCAGTTGAAAAATGGCTGGTGGGGGATGCATACCCCACATGTACCCCTCTGGATCTGCTCTTGCTCATCTCTAGCTCAAACTAGTCGCCACACTATGCAGCAACTGATCTACTTTCAAATGGCTATTTTTTAAGGACAGGAAGACCGGCTGAATAGACGATTGCATCATCATAAACAAGTTGTCAAAATGAGTAGTCATTACCGTATAACGTGTGATTGTAGGCCTATATTGTGCCATCGTCCATTATTCCACGTAAAATAATGATCTACAAGACAAATTTGCTCGATAACGGAGTTAGTTTATGATCAGCTAAACTTATATATAAGCCAGCATTGTACGATACTAATTAAAGACGTTTTTTCACCAAAAAAGTGTCCCCCTGTCCCCTCTGGAAATCTTCGTGGGGGACGCGTCTCTCCCGGTTCCGGCGCCCATGCGTACGCCTTAAGCTCGTATAATTAAAAATGAGTGAACAAAATGCATCATATTTGATGAAGCAGGGCTACTCAGAATTAGGGTAAAAAATTTTTAACAAAATTTGTCTGAAAAAGGTTCAAAAAGCACTAAAATAGCCATTACAGCATGTAGTATTTCAAAATTTTCCTGGGGGAGTATGCCCCCGAACTCCCCTAGGGCCTAGTGCCTTTTCTGTTTTTCAATCTGCATCAAATTAGCTCTGCCGAAAAAACTACGCTTGAAAAAAAATGTTGAAATTAATGCCCTCCTCCCCTCTTTTATAATTTCTCGCTAAGCCACTGCTTGCTCGCTTAGGTAAGTTGAAGGCATGCGAACGAGAATGGAAATCGTTTTTACAGTGAGGGCTTGGTAAATGAGATTGCTCAGAAGCGATACCCAAAACTCAATACAGTTTGTGATTATGCATTTTTCACCATATCAGATCGTAGTTTGATAAGTTTATTGGTCAGGGAGCCCAAGTCAAAGTGCTCTGCCCAACAATGTTTCTGATACGCCCTAGTACGCCCCATCACGGTGGTACGCCTTTAAAAAATTCTGGTACGCCCTGGGGCGTACTATACACCCGGTTGAAAAGCACTGTTACACTGTAAAACACAATAAGCAGATTCGCGGTTTGGTGCAGGAGACGATCCAAAATATAGTGAATGGTTCCGAATTGGCAAGTGAAAACACGTAAACTGTGCAAAATCCAGTCCAAATTTTGCTTTGATATTCAGTCATAAAATCTTCGCTGTTCTATTATAATCTATAAAGCGGGCTAGGCCGCTGTCCGTTTTTTCTTTCAAAGCATTACTTATTAAACAGTTTCTCAACGTTTGTTTGTGACAAGCTGTGTTGCCCAGGTAGCGGACGCTAAGCCGCGGGGTCGGGCCCCGCCACTTGCTACCACGCTTCGGTATAACAGGGAGTTAATAAAACGAGTAGGCCTACTATGAAGATTAGATTTTTTAAAAAATTTTGTGTGCGGCCATAGATACCGCAGACACACCGTATATAAGGAAACTCCTACTTACCAGTTGCTTCACTGCAGCATCAATGACAAAAATGCAGTTCAAGCAAACCACATCAGAAAAGTTGGAATACCGGTATTGTTACATCGCATGGTAATATAAGTTTCTCGAAATTAAATTAGAAAGTTGGACCGCACGGAAAAACATGACAGCAGTTTCGGCAAGCTCCACACGAAAAAAAGTCGGTTTGTTTTAACGAAGAAAGGTTTCAGTTTTTCTGCGATTGTCAACGTCAAGGGCAGCGTACTAGGAAAGTTTGACAACCGGTAAGCCTATTATCGCATCACAATGAAAGTTTTTCAAGATTTTATAAGCAAGTTGGATAGCCCAGAAAAACATGAAAGCCAAAGAAAGGTTTTCATTTTTTTTTTGAAATCTTTAATGAGGGAGGTTTTGACCCCCAACCCCCTGTGCGTACGCCAGTGACGGGATTCCCCCATCCAAGTGAGGTGGTGGCAGATGGCCGGCATCCCCTAAGCGAGCTGGTTTAGCGTCGCGTCGCTTTCTGAGATAGCTGGATAAAAATGCCAATAAATAGAATGTAAAAAGATAGTCTGCTCTCTGCCATATTTGATTTATTAAACGCCTTTATAAGTTTCAGTTTTCTGAAGCTTTGTTCAGCACTGGTAAAAGTAACACCGCATTTTCTAAATTCGAGGAGCAAGGCAAGCGATCACTTATTACTATTGAGTTAAAAGTTCAACGGTATTGAAGGGAGACTGCCAGATGAGTTTGTGCCCTTCTAATTAGCAGCCATCCGGTAGCATATCAAGTGCAATAGGCTCAAGCCGTGAATCGAACCCGTCACAAAGAATCGGAACCTGCGTGCGGTACCGCCAGCGACATCACACGTCAGGTTAAAACTTTGTAGTCCCGACATAATAACCTAGTCCACCAGTTGTTTTGCAAAGTTTGCTTGGAATCTCTTCCTCAGTAGCTACTTGTTTAACGTTTTTAGAGGTTTTGGGTCTTGGAGGGTTTGGGCCGTCCACTTGGGGGGTTTGCTACGGCTCTGACCTTAAGTCATGAACCCAGGTTTTCTATTTCCATAAGCCAGATGTAATCGTGCTCTGTGATGTTCTGCGTTACAGTGATTAACTCTCGTGCTAGCGGAAAAACGTGAAGTTTCCGAATGTTGAGCGCTTCAGCATTCACCCCATGACGTAGTGGTTAAGAGCGTTAGCCTTGGAAGCTGGTAGACTGGGTTCTATTCTCAGTCGGGTCAAACCAAAGTCTGTAAAACTGGTATCTGCTGTTACACTTGCTAAACGCTCAGCAATTAAGTGTAGCGCGAAGGATGAAATGAACAAAGAATAAAAATACATCAGTGAATTCTTGACAAAATTTGGTCCTGGCGCTAAAGGACCTTAGTAGTTATAAAGCGCCATAAAACCACACAACATTTCATTTCACAAGTTTTGGCTGAACGTGTCTAGATGTTGCTGTTGAAGTTGTTCTTTTGCATTTTATTTTTCTTCATCCTAAGTTATAGTCAAGGGCGTTGGAAAGTGGGGGCTGAGGGGGCTGAAGCCCCCCCTACATTTTTTTCAGCCCCCCCATAGAAATTTTGAGCCCTCCTTCAGCCCCCCCCTTTCAAGAATTTATCATAACAGTACAGCCTAAGGCACTTCAACAATGACTTATGGCGTCACTTCTTATTTGTTTCTTTTCTTCATTGATACTATCACAACCAACGTACTAACTTTTGCAACTTTGTGTCAAAGGCGAACAAAATCGCAAAAGCTGATGGATTTTTGGTAACTTCGTGTACAAGCTCTTAAAGCTTTAATATGATGTCACAAGGAGATTTTCTTCAATTTTAAAAGAAACTTTTGGGCAAATAACAGCAAAACAACAAAATATCAAATTAGAATTAGCTGGCTTACCCTAGGAGCAGTGGCGTAGCGAGAAATTTTGAGAAGAGGGAGGGGCATGATTTTCACATTTTTTTCAAGCGTATTTTTTTGGGGAAGAACGAATTTGAAGCTGATTGAGAAACAAAAAAAGTTCTAAGGGGGTCCGGGCGCATGCTTCCCTCGAAAATTTTGAAAATTTATATGCTGTAATGGCTATTTAGGTGCTTTTTGAATAATTTTTGGCAAATTTTGTTTAGATTTTTTAATCCTAATTCTGAGTGCTTGACCTAATATGATGCATTTTGTTCGCACATTTTTGATTATGTGTGCTTAAGACGTAAGGCGTATTGCTATCAGAGAGGTCGAAATTATGGAAAAATAGTAGGCCTATACATTAGAAATATTTTTGAAAATGGCTGGTGGGTGGATGCATACCCCACAACCTACCTACCCGGCTCCGCTCCTGGAATAAGCTACGAAAACTCTCAAAAGAATCTGGCATATTTGTCACCATTAATCTTGCTCTTTTTTACTAAAAGGCAGAAACAAAAGGGGGAATGGCATGGCACAATGTCCCCCTAAATACGCTCCTGCCTAGGAGTTTCAGACTAGAAGCTTGTGAACGGATAATAAGTTATTTTAAAGGAGGTAAACATCTTTATAAACGTCGATCTGGCTACTGTGTTTAAGCTAGAGAAAAGCTTGAGTTCATCAAGCAGTCTCCAAATGACTTTTACTGAAATAAAGTGCATGATATGTATTGTATGATGTATGTTGCGATAACAAGGAGGGGGTCTGGGGGGCGAATCACAAATTTCAGCCCCCCCCTACTTGAAAGTACTCTCAACGCCCTTGGTTATAGTATATGCAATATGAGTTAAGTGCGAGTACAAAACTAGGCGGAGAGAGAAAACCATGCTACGCGATACGAAAGTCTTTAGATTGTACCAATTCATTGACGCGTGAAATTTGTGTACTGTAATGCACATCATGTCTAGTTGCCAGTCCATTACATAGTAGTCTACGATAACACGTCCAAGTTTCTCAATTGAAAACTAGCGATCGTATTCGTACCACAGTTTTTCAAGACAAGCAGTTCACCTTAAAACAGATATCGATGACAATAACAGTTATGGTTGGAAGATTGTGCAGCTAAAATTTTCAAGAACAAAATTACTACAATTTCGCGGGCATCTTGCTCTTTTGTTTCCGAGTCTCATTGTGTGACGTCACGTCTTTTGTCATAATAAGGAAACAGCATGATTGTTACAGCTGATCTAAACTCGCTTTTTTGCGTAGCGAGTTAACGTTACGTCAGTATATAAAATAAACCACACTCTCAGGCGTGCCAGCAAACATGAGCTTCGTGACAATGAATTATGCTTGCTCGAGTTACAGCTGGTTTAGTGAATAGAGCAAAAAAAGTTGTGTTTCTTTGCAGTTTCAGAAAAGTAAAAAAGCATTTTTATCTAGCAATGTTTGTCTACAGTAATTAATATGATCATCTAAACGTTTTGTTTCAGCGAATAGAAATTTGGCAACTTAGCCGTTATTTATTAGGTTATTGTTTTTTACGTTTATATTGAAAATGAGGGCAAAGGTGCCTTGGTTGTGCATTTTTATTATCTCAATTTTTGAAGTTCATTTTGTGTTAACTAAAGGTGAGTTGCATACTTTTAAGGTTTGCGTTGCAGCACAAATAAGTTACGGTGTTACTTTTGCTCACAAGATGCATCAGTAATGTTTCAAGTTATCTCCAACATAGATTCCAAATCACTGTAAAAATTGATTTACGCATGAGAATGTGCATTTTCTGATATCGCTTCGTAGGTTTTAAAATCGTAGGCCCCAAAAATTCTTTCAGCGCTTTTGGGAGTAAAACCGATCGCGCCATGGAGAACGTTAACGTTGAAAGTTTGTGCCCTAGGTTTAATAAATAACGAAATAATTTAATCAACCGGCCGTTAGCTCAGTTTTTAGTGCACGGCTGTCGGTGCTGGAGGTCTGTGGTTTGATTCTCGGGTCGGTCAAATCGGCGCAGTGTCGCAGACGGTTCGCCACCGCTGCGACGTTTCTTTGAGGCTGTGTAGCCCAGATGCTAAACTGCGGACAAAGGCCCAGCCGCTGGTTTCACCCTTCGGCGTAATACGGCGAATGTAATGAAGATTTGATTTGATGTTTTTTAATTTAATCATCAGCCGATGACGTCGAGTTTAAGATGCGATGATCAATCGATTTCAGTGTTTCCTAGATCGAAGACGTTTGCCTTCACGTGATGCTGGACAACTCATCCTTATTAATAACCCTTTCCGGCAAAGAACACAACTCACTTAATTTTCAATTTGTTTAATATTTTCGTCGGTTGTGTGTTGTTTTATATATATGTAGCATAAACTTTCCTAGAAAATGCTGGAACTTAAGCTACAGCAACATATAAAACCTTACCTTATTGTTTACGAGCACATTTATTTTCCGTATCCGTTTATCACCGTTGTTTAATGTAATTTAGATTTGCTTAGTGTTGTTTTTGTTGTTGTTTACCTAAATGCGTTCGATTTGGTGTGGCGTATGGAGTTGTTCAAAATAAATTATCTTACTTACAAATGAGTAGTTTGTTTTTTCTTTTTTTCAACGAACAAATATTCTATACCACCACTTCATTTCATAAGTAAAAATACATTTTTTAGATAATTCTGCTCAAGATCCTTCAACGGGTGGCCATCCATTGTTACAATCATTGACAAAATTTAGTTATTTTTCGCCGCGTCAATATCAAGACTATCACCACAATGAAAGAAAAGACACAATATCTACTGAAATGCTCAATGTAAGTTTCTTCTAAGAATCAGGGACGTTTTCAGAAGATGGATATTGGGTCGATTGTGTCTCTAAACACTTATAACAGCAAGTGCTGTAAGAGCTGTTTGTGTTACATTACAGGGGCGTGCCCAGGAATTTGAAAGGGGGGGGGGGCGCAATTTGAAGCCGTCCTTTTTCCGCCGAAAGTCAAGTGAAGAGCGAAAAGAAAGTTCATCACGCCCTCAGATTGTCCTTTATACGTATATAACCTTTACACCACGAAAGTTTTGTGCATTTGTCTACATACGCCCTGCATGATGATTTAAGGCATTTATGTCCGTGTATTATTTTGTTCCAAAAGCTCATGGAAGTAGTTCTCCTCCCCTGAGCTGAAATCTTGGATCCGCTCCTAATAACAATTATACGTTTCGATGTGTGATAATAATTACACATTTCAAGAAAATTCTTTTTTGCTCTGGCAATTCATGTTTAAATGTGCTCTTATTACTGTTTCTTTTTGTTTTCTATTTTAGAAAGAATGTAAAGAAAACTGTGAAGAATTACATTAATTAAAGTGCTTAAAAAGCTATTTTTTTCATTTTTTGTGGTTGCAATGAAACAGGCTTTGACAATGAGAGTAATGTCAGTATCATTGTTTGTTTGATAACCGAAGCCCACATCGTTTCCGGTAATATGCACCAGTCAAAATTCGACAAAAGTAATCAAATATCAAACTGATACGAATATGAAAAATCATTTTCAAAGTAGGAAGTCCGAAAGAGGTCCCTCTATATAGAATCATGGACGACCTACGCCTTCTCAGATCCGATATTGGCAAACCTACCCTTTTGCGATGTCCATTTCTTTTGGGCCTTTCGCGAAAGAAATAATTTTAACGCCATCCATGGTATACACGTAAATTAATATGGCATACAAAAATTATAACCAGCTTCTACTATTTTAGTTATTAAAAACAATTTATTCATATACTTGTTTTAATTTCCAGAATCCGGGTGTTCATCACACAGATGCTTATTTTGTGGTGGAATTTGAAGGACAAAAATACACTCTCGATCTGTCGTTAAATCAAGAACTTCTTCCGGAAAAATATGCAATTACATCGTTTTCAAAAACAGGAGAAAAACTAACTCATAAACCAGCACAGCATGTGAGTTTACAGTATTTTGCGTATACTTGATAGCGTCCGCGTAGATTAAGTACGCGTTGTTTTGTACAACTATCTGAAAATACAAAGCCATGGCCGCAGTATCGGCATTCTTGCAGTTCGTCCGATTATGAGCTGCCTATTTTCAAGTGTAGCCAAACCAGCACAGATTTGGGGCCCACTTGACTGATATTCAAAGTTACAGTATATGACAAACTATGGCGCATGATCTCTCAGATTAAAAATGATACTGCAATTGAATTTTGAAAGTTGTAACTTAAGTTAATCGCAACAAAAAAACGAAATGATCAAAGATAATACAAGTATGGACATGTAGAGACATGAAAGCAGTTAGGCTGGGTCAATGGGACATAACCAACATTTTCAAAGTTTATTTTGCGTTAATCGCAATAGGATGCAATTTTTTTGTATCAGCACGGTGGTCTATGCCTATGTATAAGCTGTCAGTGATTAATGTCCTGATTTATTTTAGGAGCGGAACCATTGCTATTACCAAGGCTATGTTAGAGAAATTGAGGGAAGTCAAGTTATTGCGAGCACTTGTGATGGTTTGAAGTATGGTCAAATGCTTATGTTGAATAATTCATTTTTATCTGTGAAAGTTTTGGTGCTTCGTTTTAGCTATGAATTCACTTAGCAAACCGCTAAGATAGAATGTAAAATAAGTCAGGCTTTTATTTCTGTCTCAGCGTTGTTTCGAAATATATTATCGTGGTAACTTGATATGTTGTAAAACTTGTCAAGCTATCAGAGGCCTGAATTCTAAATGAAAATACGTGATGGATATGCATCTGGAATATTGGCCAATGATGGTCATATCACGTGATTTTATCCTTAGATGTCACTGCACGTTTGAATAATAAGACTGGGTCTTTTTCCATTGAATCGTATCATTTAATCACGTCTATTGTTCCATTACTTTTTGCTTGATAATCCCATGGAAGAAAGTTTGATTCATATGCAAAAGAATTTTGTTACCTCCCAGTATATCACGTTAAACTGTGCATCAATAGTGTTTCTAACGGAAATACAGATTGACATCCGCTGCTACAACTTATGATCCATACCCTGCACTTATTTCACCTCAGAGTAACCCGACACAAAACCTGTTATGAAATTATAGCCTGACAAGACCACACATACAAGGTGCGTTAACCTTTCGTATCGGAAAACAAGGTTTAATTTTCTTCCCCTTGGACGCAAAGGTTCAAAATCTTTTATGAATTGAATAAAAAAGCATTTTGGTTCTGCAGCGCTGAGACAAATTTCAAAACCAAAAAATACAATTACTGAAGTAGAAATGAATTTATAGTGGGTAATGGTCACAAAAATCAGAGAATGCACCTTGGGTGTGATGAATGTTCCTGTTCAAGGATCTTGTTGATTTTAGTGACTTTATGAAAGGTAACGGACACTGACATTTTGACTCATGATGTTTCGGAAAACAGCACTTTAAGTGGTTTTTCAGCATAGACGTTTTAGGGGAAGATCATACCTTTGTGGACTCACCCGGTATGAACTATTAGAAAGGATTATCTCATAAATGAACCATTGAACATCTCACTTTCTCATTCAAGTCTATATTCCATAAACCAAAATATTATCTATTGCAGGGGTATCATAATTTTGCCCAATGATGTACTTGTTGTTGAGCCGTTGCCAAGTGGTAAAAACCTAACCGCTTACGTCATTTATCGACCAAAGGATAGAAAAGATCTTCGCAAAAAAACTTGTGGAAACGACGATGATAAAAGTGAAATTGAAGATTTTCTGGATAAACTGAGAACGTATTCTGGTAAGCAGGTTATATAAATTTTAGGGAAGATGCGCTTATGCAAATGTTTCAGAATTGCAAGTGTCGAGTTCGGGACAGGAGAGCATTTTAATTTTTATTACTAGAATTAATCAAACTTTAATTCAAAAAATATTTACACCGGGCCCTATTCATGTCTGCCTGCTTTGATTTACTGCGCGGACTAATTTTCCTTTTGAACTTAATTTTAACAACAAATGTATTGTTTGGTTTTACTTTTTTTGTGGGGAGGGGGTGGGGCTTGCTAGAGGCTTAAAATTGAATTTTAGTGTCATGCACTTGGGGCAATTTCGTAACAAGGAGTAATTTTATTGCGGTTTTACGGTCGTCAGAGAACACCGTTTGAAAGAAAGTTGGGTTACTGTTTAAATATCATGTCATGCTGTTAACCTGGAGACTTTGGGATATATGATGATTATTTTTAGAGGTTTTGAATAAAGGAAGCTTGCTTGTATGGCAATGGTTATGAAGGGTTTCAAAGTGTTTACGAATCGTGTATTTTTTATATTATGGTCACGAAGTTATTTAAGTGCATAAACGTGAGCAAATTTTAAGCGTTTAAGCACTTGCAAAAACGCAAATACCTACTAAAGTGCAATCGATTGCATTGTTGTTACAATTTCAAAATCTACCACACCAGCTAAACTTTTTTGGAATATGGTCTTGCTTGGAACATGACGTTTTTACATTTTGTTACAGAAATGCTGAACATGACGCACATCAGGACGAAACGTCAAGCTAGTTCTGAAAGACGATTTGTGGAACTTTTAATCGTGGCTGACCGGCTTGAAGTAAGAATTACAGTACGAGTTCGCTTAGCGCTTTCATTCAAATATGGGGCGACTAACAGATTGTAACTGTCCTTGTTAATTACCCGGTAAAAAAGAAATGGCTTTTGTTCTTTAGATGTTTTGCAAGCTAGTTCTGCTTGAAAAAGGATACTTAACGTCATGTAGTTTCTTTTTACATGGAGTCATTTTCCACTATTTTGGTACTAGAGCATTTACATTCGGCAGTTTTTGGAAATAGAGAAGGAAACTAACATACAGAGAAGCCTTATCTAAAGCAACTCGTATATGTTAAACAGTTATCATGTGATTTTTCGTATTCTTGAAACCAGTCGGTTGATTACTATCACGAGTTTGAGTTACATACGTTTGCTAGCAATGCCCGGCAAACTGAACTCTACGCTAAACTGACCATAAAAGTCCTGCACCCAAGTTACGATTTTTCATATTATCTTTTTCATATATGGGAATAACTGCTGCAGAATAGTGGGAAAGATAGATATACTGTACATGACATTTGTCATCAGCGTCAATTTATTCTCAAGACATCGCTTTAGTTATAAAACTTCAATGAAAATTTCGGCCCTTGACGGCTTGATGTGTGCATTTGCTATAATCATTTAGTTTCAACGTTACCGGTCGTGCTTTTATCCGTCTTAATTTTTCAAATAATTGTTATTGTTTCGGGTTTGTTGCAATGAAACAAATTAATGAATTAACATAAAATGGCCGAATTATTCGAATTATCATTCAATCATTCGATTGACATCCGAACATTTGCAACAATTTACTAGTAAAGATGATATAATTTTTGTGTCTAAACTCTGATCGAGTAAGTGCGTTCATTTTTTCACGGCTGTCTTTCGTTTGCATTGTTATACGCTTATATTTATTTTATTTCAAAAATCATTGTTTTGTGTACCAGTATCTTGTCCTTATGAGCGACAACGCAGTTGACGCAAATTTCTTCTGCAATATAATTATGTAAACAACATTAGGTTATTGAAGTATTTGGGATGTTTCATAAATTAATTCAATGAAAGCTATTTTGTAAGATGCAATTAAATCTGTGATATGTTGTTATTTATTAGATAAAATAACACCAACGCCACAAAAGCGAAGTTATATTAAGCTCTGCGGCAATATCAGTAGCCAGTGCTGTTTTATGTAGACTAATGAAGGTGCAATTTGCTTTGCTTGCTCAGAACCCTGTGTCAACCATTATCTGTTGATAATATTGTAGGCTGCAGAATACCGCACCAGAATTGTGTTGGATGCCCGAATCAAAGAACTGGTCAACTATGTTGATGGTTTTTATCAACAATTGGGAGTTCGGGTTGTATTATCTCATGTTGAGGTTTGGAATCGCACAGACAGAACACGTATCACGAATGACCCTCAACAAGTAAAATTGATTGCATCTTTTTTTGCGCAATGATTGGTAACTTGAAAAAATAGTTTATATACTTTTAAAAACCAACGTTCCTGGTATTCCGTACATTTCTAAAAGTTTTTTTACCTAATGTTTCTGGTGAACAGTAAAAACAAGTTAATTTGTTCAACAGCTTGTTCTAAACTTAAAGATTTATGATTTACCAAAGCGACGATGTTAAAACTCACTTTTGTGTGGGTAGTCTTTACATTAAACTTAACCTGTCTAGTGATTCTTTGCTTCAACTTTTTAATTTACTGTATGCTTTCCAGATCTTGCATGAACTGTTGGAACTTTAGTCGAAGATGGGAAATAGTACCGTACTTAAAAATCAAAATTACTGCGTAGCCGTAAGCGTTCGTTTCAATTTACTGCAGCAATGTGGCATACTGCGTAGTTATTTACTGTAAAGCGCCAGTCAAAATGCCGCTGAAAAGTTCTATTTTAGAAATATTAAAACATGCTTTCACTGTGCTAAACGTATGAAGCTTTTGATGAAAATGCTTTCAGACCTTGGACGCTTTTCTGGCTTATCGGGTAAGCAGGCTGAGAAATGAACCTCCAACCTCTCCTTGGAGATACACTGACAATGCTCAACTGTTATATGGAGGAGATTTTCAAGGTTCTACAATTGGAATGGCTACAGTTGGTTCCATGTGTGGGAGTCGATCTGGGGGCGTAAATCAGGTATTTGTTATTACCGTGTGTTCTACACGAGAGTCTTAACACGCACTCGATTCACATCCGTTGCGTATGCCAAAGTCTATAACTGACGTAACAGTCCAACGTAGCTATGTCAGATTTGGTTCGTCATTGGGTCGCTGATATTGACGCTGCGTCATTGCTGCTAATCCTGCGTAAGTGAGATTTTGGGCGCATTTTTTAATTCGCTTTAGGCGAACATTTTTAATGCTATCATTGCTTGCTTACATTTTTGATGACGCATTTATTTTGTAGCAGAAATTTTTTATGATAGCAGTGCAATGGGGCATTTTTTTTAATTTTGAAAATACAAATTATTGAACCGTATTGCTTGAAATTTTTAGACATTGACATATTAGGAAATAAACTTTTCTCAGAATCTTACATTGAAATGACTAACTTAATTTAGTGGCTTCTAACTTACAATTACTTTACAGCACTATCGGGTATATTTTATTCCAATGTTCATATTTTAATCTTTCTCTATTCTCATTCAAAACACACGGCCAATAAAAGGCGCATTTTACTATTAAAACTTTCAGCAGTTAATTGGCTTAGAATGGTAAATGAAAATTTATTGATACTTATTATTACGGGCCAAAATGCATAAGGATCTGTTTCTCTCCCCATCCCAAATTCTCCAAAACTGACACTAACTTGTTTCGTTTATTAAAAGTCGGCCCTCTTCTAGTAGCAGATTATTGCCAAGTGTTGAACGACTTAACAAACCAAACAAGTTTCAAAGTAATAGCTTGGGAGCGAGAATTGCGTTAAATTTTGCTAGGGTTTTTTATGCACTGTATGAATAATTTGGACTTGGGACAAGTTAGTGTAGACAATCACCAAAATCTCAAACTTGGTGACATTTATCACCGAAAACTTGCACTATTATTTTTAACCTAAACGAACTTTGGACCCATTTTGAGAGTGGATAAAAAATTTTTTCCTCATATAGCCATTTTGTTTTTCCATAATTCTCAATACTGATTAGTCCTGCGTGGGAACTTTGCTTTGTGGACGTCACTAAAGCGGCTAGCATCAATATTTTAAAGCTGCGTCATAGTCACGTAGTGATTTTACCAGATAATATTTTTGCAGCGACGTATGGGGCGCCGTTTGGAAAAAAACTATTCGTTTTGTGAACCATGTTTTTTGAGCTTATGTGGACCATAGTTTGTCCAACATGTATGTTGGAAATATCCTACTTATATATTGGACAAATTGTACTCTAAGTCGGATCAAAATACCCACGCAACATAAGTCGGACAAAATCATATTTTTCCAAACAGCGCGCCACACGCTGTTTGGAAAAATATGATTTTGTGACCCTTGTTTTTCGAGCTTATTTGGACTATAATTTGTCCGAGATATACATCGAAAATATGCGACATATATATCGGACAAATTGTGCTCTAAGTCGGACCAAAAAACACACGCAAAATAAGTCGAATATTTCCGACTTACATATCGGACAAATTCGCCGTTCGGAAAAAACTACAGGTTTTGTGAACCATGTTTTTTGAGCTTGTTTAGACGAAAGCATGGTTCCCAAAAGGTATAGCTTTTTCCAAACGACGCTCTAAATATATCGGACAAAGTATGGCTGAAATAAGCTCGAAAAACAGGGGTCACAAAATCGTTTTTTTTTTTCAAAGTTTGGAAAAAAAATTTGGAATAAAACAATTTTGTCCGACTTATTTGGCGCGTGTATTTTGGTCCGACTTGGAGTACAACTTGTCCGATATAGAAGTAGGATATTTCCAATATACATATCTGACAAACTATGGTCTATATAAGCTCAAAAAACATGGTTCACAAAACGAAGTTTTTTTCCAAACGGCGCCCCTAAGCGACGCTATTAAAATCGGGCAAATTTAAAACATTCCACCAGATATATATTTGACGAGTAAATACTGAGGAACTGGTGTTTGGAAGAAAAAATTGAAGAAAATCAACCAAACACGACAACAACTGCTGTGATGCCATTTGATATTTTTTAAGTTGATGTCAGAGATGACAAATTGTCAGTGCATATTTTTATACTATGAATTTTACACCTTATTTTAATAAAAAGTTATTTGAATATTTTGGCAAGCCATTGGGCAACCATTTTGAACAAAGTTTTAAAAAAACTCACTTGAGTTTCTTCACTTTTAACACACTTAGTTGCAATAACCTTGCAGATTTCAATAAAATAGGCTAAATGCAATTTTGTGTTTTTAGGACCACAGTAGCAATGTTTTTTTCACCGCTTCGACTGTGGCCCACGAAATGGGGCATAACTTTGGAATGCGCCACGACACACAAAGTTGTAGTTGTCCCAGCAACACCCAGTGTATAATGGCAGCTTCTTCAGGGTAAGTGAAGCAAAATATCACTAATAAAAAATAATTCAAATTTTCTAAACTTTCGCATGAAGAAAAAAACTTGAAAAGTAATTCGTTTAATCATCTAGTTTCTTATCTTCTTTGTTTGGACAGAATACGCGCGGTGTAACAGGTCTCAACAATGAAAATCCAGTTTTGCTTACAGGAGTAGGCTGTAGTGCTTTCTCTAAAGAATGGGGAAACCATCTGGCCAGAGCATATAATCATTAATTATTTGAATGGTCTTATACTCATATTTCTTTTGAATAAGATTCCTCTGAAGATCCTGTGCGGTGAAATAGTCAGTAGATGTTTTTGGTTTAATTTTTACTGCAATAAATGAATGCACATTACATTAAAACCGTGTTTTTAGGCCTACACGTACCCGAGCTTGGTCGTCGTGCAGTCGAGGATATTTGGAGGAAAGCATAAAGATGGGCTTGGCTAGTTGCTTGTCTAATGTACCTGACCCGTCCCGACTTTATGGGGGGCCGCAATGTGGAAATGATATTGTGGAAATGGGAGAAGAATGCGATTGTGGTGAACCGGAATTTTGCCAAAGGTATGAGTATTTTGTATTTAGTTGCATATTTATCCTCCTATCGCGAAAAAGCGATCAATGCGCTATACGAGCTCGCTTAGGAGTTGCCAGCCATCTGTCTACCACACCAAGATGGGGGAATCCCCTAAGTGCTTTTCCAAACGGCACAACTAGTAAACTTGCCGGCTTGTTCTCCATAATGTCCCTTTGATGCTGAGCGTCAAGTAGGAAGCTGTGAATACCAATTGTAATGTCATTGGTTTAATCCGACTCAGAATCAAAGCCAAGTCTACAGCTCCCGAGGCGGACGCTCTATACCACTCGGCCATCTGAACTGTTTTACTATAGCAAATGATACTTTAAAATCATGTTCTTTTTGATCAAGCAAGGCCTAATTTCAGCTCTAAACTATCTTATTTTTGATGTCGTCTGGTAGTATTATGGTGTCGTTTTTGATGATGAGCTTTCGATTCGGTAGAGCGAAATTTTCAGTATTGGAGTTTAACACCTAAGCGTTAGAGTCAAATATGTGCTCTGCGTCATTCTATGATGTCATTCATTACTAGATAGTGAATTTTCAGCCATTACTCATTTTCTTATACAACCTTCCGTACATGTACGTACCTAACAGGCAGTCACTCAGTGTCTACACTAGTGTATGTAAAAAGCATTTTCCTGCGTTCAGTTACGACCGTATTACGGGTAGCCTAAGTATTATCAGGTTCGAAAGCATTTGTTTACTAATGATGTCTTTATTGACAAGTTTCGAGACACAAGAAAAACTTACGAACTCCGCCATTTTAAGTTATTTTGCCATAACTGCTTAATATCTCTCTAAAATACCAATGCAAAATTGCGGATCAGTAAATAAAAGATATTAGAAAAAGAGGTGAATCGTTTTGTGTTACAATCATTAGTTGAAGCTGAGCTTAGGCTGACAAGAATCTTATTGTTATGTTCCTCTTACAAACAAATTTTGATTAACATCACGATTTCACCTATTGTTTCTCCTGGGGGGTCACGCATAACCTTTCTTTACTTCTCAAAAAATTGGTGTCTATGACTCGCTTCCTTTGCTGAATTTTTAATAAGAAAAGTGATCTAATCTTATCACGTGATCTGAGTCTGTTATATAAATGGCGGAAGGTTAATTTATAATCACGCGTATGTTTTCGCTTTTTGATTTTATTTGAAATTGGTATTTTGCACGCAAAATCAAAAAGATCGTATTTGTCGTTTATATTCAATGAATATGAATTCAACGCATCTGAGACTTTTTATACAAGGTATGCTAAAGTTATCTGCTCTTAAATCTTTTATCATAAAACGACAAAAGGCGATACTAAATATATAGTACGTAGTAAGCTACCGTAGTAACTTGCCGGGGTTGTAACGCAATATGCTTTCATGTGACTACACAACGAAATATGATTTAGTTCGTTCGTATTGTTCGATTAAACCACCGTACTCAGGAATGCATAGGGGGTGGATAATTTGCAATACTTTGTAGAGGGAAATCGAAAAGTAAGTGACGTTTTTTTTTGCGTTGCGCTTTTCAATTGCTGTTGAATTAGCGATTTGTTTTTGGAAAGAGCTCGCAGCGTATTGATAGAATAGGAAAAGGGGCTCGTATAAATGTACGTCGAAACTACAAAGAAATCAATTGCAAAATACCGCTGCAAAAATGGCTAGAACTATGATAATTTTATTAAGTCGAGGAAATGGTCTTTCGCAATAAACCTACAACCTCTGCATTCATAAAACGGCTCGTATTCATAAATACTAGCGTGCATGATACTGAGTATGTCTCGCCGTTAAACTTTGACTACCGGTACTGTTGTAACATTTTAGTAAACCTTTTAAAAGGGAGTACAGCATTGAGTAAAAGAGCAAAGTGGTTCATTGTTGAATAAAAGGAAACGTTTTGATATTTATGTCTACGCTAATGTTGGCATAGCAGACTAGCAGCTGCTTCTACTATTTCAAATTAACTACAGTACGAAATTCGGCCATTTTAACTACATATGAACATAATGTATGTAAAACAGCAGCTTTACTTTTCATTAATTAGATTTATTGGACGATAACCTGTGATGTCAGCACTTTGAAACTTCTTGGTCGCTGCTCATTTCTCCTAAACTTTAATTAAGAGCTACTTTGTCGTGTAAACTGGGTCTACAACTTCGCGCTTCTTTGCCAATGGATAGCCTACCTCGCTTAGTCTTCACCGATTTAGTAGAATGCATTCGAACCCAACATTTTGGACTCAACTTATTTCAAATTCAAAACTGAAAATTTGAATTCAAAATATTATTTTCATGGACGACATTTTTTCAACTATAAAAGTTCGAACTAGACCCAGGGCCGGACCCCTTGAAAATGAAAGCGCGATGCTCACGTGGACATATGCATTTTCATTTTCATCGATCGCACATATGCATTTTCATATGCATTTTTCACATATGCATTTTCATATGCATATACATATGCATTTTCATCAGATCGCACATATGCATTTTCATTATCATATGCATTTATTTCACGACTTCGTCTTTACTTTTAGCCAATGTTGCAATCCTCGGACATGCAAGTTTGTGGACGGAGCTGTTTGCGACGCTGGAAACTGTTGTGACAACTGCCAATTTGTCAGATCTGGTACCGAATGCAGGGCCACCAATAATAACGAATGCGAGCTTGCGGAATACTGCTCCGGCGATTCGGCTTACGTAAGTTAAAATGTTGTCTCTTTCTCGTGCAAATATAATCAACTTTTTGTCGTTGCAATATCTTGTCTTTTGAATAGCAGTTTTGCGTTTGCTTTTTTTTTCTTGGCTATAACTAAGGTGTTGTTAGTCTAAAACAGGAATGTCCAACCTGCGGCCCATTTTATGTTTGGATGCGTTCCACTATTGACTCATTAAAATTTTTTTTGGCCAATTTATTAAGTAGTAAGTACAAGAGTCTTCACATAGTTTGATCAAAATACTTTATATTCTTAAAAATCTATATTTGGTTAACAACTTTTTCACAACAATAACTAACTCAATTTTGGAAACGCTTTCTATAACGTTGATCAAATTTGCTACAACTTGAAACACTGCAGCACTTTTTTTGATTTGAAGCACTGTTTGGGCCTGAACTACTGAGAAAAATCTGTTGATAGCTGTTGTAACTGTATGGTGTGTAGCGTAATATCTTTTATTGAGAACAAATTTGTAAAAATCAATAACACATGTTCTCATCTCGAAAATTTTTTGATTTGTCATAAAGCGTACCGTTTGCTCATAAAAATTATTTTAAGTTTTAGGCGTGGATATTGCAGTCGCCTTTGAGTAAAAACCATCTTGCTAAAAGTAAATTACCATTTTTGAAAATTTATTTGCAGTGGTATGCTTTGACGCCGCTAACTTGGCGGTGTCAATTGACGACTTCAACTTTTCGTTGACGCTACCTGATGCGCCGTCAATTTTCAGAAAGTTGACGCTGGGCGTACGATAGGCCATTAAATTTTAGCTGTTTCATCGTCAAGCGTCAATTTTTTAATTACAATCATAGACTCACGCAGGAGGGCCACCGCGCCATGCTCCCTCCCCCTTGGCTCTGGCGTTCAAGAAATTTGCAATAAGATAAATCTAGCTTTTAGTTTACAATTACTCAAATTAATAATGGCTGCAGCATCCTTTCATTTATTTTAGTCAAACTTCTGCTCTCAGACATCGAACGTCGGCTACTGATTTATTTTTGTATTCCGTATTGTCTGTAGTGACTGCACTCACTTACACAGTGTGTCCTCTTTCGATAAAAAAGTGTGCTAAAATGAGTGTTTTTGGTGTAAAAATCGTAAAAACTATTTAGGCGGTTGGAGGCTAACGCCCCCAGGTCCTTGCACCTATATCAAAATCTGGGTGCACCTCTGATTAAAATAGCAATCTTTCGTTTCCCGCAAAAAGAGCAAAATGTTCTTCAAGCTAAAAACAATGCGAATTGCCATCAATGAAGTTTTTTCGTTATATTAAGATATTGTGGTGATTTTGCGGCCCAGTTAAATATTTTAGTTTGCAATGCGGCCCATTTAATTAAAAGGTTGGACATCCCTGGTCTAAAATATGAGTGATAGTACATCATTAATGCTAAATTGACCCACCCGATGTTCTTTAGTGTCCTACTAACGTCTTCAAAGAAGATGGAACGCGGTGTAGTGGAGGCGCAGCAGCCTGTCATGATGGTGTATGCTTAACACATGCAATGCAATGCCAAAGTATCTGGGGTCCTAGTACGTATTTTGATTTTTAATTTTTAACTGTAAGCTAATTTGTGTTTACATATATTCAATATTTGTTTATGCTCCAAAGCGCTTAAACTTACTTTCTTGCAGAGTAACTGAACAGGTTTGCTAATAATATCAGCTCTATTACGTTGACTCAGTACAATCGGATATAGGCCGTTATTTTTTCTTGTTCCAAAGCCTGAGTTTATCTTGCGACTATTTTCTCGTTACTGCGTTTAGCAATATGCAGTGAACACTCAACACTATTTCTGAGGTTTCTCAAATTTGACGTCGGTATTAGTTCAAGAAATTCTCCTGATTACTCCAGGAATGGATTATAAGTTCGTTTACCAAGGATCTATCTGAATAAAATACATTATCGTGATTTGTAAAAATATGGCAACACATTTGTTACATCACGCTTAAGTATGTTATATGCTAAAGTGCATCAAGAACAATTTTAATTGGAATATTTTCGTGAATATTTTTTAGGCGCAAGAAATGGACCAGACACTTGCTATGAAGAGGTTAACTCTAGGGGCACCGATAACGGCAATTGTGGATCGAATAGTCGAGGCCAGTTCATACCATGCTCGCGAGAGTAAGTCATGTACCTGCAATTGCACAAGAGACTTAAAGCGCTACACTGGCGGTTCAACGAAAGAAGGGGATGAGGGCGCTTAAGCCCTACCCCAAATTTTAGCAACGTATATATCAATACCGGAACATTAGTACTGCGATATTTTCAGACGAATGAATCTGCAACATGAGCATTTTTTGACTCATACCCATCACCCCCCACAAACAATCCGTATTCGCACCTTGCCCTTTGTAACTTTCTGTGCCTACATGCGAATGAGCTTGTTAGATATGCCAGTTGTTTAATGAAAGGTTTAAATATCTAGAAAACCTTGCTAAAAGTTTGATTAATTTAATATTGCACTGTTTTTATCTAATAAACTAACTTAAGTGCTGGTACGCTATAAATAATTAAATTACGGTTTTTCAAATTTGAAGTCTGCCATGGCTTTTTACACGCACCCTCATATTTACTGCAGAAGTAATTACTGGTCTGTTAGAAGAAGACTATGTTGCCGCGGTTCGTTTTATCAGAAAAAACATGTTGATTTTGTGATTTCAGTAATGCGAAATGTGGTAAACTAATTTGCGTTGGAGGATCAAGGAGTCCTATGATCAGTGGTTCTAGAACCATATATACAAACAGCTTTTTTAATGGTCGTACCTCTACCTCATGTCGAGTGGTTGGATCCGACCAACAAGCCATTGATGTTGAGGACCCTGGCTTAGTTTTAACTGGTACTATATGCGACACTGGAAAGGTAATTTGTTAATAACTGACAGGGGCGTATTTAGGGGGGGTGACCATTGTGCCACACCCAGTGGCGTAGCTAGAGGTTCTGCCGCCCGGGGAAGTTCAAGAAATTGCCGCCCCCAAATGCAGTGGTGTACCCAGGATTTAGCTAAAAGGGGAGGGAACAAAACCGGGGGTCTGGGGGCTTAGCCACAAATTTTTGCGGTTTTCTCATAAAAAACACTCTTTTTAACACACTGTTATATCGAAAAAAGGCGGCAGTCACCCTTAGCGTAGCCAGGATTTTGGAATGGGGGAGGGGGGGTTGAGATTGACATCACATTTGATTATACGTTGTATACAGGAGCGGATCCAGAAAGTTTTGGTGGGGTACATGTAATTTTGAATTAGGTTGAATGTTAACTAAATGCAAAGACGTTTAAACTCGGAAACGGGCGTAAATAAGCTTTTTGAAAATGGTTCATGTCAGGGGCGTATTCAGAATTTTTTGAGGGAGAGGGCATCAATTTTCGTCACTTTTTTCAAGCGCAGGTTTTTCCGGCAGAGTTATTTTTAAGCAACTTAAGTGCCAAAAACGACTCTAGGGGGTCCGGAGGCATGCTCCCCCGGAAAATTTTTGAAAATTTGCTTACTGCAATGACCATTTTAGTGCTTTTTGAACAATTTTTAAGGAAATTTTGTCATATTTTTGGCCCCTAACTTTGAGTGCTTCACCAATGATGCATTTTGTTCGCACAGTTTCGATTATGTATGACGTCATTTGAGGCTCAATGGGGATGTAACCCCCAAACCTCCCCCCCCCGGGGGCTACGTCCCTGGCAGTCACTATAGACAATGCAAAAACATTTTCGGAGTTTATGTCTGAAAGCAGAAGCTTGGCTAAAATAAGTGAAAGGAGGCTGCAACCGTTATTACTTTGAAAAATTATAGACTGAAAGTTAGGTTTTAACACTTTATTACAGAGCCAAAGGATGGGCCATGGCACCGTGGCCACCCCGTGCGTGCGCCCATGTTACTTGCGTAGTATTGCCTAGAGTGCCTATTGGCCTACTGCATTCGCACGCTGAGTGTGAACGATTCAAATGATGCAAATACGAAGAAAACAGTGCACAATTGTGACGTCATACATTAAAATCAAATCTTTTTTATACTCGCGGGAATACACCAATTAAAACGTAAACGAGATGGCGGGGCCCATTTCCGCAACTTTGCGCCTGGGCACAGGGCAACACAGTGAGATGATTTGCGATTAGCAAATAAGCGATATAGCCAAGTAATAGTTGTTCAAAAGAATGAAGAAAAATAATTACATAAAGCTTATCCAAAATGCCGCCCCCCCCCCCTTGCTACGCCATTGGCCACACCCCTACCCCTTTTGACTTTGCGTTTTAGTAAAAAAAGAAGAAATTGTGACCGAAATAATCTTCAGCTACTTTTGATGACTTTTACAGTTTATAGCCCTCTCCTCTTTTTTAAATTTCTCGCTACGCCCACTGATAACTGAGTATCATTGTCTTACAGTAAAATAAGGTTGACATTAATCATTACAGTGAACTGTTTCTTCTCAGTGCAGAGTGTTCACGCTGAAATTTACTCAGAACGATGTAGGCTAACGACACCGTATTTGCCGTGAAGATTATTTTAAAATTTGGTAATACTTGTAGGCTGCCAGTACAGCAAACCAATTCGCTCTTGAAAAGCGAGATTGTTGTAAGCATTATGTTTGTGCAATGGTCTATGCCAGCACTAAGGTTGCATTGTGTGGGTCGAAGTAGCGGTTGTTATTTCAAATCTTGTAGGCCTAGCTCATATCTGATCAAACTTAGCTAAAAAAAACTGTAGATGGTTATGTACTTCCTACGACTGATTTTGAACCCACTCATGTAACTTCGATTTGATATTTTTGAAGGCTTGCCAGAACGGAGTGTGTGAAGACCTGCCCAGTTTAACCTGCACGGCTTCATGCAATGGCAACGGGGTAAGTAAGCTAAAATTTGTTTTGAATGCAGTGAAGCTTTATGATTTTTTGAATGCGCTTTATTTTATAAGATTTGTAACAACCTGGGACACTGTCATTGTGATGTTGGATATGCTCCCCCTTTCTGTCGCACCGAAGGTAGAGGCGGCAGTGTCGACAGTGGGCCAATACGTAAGTTGCTTAGTTTAAGCTCATTCTTGTTTCTTCAGCTAAATGTTGATCTAAACAGGGCCATCTAGAGTTCCCATCACCACTAGACGTCCACTACCGAGACCAACCACACCAAGAAGAATCCCTGTACCTAGACCAACCACTCCTAGAACGCCAAGACCAACCCCCCCTAGAAGGCCTGCACCAACTCCCCCTAGAAGGCCAGCACCAACTCCCCCCAGAAGGCCTGCACCAACTCCCCCCAGAAGGCCTGCACCAACTCCCCCCAGAAGGCCTGCACCAACTCCCCCCAGAAGGCCACCTAGGCAAACAACCACAGCCAGAAGCTTCCCACCATTTGTACCTAGAATTCCATTTGTGCCTCGTCGTCCAACCACCCCTAGAAATAACCCAAATTCTCCCACCAGCACTACAAAACCTCTTGATGCTTCTACTGCTAAAATCTCTGACGTTGAACCTACTAACAGTAAGAGCATTTTGGAATACGCATGTTCTTTTTTTCACATTTTTTTCAAAACGCATCGAACGCATTCTCTTTTCAGTTAAAAAAAGTCACTTTTGCCATACCGTATCAAATTTGTATACGTTTTGATTTCTTCAATGTTTTTAATAGTTAAATTTGAAATTTGCTTTTATTCAATATCTTTTTGCATGATAAGCTTAGTTGCCTCTGATCTAATCGAGAGGAAAGGTTTTGGCTTGAAGAGCAAAACTTTCAAAAAAAAGCGAACAAAATGTTTTATACCTTCCCTGCTTCGCCTATATGTCTATGCAAGCGTACCGCACAGCATGCTATGGCATCAACATATGACTAAAACAAATTTCAGAATCAACGTAGGCAATGTTTAATAAGGCTAGCTTAATCACATAATCACTTGTATACAGAAATATCCAACTGTGTCTCTCAAAAATTTGCTGCTATAAAAGTTTATAATGTGAATGCAATATTGAAAAATGTCACGTTTATTTTTGGATGGGAATGTTGTGTACATTTTTCATAAGTTGCTATTTTAGTCTGAGTAGCGTCAAAGTCTATTGAAAGTCTAAGCAATGAATGTAAATAAATACGCAAACTCATGCTTACCAAATAGCGATCATGCTCTAATATATATTTCAATAGTTTGTAATCTATATTTTACAGCCCAATCACCTGTTGCCATAATAGTAGCTGTAATCCTTGTTGTGCTACTGCTGATAGTGGTTGGAGCCCTCTTTGTGTGGTGCAGATATTATGGAGGGAGAAGTCGCGTAGAAGCGTGGAGAAAAAAGAGGTTAGTCGATTGTTACACAAATCACACAAACAACCTGCAACATTTACTTGTGTTAAAGAATTATTTTTTAGTTTGTTTGTTTTTGGTATGGCCATGTATACCTTGCAGTCATGTGCCTACAAGCTTTCATGTCATTTCGTGTCACCCTTTCACAATTCTTGATATCAGTCAGACTGAGCCGGCTTGACATGAAAGCAATCTTTTAAAGGGGAACTGAAGAACAAAACTTTTTTTTCAGATATGGCGTTAAAAATTACACTGAGTTCTACACTGACTGCAGAAATTTTCAATCATTTTTAATTAACCAGAAATTAAACGTTAAACTTGTGATGATGACGTCATCGAAGTCTTACGTTCCGCACCACTGCACGCACGCAACTACGCAAACCTTACCGCTGTCTGTAATCCACGCGTTTTTCAATGACGTCATCATCACAAGTTTAACGTTTAATTTCTGGTTAATTAAAAATGATTGAAAATTTCTGCAGTCAGGACACCACTCAGTGTAATTTTTAACGCCATTTCTGAAAAAACAGTTTTGCTCTTCAGTTCCCCTAAGGAAGTAAATCTTTTGGTATGTTTTTCAAATTCCCTAGGATACAATGCTTGGTCCAGGTATCGAACTTAGAGCTAGTTACCATTTTTGCTTAAGCGTGTGAGATATCGATGCTTTTATAACTGCAAATTTCCCACAAATGACCTTTCGACAAATCAAATGACAAATGACATTTCCCAGTTAATCGCTGTGGCTTTTCGAGTTAACACACTAACTAGTAAGTGGACCATATGCAATAAAACCATGCGATGCGCGTACTGACATATTTATTCCGCATTTTTTCGCCGTACTTTTGTCACCTACGGCGACATTATTTAGTGAACACCGGCAAAAATGACGTCAGAGTATATCTGAATATTTATGCTACCCTCAAATGACATTTGTGGTAAAACTTTGTTGCGAAACAATCACAATATTCACAAAGCTTTTTTGCATTGAGGTTTTCTACGATACTCTGTTGGTATGATAGTTGTGTTCCGATGTTTTCCAGCAAAACACTCTATATTCATTTTACTGTTGCATATGTATGATAATGCATTTCGTCGTGTAAAGCGCTTATAAGATATTTAAAGATACGTTGTTTCATAATTGTACTTGTGGTTATTTTTGAATGTAAATCACAGGGCCCACGAACGCAACGGTCGTCCATCAGGCCATAACTTTGAGCCTGTAGCTACAGAGTAAGATAGATAGTGGTGTGGCTGAATACTAATTTGTGCTTCTGTAGAAAATTCTAGTTTTTGAATTCTGTACTTACTAACATTGGACTACTTTTAAAATTATTTGCTATCATTAAGATCGGATTTAAGCCAAAGACTTCTATTAAATTTTTAAGGTTTCCTTTGCCCTTGGTTGGATCAAGCTGTAACGGCAAAATTTTATTAAAAATTACCGTATTGGTAAGAAAGTGAAGTGTTCTGCCTCACGGGTTGTATGCCTTGTTTTTAAGCACACTTGGCATTATGGCAAATCCGGTCTTTTTTTGCCACTAACATTTTGCTGCTACTTGAGCTTTCCTCTACGCGTAGACCAACTGTAGCTTCAAAAAGTTATCTTCCTGAGTACCTTTAATGGGTCAGGTGTAGCCTACCCTTGCATAAATAAGAGCAGATATGTTTTAGAGTAGTGATGTACCGATACCAAAATTTTGCCCGATTCCGATACCGAAAAAAATTATCGATACCGATCCGATTCCCGATTCCTATCTAATGTAATGTAATACCTTAACGTAACACTGAATTTATAAAAACTGTCACGCAATGTTGCTGCTTGTTCAAATTCACCATGCAAAGATTGGTGTCGTGAAAATATTTAGCTGAGGGTAGACTAATGCAACAAGGGTGTGACATGGATCAAAGATTTTATATTATATAGAAATAATATCCATAATTCCTTGGTCATACTGCTTACTAGGATGTTTCTAACTTCAGCCTACCATACACAAAATCGTATAGTCAGTAAAATACAATTTTTAAAATCAAACCCTTTCTACTCGCTTTATTGATTTTTTGAATCAGCACAAAATATACCAATATTATTGCAAATTCCATAATTTTGAATTTCAGGTTGGTGATATGCCAAAGCAACCGATCTGAAAAAGTTAGCCTAAATACCACATGCTATTTAAGCTCATTTTTTCAGAATGTTTTTTTTTGCATATCAGATAATCTTACTACATTGCTGACTCAAAAGCAACTTCAAGTTTGGCAATCCCAGTTGGCAAATATTGTTGATTTTAACCACTAAACTTCAACTAATAAATTTTGCAGTTGGTCTTGTGTTAGGATACATAGCCTACTAACTTTCTAAATTGTTTTTGAATGTTTGTTGCTAGTTACTTCCATTTTCATTATCAAATCGGTTTTAAAAGAATCGGTATCGGATCGGTAATTACAGGCATTTTTACCGATCCGATACCGATGCCGAGACCCCAAAAAACACCGATTATACCGATTCCCGATACCATTGCCGATTAATTGGTACATCACTATTTTAAAGCAAACGTTGAACACTGATACTTCAATTTAAATTTGCTCAATTATATTGCTTTTGAAATTGCACACTAATGAGTTTTTGAGCTGTTGCCTCGCTTGCACTGCATGACTTTTAAACGTTGGTAAGCAAAATTTTCGATTGTAACTTACAGTAATTCTCAAACCAATCGGCTATATGTTAACGATTGTAGATCCAAGTTCCTGTAGCATACTTCATATCACTTTCGCGCCCTAAAAGTTTAAATCAATCACAGATCTGCTGCTAGTTTTTTTTTTGTAGCCTGAATATTTTTCGCAGTGCTTGAAGTGTGTTAAGGCTGGTTTGCACGAAAAGCCAGAGGAGCCAAGCAACATGATGTTACAAAAGAATAAACTAAACATGGCATTGCTCCCCGTTGGTTTTCATGTAAACCCACTCATTCTTATTCGCGTTGATGCGGGGTGTCTGGTTGCTGTGAACGTTGTGATATTGTGGCAGTATACAACTTCGGATTGCTGGTTTTGCACAGCACTGTAAAATTTTACAGCAGTTTAACATGTTCTTGTTTACAGGGACAATACGTCAAACGTTACTGTAAACCACACTAGGCCTACTTCCACCAATGAATTGCATAGACAACCTATTTCAATTTCCCGTGAAAATCTAATTGATTCAAACTCGACATCTTATTTTCCCTCGAACACCACACCACATCATGGGTATCATGCAAACAACGGTGAGATTTGTTTTTGCTATGACTTAAGGGCTCAATAATATTATAATTCTTTATAGGCTATATGCACTCCTTAGTCCTTGGTTACTGATTAATGTGGATTAAATATAATTGATCATACCACAGTCTGTTTATCACAGAGTGTGGCATGATTACTTAGATTGGCTATATTTTTTGATCATATTGCACAGAAAATATGCTTATTTGGAAACTTGAAAAAATTAGCCCGAAATAAGAAATATGAGAAGAGCAACAAGTTACATCACTTGGTAATCCGCATAATTTACCCTAGTATGGTCTATTGTTCTGACAAGATCTTAACATGAAATCACAAGCCTGGGTGATGCGATTTTAGTCAATTTCAAAAGACACAAAAATGGTGACATCAAAAAAGGTGGTTCTAACAATGACGCGATTCACATTCTTTTCCATTATATAAACCTGATATACTGTAAGCACATATGGCGCATGCCGTTGTGACGCGAAGAAATATTGTAGGACGGTAGTGATTCATTTGGCTTGATCTTTTCTTGAAGATGAACTTCATTTAAAAATTGGTTTAATTGCTACCAACTTTGTCTAGAAATTGGATTAATTAACTCTACATACCTTTAATGTTTGTGCAGCACTCTCATTAAGGAAAAATGCGATTTTCAATAAATACCGTCTGAAATGAATGTGTATCATCTACAATTAATGTCGATTTTTTTTCTTTTTCAGCATCTTACGATGCAGGAAACTCCCCAGCAGTTCCCTCCTATCAACCACCTCCATATACACCGACTGCGCCACCCCCTGTTAACACATACAACTCAGCTTCGGTTCATTCACAGCATGCTGCTTCTGTTAACCCCTATCACAACCCCGCACCTCCAAAATATCCTCCTTCAAAACCTCCTGTTACTCCCAGCACTAAACCACCAGGTCCACCACCACAAAAACCTTCATCGCCCCCAAAGCCGTTTTCAAAGTCTTCCCCTCCGGTTAAACCAGCTGTAAAACCTTATACACCTAATAAACCAGTTGTAAAACCAGCGCCTCCTTCGAAACCAGCCTTGAAGCCAACAACACCAGCACAAGCAGTTAGGTCAGCTCCACCGCCACCTAGTGCAAAATATGGAGGTAGAAATGTGGTAAGTACGATTTGTAAATGAGATAAATTTACTTTATTGACCTAAAACAATTGTTGATGCCACCTACAGACAAATTTAGTTTGAAAACCTACAATCGGATTTGCAAACCAAGAGCAGCTTTTTATTATTTCGAGGGTTTAAGTTGACTTTTCCTGTTTAACTTTTCGACTTAATTAGAGCCGCTTACTCTATACTGTCTCTCCTGTATTCTCCAATACCTGCACAAAATTTGCGCTAAAATTTAATCGCTCAAATTTTTTATTCTTTTGCAGACATCCAAACCGCCTCCTGTTTTACCTACTAAACCGAATTTGAAACCTGCGTCAGGATCGCGGCCACAAATCTTCTCCCCAACTTCCTCCGGAAATTCAGACGTATCTCATCTATCTGTGGCTGAAAGAGCAAGAAGGTTGAATGGCTATTGAGGACTATTCAGAATTTTTTCTATATTTTGCGTGTTGAACAGCCTTTCAAGTATTTTTCTTCATATCACTGCACTTACGTTGCAGCGCATATGCACTTTTCTTTTATGTTGTTTGTTTCATCCTTCGTTTTTGTACTTTTTTACTTTTGCTATGCATAATACTTAAGCACTAACTTGTGAACTTTAAAAATCATAACCTGCACTTCTTCGTGCTCATTATGACACGTAAATCAGAGTATACTCAGGCTAGGTTTATAGTCAAAATGCTGGTGTAAGCAAATTTGATTGCAAGTTGCTGTTTATTTATATGTTGCGTTCTTTTGTAAATTATCAGGCAAATAAAACGAAATTTCGCAATTACAAGTGACTTTGTCACTATAAAATCCATTGTATATTCTTGAAGAAATGATATTGGTTTTACTTACCCTATTTATGTTAGCGAATGGCTATAGCTAATATAGTTTATAGTACAAACCACAAAAAATGTATAAATGAATAATTAATTTTAACAATGAACAGAGTAATGACGATCAGAATGCTAACAGGAAGACTTATCTCCGAGTGATGGAAAATGTTTCTATTCAACTTTTAAAAAGGTGTTCTTAAAACGGTGGAGCTTTGTCCTCACAAAGTATTGTCTTCACAAAGTATTCAGCAGCGACTGATCCTTAATTGCTTTAAAATTCTTGATTTTTTTGTAGTGATATAACAACACTTATGCAGTAGTCGAAGCCTGCGCGTTTGACCAGCGTGTCGTGTACGTTTTTGTTTTAAAAGGGTTTTACATTATGTCTATTTCATCGTTACAATACTTTTTTGCGATTTTTCTTGCATATTTTGCATTTTTCTTCATAACTTTTCGGACTTTCAATTGTGTCGAGTAATTTTTTTTTGCTCTCAAAGCATTCAAGAAACGTGGTGAATAGTGATAACATCGATTTTGCATCTGTCACAAATTCACCAGTTAATACTCTTGCAACCGTTTGTGTCTTCGAACAAACAACACTTATTTTGCGTTTCACAATATTTTACCGCTATTTTTTGTTTTGCTGGTTTGGTTGAAGTGCTCATGGTTCTCTATCGATTACGTAATAAAAAAATTCTAAAAGCGAGACTGCAAAGCAGGGACCTTTCAAAATTTGCTGTTGCCTTTGGCAAGTCTCTGAGAATGATGCCATCAATTTGCCCTCCAAAAAAGTTTTTTCACTCCTATCTGCTCCCCAGGGCTCTCCTCTCCTGCAAGGCCAAAAGATGACCTATTGGAGGGAATACAAAAGTGCAACCTTAACTGGGCATCAGCGTATTCAGATTGAGGAAAAATACAGCTTGATGCACAAGCTCCCATACATTTTTAGCTATATGTGATCGTTACTTCGTAAAGCACTGTGCTGCTTGCTTTCGTAAGTGTTGTTCTACACTGAAGACCAGCGGAAGAGAGTAATCGACAAAAGGTTGAAATCTAACACACGTCTTTGCTGAAATGAAATATTCTTTCAAGTTAAATAATTAAAAACGCAATGAACAACTAACGGTAGGATAATATCCCTACCAAGCACAACACTTCTGTAACACTCAACGTCAATAAAGTTGCGAGGTACAGCAATTAAAATACAGCTTGCTGCTCAAGCTCCCGTAATTTTTCGGCCATATGTGATCTTTACTTCGTAATGCATTGTTCTGCTTGCTTTCGTTTGGTAGGCCTATGTCAATGTCATCATCAGACATACATCGATACGTCATCTCGATATCTGAGCACCAAAGTCAGGGAACATCTTAATTTCAGCAGCAATTGAAAAAGCTTAATCAAAGACGACATAAATTCGTGCAATATCTGCTCGGAAACTAAGTTTGGATTGAACTCATTCAAGATCATTTGAAAATGCCGTTCTGAATACGATTCAAGAATTTATGAAGCGTTATAAATAAAAAGATTTTTCGCCTAGTCTTAATCGCCAACTTTAAGCTAGCGGCGCATTCTTTTTCTTACTAGTAATCAAAATTTTTGCAAATTGAATGGGCTTACTAGCCTACAGTGTATTCATTTTTCTCATCATATTAGGTCAATATAGGTCAATACTTGTTTAATATCGTAATAATTGTTTAAAGATGGGAATACAATAAATATGGGACGAAAAAAGTTTAAGGAGGAAAAATAAAGCCGCTGTAAATCTCAAAGCTGTTCTGAGATTTACAGCGGCTTTATGTTTCCTTTTTAAAGTTTTTGTCATAATTACTGTTCCTAAACCATTGTATTGGTCAGTGATGCAGGTCTCGAGACCGATTTCTTGTGGTCTTGGTCTCTATCTCGAATCTAGACTCGTGGTCTTGGTCTCGAGTCGGTACGGTATTAAGAGGCGTCGTGCCATTGAGGCCCGGGAGGGAGGCAGGCCTCCCAAATTTTCTGATATGTGTTACTTTTTATAATTTAAAAAATTGAAAATTAAAAAATAAAAAATTTAATCAGTGCCGTTTCGCTTTCATCCTTCAAATTAACCCCATACTCCCCCTTTCTTATAACTTAGACATATTTTTTGATGAAAATGCTATTACCTAAGCACATTTAACAAAACGAAGACTTGCACGGAAAATTTAAATAATTACTTCAAAACACAACTAAAAACAGTGATTCCCTTCATAATGTTCTTGAAATAAACCTTTTCATAAAAACTTTTACCAAGTTGCAAAGCAAAACTGCGTTCAGGACTTATAAGCTTATAACGTAAACTTCTCAAATTTTTACGGAGACCTATAAAAGCGAATTACGTAAGTTTGACCATAATTTCCAACTTAACATTGTTTTTAGAACTCGTGGTACACGTGTATGGAACCCTAGAACATTTCCGTTACCTGTTGAACAGCATAACCACCTCTTTAATACGTGAATTGTCTCCCAAAGTCTCAAAAAGACTGAAAGTTTTATTACGCATAACGCACGTATGAATTATTTCCCAGCATTCTCCAAAATTACGTTTTGTCATTAGCCCTATATCACCAGTTTTAAACTCTATCAAAAGGCACAAAAAATAGAATTACAACTAGTGCATCAAAACACAAAACTTTGTTTAGAACTTGTAGTAAACGAATAAAGCTGACCGCATTTTGAAATTTTTGCAGCTTTTTTAAGAAAGATTGTAACAGTTATTGCTTTTGCATGTTTGATAACGCAAGAGTTGAATTTTATTCGCCTCGTTTCTTGTTGTAAGATTCGAAATTTTCTACTTGTTTACGCAAAAATTCTCACGTGTTTTCTAAAGAATCTTGCAAATAATGTTCTCAAAAAATGACTAATGGTAATAAATTCAAAAACATGCATCAAATAAGCACGTAAAATTTTATTCAAAACTTTTGTGTGGAGGTTTTTAGAACTTGTGATAAACGTATTCGCATAAAGTTGACCATGTTTTTGAAATTTTGGTACCTTTTTTTAGGAAAAATTGGATGTCTTCTGAATGTTTTATATCGCAAACGTATTCTTTGAATACCCACCGTCGTACATAAAAATCAAAACTTTACAGTCATTAGCAAAAGTTTAAGACCAGTCTTTCAGATTTAAGGTATTTGTAGATTTTATCATTATTATCGCATAGTGCAGTTTTATATGACGCAATATCCTAATGAAATTGCATCAGCCATCTGTCCATCACCAACACATGGGTTGTTTTCACGAAGAACCTATTTTACTTCATTTCGATTGGTTTTACAGCGTAATCAGTTGTGTACTAGCTGCTGTTTCAGTTCTTGAAAATGGGCAAAAAATCTTCTCTTTCCGAGACTAAAAGAGCCCAAATTGTGGTTTTAAGTGAAGAAGGCTACTCTGAACGAGAAATCAGTGCGAAGATGCAGTGCAGCAAGACTGCTGTGCACACAGCCCTTAAAAATTTCAATAATTACGGGAGTTACAAAGACTTGAAGAGAAGTGGGAGACCCAAAAAAACATCCCCTAGAGATGATCTGACAATAAAGCGAATTGCTGTACGTTCCCCAACAAGTTCTTTGAAGAAAATTCGTGCTGCGCTGCTTGGGAAAGGGACAGACGTTCACATCACCACAGTTTCTCGGCGTTTGAGGTTTAACTTTGGTCTTAAATCATATAAGCCAGCTCGCAAACCCAGGCTCACTCCTCTTATGAAATCAAAGCGTCTGGCATTTGCAAAAGAACATGCAGCATGGACATCTGAAGACTGATCTAAGATCATGTTTTCCGATGAGTGTACTCTACAGCAGTTTGTGGTGAGAAAAAAGAACGTTAGAAGGCCTGTGGGTAAAAGGTTTGAGGAAAGATACACAGTTTCAACAATGAAACACCCACCGAGTCAAATGGTCTGGGGGGCATTTTCCAGGTCTGGTACTGCTGGATTGTATTTTTTGCCCCCAGGAAGTACAATGAACGGTTCCAGGTATGTGGATTTGCTAAAAGAAAAACTTGAAATGCATATGAATATTCATCAGTGCACAGTTTTCATGCACGACGGTGCTCCGTGTCATCGCTCGAAGATTGTGAAACAATTCCTTTCAGAAAAAAATGTGGCAACACTGGGCTGGCCTGGAAACAGCCCAGATTTAAACCCAATCGAGAATCTTTGGGAAATACTCAAAAACAAGGTTGCAGAAAAACAACCTTCAAGTGCTGGAGCATTAAACCATGCTATAAAAGAGGTATGGGTCAAAGAAATTTCAAGAGACTATTGTGAGAAACTGATATGCAGTATGCCAAAACGAATCCAGGCGGTGATAAAGAACAAAGGAGGACACACAAAGTACTAAAATTGCGTGTTACTGTTTTACAATTTGTAATTTGAGCATTCACAATGTGTTATACTAAATTTACGAGCAAAATATACCAGCAGTGGCAGTAATTTGTATTCTGGAGAGGATAGACAGCAAAAATACATAATTTCTGATAACTGGTCTTAAACTTTTGCTAATGACTGTATTTGAATCACAATTTTATCAGTGTCGAGAATCACTGCTTTTGTCTATATTTTTTATTAATTTTTATTCGTTCCTACACTTGTTGTCGTAAACCAACTGTTTAATCCACCTGTCGTAAACCATTTGTCGTAAACCGCCGGTCGTAAACCACTTGTCGTAAACCACCTGTCGTAAACCATCAGTTTAATTCTCACAAACGTTTAAATTATATCTTACAAAACATGAATAGTACGAGTTAACATACTTTTAATATGCAGTCTTTTGTGTGGTCAACTCGGTTTATGGATCAAAAAAATTTTCAGTTTAGGAAAGCGTTTTACTGTATTTCTTGCGTAAGATTTTAGTTTCAGCTTTTCATTCGTCAACGGTTTCAGATATCTGTCTCAACTTTTCCATTGTTTTTTGCAAGTTTTTCATAAACTTGCATGTTTGCGAATTAATTGTTCAAAGCGGTGTCTGAACTTGTTCATTCTTTTTGCTTTTAGTTTTTTCATTGACTCGGTGGTAGTAGCCATCATTTCGGTTTGTGCCTAGGGGTTACTACGGTACGGTTCGGTACGTAATTACGGTATGGTACGGTCAGATTTTGGCAAAAAGTACGGTGCGGTCGGGAAATACGGTATTATATATTCCGTACTGTACACTTTCCGTACTCCAGTAACGCACGCTTTGCACATTTGCTTCCACGTACTGCGCTTTCCTTCTTCTTATGACTTTACGCCGTCAGTTGCGCTCGCCGCTCACGCTCACCACGAGTCACCTCTCACAATTTTAAGTAACAATGTCGTGAACAAGCTAAATTGTTATGTCATAATTACAATTCGATTGTTCAATAACAATCCCGGGTATAGTGAAGCCCAGAGCCGGATTAAAGGGGGGGGGGGGCTATGGGGGCTATAGCCCCGGGGTCCCCCGAGAAAGTGGGCCCGGCGATCAGTGATAAAAAGTTTGTCAATGGCATCCTCAAAAATAAGACCCCTTCGGTTTCAAATTTATTCTAATGAAGTATGAAAAGTTCAGATGGCCATTGAATCACTTCTGCATGTTATGGTGATTTTTTGAAATTTTAGCAATTGATATCAGTAAGTGGCAGCCCTGCAAAAGTTTTAATGCAGCGTTTCGGCGAAGCATTTGAAGAAAGGTTATTCTTTACACTAGTTCTGCTTCACATACTGTATATTTTTTCACAGTTTTTTTTTTACCATTACTCAGTGGCGTAGCGGGGGGAAAGAGGACCCCTTTTTTCCTCGTGAAGGTATTCTTCAGAAAAGAAACCCTTTTTCCTTGATGATTTGCCTAAATCCGGGTACAGCACCCCCTTAAATTTTTCACTGGCCACGTCGCTGTCATTACTTATCCGGCTTGAAGAGTCTAGCCGCCGAAGTGGTCCGGTGGATAAGCTATGCTATTCGCTACTTAATTGGTAGCCAGCACATAAAGTATTGTAAGTGTATTACCACTACAGACGTTTGTCCCTTCTGTTTTTATAATAGTATAGCGAATATGTCATTATTTTAGCTGTAGCGTGTAGCGAATATGCCATCATTTTAGCTGTTTCTGCTAAAGTGCATTAGATTCATTTTTGCATGCCTTGGCAACCAGGAATTCATTTTAGATATAATAATATAACTGAGGTTATTTTCGAATTATATTGAACTGAAAATTCAACAACAATTGAGGGAGACTGCGAAGTGAACTTGCGCTCTCCTCCATTGAGCCTCAAATGACATCATAGATACTTTTTTTTCTGATATTTATTTCGAAGTGCTCGATGCTTTGTCAGTGATAATCTGGTTTTGTAATTGCCATAATAACAAGAATTACGCAGCGTTGTTTCCTGAATTTTGTTCTTTTCCGTTATGCTCATGAAAGCAATGACGCAATTTTATAAGCAGAACAGTGCCGCTCTTATACATGCAACTGCCCTCAGCCCCTCAGATCTTCCGTATAAAAACGGCCAATCGATTTCAAGCAAAAATGATGTACGAACTGAAGCTCAAAAAATAACTAAATTACTAACATTTGAATATCGTTTTTCCACTTTTATCAGAAAGCGTTCCTTTGACTTCCTTATAACAATCGTGCCTTAACTGCCTTCGCTATATCTGGTTTAAAATATCTTTCTTAAAATTTGAGGCCATCTTTTGTTATTATACAACATTCCCCCACCAGCCATTTTCAACAACGTTTTGGATGAATATAATTTTTTATAAATTCGAACCTACACATAATAATATGCCATAGTCGCTTTAAGCACGCATAATCGAAACTGTGCGGACAAAATGCATCATAATTGGTGAAGCACTCAAAGTTAGAGGCCAAAAATGTGACAAACTTTTCTTAAAAATTGTTCAAAAAGCATTAAAATGGCCATTGCAGTATGAAAATTTTCAAAAATTTTCCGGGAAAGCATGTCCCCGGACCCCCCAAGAGTCGTTTTTGTTACTTCGGCTAAGTTGCTTAAATTAAATCTGTCGAAAAAACTATGCTTGAAAAGTGATGAAAATTGGTGCCCCCTTCCTGAAAAAATTCTGAATACGCCCCTGACACGACTAAATTTTCAAAAATCTTAATTACGCCCGTTTCCGAGTTTAAACGTTTTTGCATTTGGTTAACATTCAAACTGATTCAAAAATGCATCTACCCCACCAAAACTTTGTGGATCCGCTTCTGCATACAACGTATGGTCAAATGTGATGTCATTCTCAAACCCCCCTTTCATGGCAAAATCCTGTATACGCTGGTGGATCTTTACTAGTCAGAATTGTTGATTTTTATTTTTTTTTTTAAGCTCATCAGTGTTATTTTCGATCAAGCTCAGCGAAATTTGATTTTTTTCAGTTCAAAAACTTTAAATTTTCAAATTCGAGTTTTGCGAAAAATATCTTTCAGGTTTGAATTTGCAGCCTGATACGTAGGTTGGTGTATTTGAGAGCATTAAAAAGCAAAGCACGGGGCCTAATGTGTAAATCGAGTCTCTTAAGACAGCTGCTTACATGAGTGTGCCACCCTAGAAAAGATCGTCAAATGGCGTCCTCTAAAAAAGTTCGATACTAACGTCAAAATCAGATCTGCAAAAAGCATGGGGGCCTCCCGGAAAATTAGCCCCGCGCGGGGCCCCCCTAGGCCTTAATACGGCCCTAGTGAAGCCAGTTTATGATGAAGTTCTAATAAACGAAATTGTGCCAATCTATGGAAAAAACGATAATTATCGTAAAAGGAGGAAGCAGTAAAACAAAATACGAATCTACAAATAGTTATTAGCTAATAGCCTACAAAGCCTACCTTTTTTGAGAGAACAAAGCTTTTTAGTGGAGGGGTGAGACGTCATATTTTTGCAGGCCTTTAGCCTGTGGGCCTTTGCTGCAACTATTGTTCTTTGATTTATTGTTTTGATGTTTGAATACCCATGCTATGTTTAATATATTCATTGAGGTATTAAAACTCTTGATTTCGTCTGGTACAGTATGTAACCAGGAAGGGTACTGGGACACCCCCACCTCCCTGGTCGGATGAAGAACTTTTTTAGACGTTGCCACCTAAGGGCAAACGAAAATGGGTCTCCTCGGTCATTGGCTATCAAACTGGCCCTGCCCCCAAAGTTTTCGCTTTTTTCTCTACTGGTATGGAGGATAACCAATAAAGTTTTGTAGCCTATAAAAGCAAAGTTTTGTTCAACAGCTAAAGAAGAAGGACGATAAATCTGGACTTTGACATAGCTTTTACAGCTCAGATGGCCGAGTGGTAACTGTGTTCGCCTCGGGGGCTGCAGTATAGACTGGGGTTTCATTACGAGTCGAGTCAAACCAATGACTCTAAAATTGGTATTCACAGCTTCCCTGCTTGACGCTTAGCATTAAAGGGACAGTGTGAAGGACAAGCCGGCAAGTTTACGTATTGTGCCGTTTGGAAAGACACTTAACGGGATTAACCAATCTTGGTGTGGTAGACAGATGGCTGGCAACTCCTAAGCGAGCTCGCATAGCGCATTGATCGCTTTCTCGTAACAGGAGGATAAATATGCAACTAAATATAAAAAAATGCGATGGCAAAAGTTTTCTGCTGAATTTTTTCTGACGTAAGTTGGTTGAAAAAATGTAGTACGGAAAGGTACGGTATTACGGTACAGAAAAAGTTTCGTACCGTATTGTTACGTACGGTATTTTTGCGAGGTACGAAATTACGGTACGGTATATTTTTAGAGGATTACACTAGGGAAAATAATTCCGTACCGTACCGTAGATACCCTTTGGTTTGTTCTAAATAACATCGCGCAAGTGTTGTCGCAAGAGGTCGCTCGGGATCAATCGAAGCACACTAGAATCAGTTGCACTAGTCGGTATTTTAAATATAATGTAGACCAGGGGTGGGTAACCTGCGGCCCGCGGGCCACATGCAGCCCGCTTAAGTTTTGAATGTGGCCCGCGTCAAAACTTTGTTCAGCGTACAACAAAACTGGTAGAATAGAAAACATGAAAATTCCTTAAAAATTGTTTCACATTCAACTACATACTGTTTCCATGACAAAAAAACGCGCAAAAGTCTCTAATTTTTGTGGAAAACGCAACTCAGCATGAATGTTTTGTAAATTTGCTACGAAATATTGCGAATTTTAGGACAAAACTTACAAATTAAAGAGAAAATGCGGCCCGCTTTGCTTTGCCGGTTCCCCACCCCTGCTGTAAACAAATGAAAAATCCAGAATTACAACAAGTAAAACGTAGACATTCAAAAAAATTAGAAAATATTATAGCAGATGATTCGACATTATTACTATTAGAGTGTATGATCGATGGAATTAAGTTTGCTGGGGTACCTCAAGTGTTTTTGGGTAGCTCTCGACTGTTTGTTTTGCGAAACTTCTGAAAAACTGAGGACCTGACTGATTTATCTCGGTATCAGTTTTCAGCTACTAAGTACTGTAGTTGAAGAGCAAAAACGGTGTTTACAAAGGAATAATTTACCATAATTCACCACGTACTGTGCCGGCGGCCGAGAAATGGTTCTTATACTACTACTGCTGCTATACCTACGAACCTCAAAATCTGAGGGTGCAATTGTGCACCTTTTGACATAGCAAAAACAATTATTACATTGTGCGTCAAAGACCAAAAAATGCTCGGTCTCGAGACCATCTTTAAAAGAACGAAAGCAATACCGCCAGAGGCGTCGCGGAGCCAAAAACTTTTCGAGGGGTCCGAGTAACAACTTAAACAGATACTGATCAAAACTTTTTTGGTGGTACAGAGTTTTAAAACAGATTTAAAAAGCGCCGAAAACATCTTTTAAATGTAGGTAGTCTTGATAAAGACTGTTAAATATTGTGCGATTTTGGAGTATTCGTTTTAGCGCTTAGCTGAGTTTCCAACCCAAGACGTAACGCCCTCGATGTTAATGTATTTTGTTCGCAAGATTTAATCACAAGACACTATCACGTGTTTGTTGGTCGCCTTTTTCTTTGATTAATTTCAACATTGTTTGTCGCGCTTGTTTTTCAAAGTGTAACGCAGTTGCATTGGAGATTGCGCAGAGTATTTTGTAAGCAGTAAATACTGCAGCGTTTGACAGCACTGTTAGAACCCATATTTTCGTTACGTTTATCAGTTGATCAAGAACATAAATGTAGAGCTTAATGAATAAGATGCAAGTATACTTTTGTGGTTATTATTTTGCAGATTTGTTAAGTTTTTAAAAGCACTTTAAGTAACGCAGTTTTTGTATATTCTGAGCCGTTGGCCAACGCTACGAAAAGGTTAAAGAGTGGTTTAATATTCAAGGTATGTTTATGTTTTTTCACTTGTATTTGGCACTCTCGTAGTTCGTGTGCTAAGAGATTTATGTTTATTTTAGAGCACTTTTACTTGGCAACGCTTTCCGTTTGATCTTGACTGTTGGGCTCAAAATTGCTGGTATGTTTGAATTTTTTAATGTTTCAGATTTTTTTTGTTACACTTGGAGCCCAGCTTATGCGTAATTATTTTTTAATAGAAACCGCATTTACACATCGAAAATTCGTGTTTCCCCCTCTCGAGAAGAACGGACAAGCGCATGTGGCTATCGCTACAAAGACTGTTTATGAACCAAACATTTTTGTCTCGCTCTCTTCAGGGTTCAACGCAAGAGTAAAGTGAGAAGGAAGAGGTGGTCGGTCTATGTATTATCATCAGCTTCATCGAAAAATCTGCTACAAAAAAGGAAAAGAGCTGTGATTGGTTGTTGAAGGGCGCTTGTGATTGGTAGAATATGGATGAATTTTAGAATTCAACTATCGGAGAATTCGCAGCGAGTAGACAAATTCCTTTTGACGGCACGGAATAGGTTTCAGCGTTTTGATAAAAGTTGCCTCCAGCGTCCCCAAGTGGAAAAGTGTTCTAGCTTTGGCTAAAATATAGAGAACTGTTCAATGAGATAATGAGAGGCACAATCAGGATTTTGAATTAAGTGTAGATCAATAGCTGAATCACAGTTTTGTTGATTCAGTAGAGTAGTAATTTTGCAGTAGTGTTTGGAAAGAACTTTGGTTTGATTTTCTTTATTTCGAATTGATTGGAATCTGTTGATTGATTTTATTCTGCAGTCGTAAAGTGCGACCCTCGTACCGGCAATCACAGCGGCACACTTTTTTATTAATTATTATTGGCATATTTATCCTCCTATCACGAGAAAGCGACGAAGCGCTGTATGAGCTCGCTTAGGAGTTGCCGGCCATCTGTCTACTACACTAAGATGGGGGAATCCCGTTAAGTGCCTTTCCCAACGGCATAACAAGAAAACTTGCCGGCTTTTTCCACACTGTCCCTTAAATGCTGAACATCAAGCAGGGAAGCTGTGAATACCAATTTTAAAGTCATTGGTTTGACGCGACTCGGAATCGAACCCCAAGTCTACCGATCCAGAAGCAGACGCTCTATACCAGCGTAAAGATATACGACCATACTTTGATGAGTGATGGGCTCAGCACCCTTATAGGTTGAAAGCAGAATCTTTCTGGTCTGGAAAATTACACAAGGATTGACGGTTCTAAAACAATTTTGGACGTTGGATTTTACCTGCTTTTCGAATTTAAGAAAAATATTGCCAATCCAGGGTAGTTCCAGATACACAGGGCATTTCTTTGGTCCTTCTTTGGGAAGTAATTGAAAACGGGAGATTTTCTTGGAAATGCTGGAGTTGATTACTGCTTTAGGGTAACCATTATTCTTCAGAATGGAGCGAATGTAGTCCAGCTCTTGTTTAACTTTACCATGTGAAAAGATTACGAGGGGTAGATGAACTAGCATTTCGATTAGGTTTGTTTTGCGCTTGGAAGGTGCAAAAGAATGCCAACGCATGTAGTGATCAGTGAATGTAGGCTTTGTGTATACCGGTGTTTGAAATTGTTTTTCGGATTTGTCAACTTTCAATTCGAAAAAAGAGAGTGTTTGATCGGCTTCTTTTTCTGTGGTAAATTTCAAAGCTTGGTGTAATGAATTGAGAACGAGTTCAGTTAGACGTCGAAAATTGCACCCCCCCCCCTTTTCAAATTTCTGGGCACGCCCCTGTACTGTGCTAATCATTCATCAAAATATGGTCATGTATCAAAACGTGTGCTGCTGTGATTGCCGATACGTTAGGAGTGTTCAAAAAAGACCGACTTCCGAAATTTTAACCTAATCGCAGCTCAACCCGTTCATTTGACCTAAAAAATGGCATAGGAAATAAAAATTGAAATCGGACCAAGTTTACCACTTGCGCATCGGCCTTAAAGATGTCTACGATAAATGCATAGAACTTGGGGATTCCACAAATGTGAAACTTTGGTTTTTGGTGTATTCTAGCTATTGGGGTGGCGTGAATTCCAAATTTTTTGCTTATGTGTATTATCCTGACAGTTTGTGATGTCATGCGGCATGATGTCATCTGCCATGACGTCATAAATGATGAAAAAGTATTTCATTGCGCAAATGAATGCTTTTAAATGCTAAATGTTTATTCTGCGGTGCTATGCCAAAGTTTTTCATAATTGTCCATTATTCTGATCACAATAGCGATTTTATCGTTGACGTAATTGGAAGGTGTGAAGGTAGTTGATGTTGTTTAATAACTTGCGGTAAACTCTCACGTTGCTTGCCATTGTGTATCAGTATAGCAGCGTAATCGCTGTGCAGCTTGACATCTCTTTCTAGTGCTTTATTTACCACCTTCACGGAGCCAACAAAGTTCTACGCAGTTCTGTAAGATTCAAAAGTATGCCATGTGAGGGAAGGACTGCCGAGCCAACTGTAGTTTACATTTAACAGTTGTAACAACAGCTATGACTCTGGTGGAATCATATCGTGAAGCTCGTAATTGCCCTTGAACAGCGAGATAAGTTTCGGCGAAAATAATCTACGCGAGGGGCAAGATGTTTCTGGTAAACTTTTTCCATTAATTTTCTATTTTGTTGTTTGTCAACTCAGAAGCATCGCTGAACAAGGCAAAAACCACAGTTTCTTCACTCAAAAAACATTCGAGTTTCGCAAGCTCTTTGAATGTTCTTTGAGCAAATGTTGGAGCAAATTTTTTGTATGTGATCATGTTCTGTAAAAACGTTAAGTCTTTAAATGCAGCATCTGTTCCGACGCTGGATTTCAGCCAAGCTGAAACTACAGCGAAGACTTACTGGAAAAACTGAGACAAACTAATGAATTTTTGACCCTATTTTATGTTTCTAAAACCCAGCGTCGGAACAGATGCAGCATTTAAAGACTTAACGTTTTTACAGAACATGATCACATACAAAAAATTTGCTCCAACATTTGCTCAAAGAACATTCAAAGAGCTTGCGAAACTCGAATGTTTTTGAGTGAAGAAACTGTGGTTTTTGCCTTGTTCAGCGGTGCTTCTGAGTTGACAAACAACAAAATAGAAAATTAATGGAAAAAGTTTACCAGAAACATCTCGCCCCTCGTTCAGATGAATTTCGCCAAGGCATACCTGGCTGTTCAAGGGCAATTACGATTGATCATGCAATTGAGCTTCACGATATGATTCGATTGGAGTCATGGCTGTTGTTACTAGTGTAAAATGTCAACGTGGCCGAATGGTACGGAGCGTCGTTTTTACGACGGTCGTGATCGCAAGGTTGATGGTTCAACTACCACCCAGGCCTCGTTACGTCCTTGGATAAAGGGCTTTACGACAATTATCTCTGCTTGGTGGAATCTAACAAGCAGCTAATTGAAGAAGTCAGAAGCAAAAATTCAAGCGGAAAACTCGGAAACAAAGGCAACTCCTAAGCAAGTCTGGATGCGTCCCACGCATAGCGCCTCCGTCGCTTTCTCGTGACAGGAGGATAAAAATGAAGAAATCAATCAACCATCAAACTATATTTGGCTCGGCAGTCCTTCCCTCACGTGCTGAGATCCGCAAAAATAAGATCAATGTTGAGATCAATGTGTACAGTGAAATGAGTGGATAGAAAGAATAATGAGGAGTTGATGAAAATGCTGGGTTTGGAGGAAATAATAGATAAAATGGCAGAGATAAATGGAGTATTGTGGCATGGACAAGTGGTTAGGAGAGATGATGATAACGTTCTAAAGAAGGCATTGATGCTTGAAGTCAATGGGCAGCGAAATCGAGGAAGGCCAAAGCAGATATGGAAGAGCAAGTTGACGAGAATTTGAATAAAATTGGTTTGGGGGAGTACGAGACTGCAAATCGCACAAGATGGAAAGAGGAAGTGAGAGCGATCGCTGAAAGAATGAGGTGCGTCTGTACACCCTCGACCAAGACCAAAACCCACCGGATTGAAACTGGATGATCATGATAATGCCCTATTTGTTTAACAAAGCCACCTTTCGGTGAAGAGTTTGCAAGATTGGTGGAGCAACTGTGGTGGTGCAGCTGAATGAATGCCTGAACTTCCATAAGAACTTCCCCAGGCAGAGACTTGCATTGACCAATCCTATCATTGCTGATGTAGCTGAAAGCAGGTCGAGTAAAATCTAGCAAGTTTATTGGGTTGCAGTGGAGTAAATTGTCATAAAGCGCAAGTATAGTTGGAATCAACTCCCACTATCCCATTGGGTCAAAGTTAGTAATGTTTACAAAAAGTTAAATAAGATGGGCGGCCCCAACACCACAAAAAAATGAAAAGAAACCCCAAACTAGCAAAGTATTTTACTACACAAGTCCGTGGATTGGTGGTATGAGTGATGCTGATGAATTATGATGATTTCTTATCCTCCTGTCAGTTGAAAGCGATGGAGGCGCTAAACGTAAGACGAATCCAGACTTGATTAGGAGTTGCCTTTGTTTTCTAGTTGACTTCTGCTTCTAATTTCTTTAATTTGCTGCAGTTAGATTCCACCAAGCAGAGATAATTATCAGGAAGTATCTTATCCAAGGACGCAACAATGAGACTTGGATTGGAGTTAACCATTAACTTTGCAATCATGGTCGTAACTCGTAGCAACAACAACGCTCCTAACCACTGCGCCATGCTGTCGACAATGTGCATAAGCAGTTTTTTGTACTCTTCTCATGGTGTACTTCCCAGAACTCTTAATGGTCTTAGAACGAGTAACATAACCTGGGCTGGAACCCTCTGGTCCACCAGTACTCATTTCAATACAGCTTGTTTATAGTAAAAGTATGTCACCATTTGTAGTGTACTAACTCCATTGTAAACTATATGTGGTCTTCTTAAGCTTGTGCACCGCATCAATATGACGTCATAATCTTTCAACAATGCTGAAATGATTTTTGAATCGCTCCTTCAAATATTCAGAAATGAATCATTTTTAGAGTTGACCCAGGAAGTTCAATGTGGATTTGAACAAGGGTCCCTATAACTCCCCATAGCTTCATTTAAGTTGCACACACTTCAGACTGTTTCAGAAGTGTTAGTTATAGCTTGTAGCATACTTTTGAAGGGGACTCACTTAGAACTAAATTTTAAGCTCCCCCCTGTCAGTACGTGGGTCGCACTTCTTTACGACTGCAAGACAGGGTTGGCGAGTCGTAGTAAAATCAATACGACTCTGACTCTCAGGTATTTTTTTAGTTCGACTCCAACTCCGACTTCGTCTTTTTTTTCTGTTCGAATCCGACTCTCGACTCCGACAATAAGTGAAATTTCGACTCTGACTCCTTCAATTTCAACACAAAATTTTTACTTCATTTTTTCTCTGCTACCTCGCTTTGTTATATGATTTGAAATGTGTGTACTTACTCTACTTTTAAAAGCTATATAGCGCCAGTGGCGTGGCGAGAAAGTTTAAAAGGAGGGGGGGGAGTTATAGTTTCCATATTTTTTAAGCGTATTTTTTTTTGGCATTTGAAGCTGCTTGAGAAACAAGAAAAGCTGTAGGGGTGTCCGGGGGCATCCCCCCGGAAAATTTTTGGAAATTTTACATGCTGTAATGGCTATTTTAGAGCTTTTTAAATAATTTGCAGGCAAATTTTGTTTAAAATTTTTGACCTTAATTGGAGTGCTTCGCCAATTATATGATGCATTTTGTTTGCACATTTTCGATTTTGCGTTCTAGGCGTCAGGCTTATCGCTGTCGAAGAGGTTCGAAATTATGAAAAAATTGTATACATCAAAAACATTGTTGAAAATGGCTGGTGGGAGGATGCATACCCCTCATTGTACTCTCTGTATCCACCCCTGGCCGTAAGCTACAGAAACCATCAAAAGAGTCTGGCATATTTCACTCACTTGGCACCATTAATTTTGTTCTTTTTACTAAAAGACAAAGTGAAAAGGAAAGGGCATGGCCCAATGCCTCCCCCCCCCCCCCCGAATACGCTACGGTATAGCACATACTTTGGATAAAAAGTAGAGGTTAGGCTATTTTCCATCTTGAATGCTTTTATTGCTATAGCTTCATTTTTTCACTGCCCCCCCATTTTGTACCAGATGTAAAATCTGTGTTCGTGGGCTATTTTAAATTTTACGTCACGCGGGTCCCCGGTCCCGGTGTCTACTTTTGCTTAGGCCAACAATATACTTTGGTAGTTTGTTCAGGGCATAAAAAGCCTTCCATTTCTGCAAAAGATCGGGAGTCAGAGTCGAGCATATTTTTCGACTCCGACTCTCGACTCTGGCAAGCATAACTTTTCGACTCCGACTCCCATGAAAAACCTCGACTCCCCGACTCGCCAGCCCTGCTGCCAGATAGAATCAATCAACACATTCCAAAACCAATTCGAAATAAAGAAAATCAGACCAAAGTTCTTTCCAAACGTAACTGCAAAATTACTACTCCACTGAATCAACAAGACTGTGATTCAGCTACTGGTCTACAGTACTACCCATCAAAAGGAATTTGTCTACTCGCTGCGAATTCTCCGATAGTTGAATTCTAAAATTCGTTAATATTCGACCAATCACAAGCGTCCTTCAACAACCAATCACAGCTCTTTTCCTTTTTCTCCTTTTTTGTAGCAGAATTTTTGATGAAGCTGATGATAATAGACCGACCACCTCTTCCTTCTCAATTTACTCTCCCGTTGAACCCTGAAGAGAGCGAGACGAAAATGTTTGGTTCATAAACAGTCTTTTTCAAGACTACCTATATTTAAAAGATGTTTTCGACGCTTTTTAAATCTGTTTTCACCACAACCTTTGTAAAAGCCGTGTGTAGCATTGAGTAACATTACGAAAAAAGGAAGTTGGGAAAAGATACCAAAGTATGTCGTGATTATCTAAAGTTTGGATAATAAATCAAAATATATTTTGATACCGTAAACCGCTCCTTAATTATGGACATTATATGCGCAATCAGTGTGTGGTCCCACGATTTAACAAAGAGAGAGGACATTGCTGAGGGGCTGAGAGCGAAGCCCCAGCCGCCGGAGGCAAGGGGAAGCTTGGGGCAGCACTTCCAGCTGCCAACGGATTTTTACGGTTTTTCTAAAAGCAGAAGGTGGGCTAATATAAATGAAAGGAGGCTGCAATCATTATTCGTTTTGACGCATATGATGGGATGACGTATAGTATAGAGGTGCGTTCTAGGCTATGATATTTAACAATGCATGCAAAATATTTTCTAAATTCTAACTACAAATCAAGAAACTGACTTTACTTCTGAGTCGAAGCGATTGATTGAAGAAAAAATTAAAAAACAAAACAATGGAATTTATACTAACTTACTTGCCATTGCCTGATTGTTTTCTTGCTGGGCTTTCAATAAGTGGGTTTACAAAGGAGAAATACAATACAACTTTGCTTTTTGCGTTAGACAGAGTTATGATGGCACAGCCGCAATGGCCAGCGAACGACCAGGCGTCAGTTCAATTCGTCAAAACGAATCTCCGTTGGCATATTATTTTCACTGTGCTACACATTGCTTAACTTTGAGGGCTTCTGCAGCTGTAAAAGTTTCAGCAATACAAAATGCTGAAAACGTTGCGCGAAAAGTGGTTAAAATGTTTAAGGTCAGTGCGAAGAAAACAGCGTAGTTGAAGTCCTGCATCAAAGAAGATGTCTCTAGTCAAGGAGAAAGAAAACGTTCTTTTGGCGGCCATAAGCCGACATGTATCGATACCGGTGAAGCACTCAAAATTAGGGGCGACAATTATCAATAAAGTTTGCCCGAAAACTGTTCAAAATGCACTAAAATGGCCATTACAAAAAGTGGATTTTCAAAAATTTTCTGGGAGAGCATGCCCCCGGACCCTCTGGAGACTTTTTTTGTTCTTCAACTTGCTTCAACTTAATTCTGCCGGAAAAAAAACGCTTGAAAAAATATCGAAATTTTGGTGCCTCTTCCGAGAAAAAATTTCTGATTATATCTCAGACATAACACAGTTTCAAAAAGCTTATTTACGTCCTTTTCGGCGTCTAGACGTCTACCGTTTTTGTATTTATAAACATTCAACCTAATTCAAAATTTCATTCCTCTACCAAAATTTTCTGGATCCACTCCTGGCCCGAAATAAGCAGGCATAAATCAAAAATGTGCGAAAAAAAATGCGTCATATTTGGTGAAGGACTCCAAATGAAAAGCAAAAAGTTAGATCAAAATTTATTCAAAAAGCACTGCAAAAGCCATTACACCATGTAAAATTTTAAAAATTTTCTGGTAGAGCATGCCCCCGGACCTGCTACAGTCGTTTTATTCTCAATTTGCTTCAAATTTACTCTGCCGGAAGAACAAACGCTTGTAAAAGATGTCACAGTTTGTTGCCCTCCCTAAAACACTTTGAATACGCCTCTTGACATGAAGCATTCATTTCATTTTCATTTATTTTTATTTGGAAAAACACTGATATATAAAAAAGAAAAAACTTACACTGACGAGAAAAATTAAATAAGTACACAAATGAGGTTTTTCCTGTGAGAGGCTGCGAAAAGACTATGAGTCCAACCCCAGAGAATTGGCGCGGTCGTCGAGTCTGCAGCTTCTCACATTTTGATGACGTAATTAATACGTTACAAGACGTAAAACATACAGGCAAAGACACGTAAACATATAGTTAAGTATAATTAAGCTTACAACTTGCAGCAGTAAAAAAAAATACAATGAAACATATATTGACGCCCTATTCCGGGTCTAAACGTCTGACGTCTTTGTATCTGGTTAACACTCAACCTGATTGAAATCTGCTTTCCCCCACCAAAATTTTTTGGATCCGTTCCTGCTGTTGGGCAAGATTTTTTAAACTTTACCCCCCCCCCCCCCAATTAAAAATCCTGGCTACGCCTATGGCTGTTAGTGGAGACTACCCTTTTTCTATGGTTCACGGCAGGTTTTTAGTGTAGTAAGCGTAGTTTATCAATTTTACCATCAGTTATTCACTATCAGGCTAACTTTAAACTCTAATTTAGATACCTCCTGATGATCCGCTGAGGTGAGACAGTCTGTAGAGGCTTTTATTTTTTTACTTTGTGTTTTTAAATAAATAAATATATGCTCTGACCTTGGTCATTGAGCCCTTTTGTTACTGGAAGCAACCATTTCCCGTAATTGTATATGACATCATATAAAGAACTCAAAATTTTCAGTTCTTTGTGAAGTTTCTCGCATTTTCAAAAACGTTTAGAGTGTGCGCTTGTTATTTCTGAAGAAGCCTTCCGAATGGAAAGCGAAATGTGAAAGATAAAGAAACTTGCATCGGTAGAACGTTTGAATCTGAATATGTCAGACCCGATAAACGCCAACTTGTCTTCTATTTTCATTTTACGCTTCTGTTTTCTGTGGTTGAAGGCAGCGGTGGGATTCAAATTTTTTATAAGCCGGTTCTGCCACAAAAGTTTTTTTTTCACCCGGTTCTGTTTCAACTAATGGTACAAGTTTAAACGGCACTGCTGGCTGCTTCGCTGATCAAATAAAATTTCGTGAGACGGTTCTATAGAACCGGTGCGAACCGCCTGAATACCACCACTGGTTGAAGGTTCATAAAAGAATGGGCTTTGCGCGGGCCGGGCTTGATTTTGGGGATGAGTGGCTGGGTCGGTTACCGCTGCTGGGCGAGAGGTTCCGAGCCATTGGCAGTCTGGGCTGCAAAAAAGTCAGCTCTTGCCATCTCTAATGGGGAGCCGCATTGTCTAGTTATTTTGGTCACTTAAGAGTTTGTCATGAAATTGAACTGAAATCAAGTTTGCGGACATGAGAAACAGAACTCAAAGCAGGAGTAAGAGTTTTGATTTCTAGCCTTCACAGGTGTCGGAACTGCAGTCGAAGTTTATTCGTTTTGGGCAGGATTGGACCAGCAATAAAACCCTCAAAAACAGACCCCAGCCAGCGTTTCTTCTAAGATGTGCGCGTGTGCGCGCGCGCACAGCTTTTATTAACCACGCCCCGATGTATGATGATCGAACAATGTTGTAATCTAACGATGAGGTTCATGTCGCCCTTGGAAGGTCCAAAAGAATCTCATCGCATGCACCGGCCAATGAATGTAGGTTTTCCGTAAACAGAGGTTAAAAATTGATTGTTACATTTATCAATTCTCATATCAAGAAAAAACAGTGATAGGTTAAGTTCTTTCTTCATAGTAATTTTGGACTTAGGCGTAATCTACAATCTACACAATGCGGTAATTACGCGGCGGAACAGAAATAATCTCAGTATAAACGGCGCAAAATAATTGTTAAGCAAGCACAACTCGACCAGAAGGAAATAAATTGCTTTATTTTCGCGGTCGCAGAGTTGCGAAATTAGATATAAACACGAAGAAAAATGTATAACACTCCCCCCTAATTATTATCAGGCCTACTATTATACCAGTACCACACATTTACATTCCGTAAATTCACTAGCGTAGCCAGGATTTTGCAATGGGAGGAGTTTTGAGAATGACGTCACATTTGACCATACGTTGTAGCCTATACAGGAGCGGATCCAGAAGGTTTTGGTGGGGTGGGGGGTGTAATTTTGAATTAGGTTGAACGTTAACTAAATACAAAGACGTATGGGCCCGGAAATGAGCGTAAATAAGCCTTTTGAAAATTTATTCATGTCTGGAGCGTATTCAGAATTTTTTTCAGGAAGGGGGCACCAATTTTTGTCACTTTTTCGAGCGCAGTTTTTTTCTGCAGATTTAATTTTAAGCAACTTAAGTACCGAAAACGCCTTTAGGGAGTCCGGGGACATGCTCCCTCGAAAAAATTTTGAAAATTTGCATACTGTAATGGCCATTTTAGTACTATTTTTAACATTTTTTGGGGAACGTTGGTCACATTTTCGGCTCCTAACTTTGAGTGCTTTACCAATGATGCATTTTGTCCGCTCAGTTTCGATTATGCGTGCTTAAGGCGACCACGGCTTATGGTAGTGAAGAGATTCGAGATTGCGGAAAAAGTTTATTCATCCAAATCATTGTTCAAAATGGGTGGTGGGGGGTTGTATACGCAGCATACCTCAAACCCCCCCTGGTTGTATAATAACATAAGATGGTCTCAAAGTAAAGAGATATGTTTTAAACAGTGTGCGAAGTAAAAACTTTTTACTGGGGGATGTTTTTGTCTACAATTTGCCTGAATTCTAAACCCAAATATCAAGACAATGTTGCAAAAATGGTATTTATTGTTAATGGGGCAAAGAAGCGGCGTAGCAAGATATTTTAACAGGGAGGAGGGGGATAAAACAATGGTGGAGGGCGTACTGCGTGTCTGCATATACCAACAGCATGATGAACAAAAATTATCTACGGTAGAATTTCGAAAACTTCATTAACTTTGTTTTAGGCCAGTTTTTGTTTCATAAATGAAGCAAGGGGTTTGAGGGGAGAGCAGTAAGCGATCCCAGCGTGTTCCGGGGCGTAGACCCAAAAGGTGTTGCATTTTTTTAATTTATAGCCTAATTTCAATCTCAAATATGATCTGAAAAAAGTTAGAGAACCGCTGCTTTAACATATTCTTAGTACTTTCACTAACGCTTATAAAAAAAACTGCTGACGTGTCAGAATGGGACTTTTTGGGTCGGGTTCAGACCGTGATTTTCAAATTATTTAGGGCTTTTTTCGGGCTGATATTCAGCATGTCAACACAAAATGTTTTGTTTTTTTTTCTAAATATTTTTGCTGTATTTTTTATCTGAATCTGTATTCTGCAACAAACACTCGTTTGGATTATTTTTTTTTTTGCAGTAATGGCATAATGTGACTTTTCGTCGGCAAGGCTGAAGTGACAATCAACCAAAAACGAACACTTTTGTCGCCTCACACTATTGAGGCATTGGAAATTATTCAATATTCACTCCGCTTTTTCCGCACGAAATAAATGAGTTTTCAACTGTTTGCCTTCTCCTTGCTTTCGCTTTTGTAGAGCATGCTGTATACAAATGGCCTATTTAGGCCTATATTCGCACACTTCATTATTTCGGGCCGAAATCGGGCTTTTGATTCTTTCGTCGGGTTCTGGCAGTGGGTGTCGGGTTCGGGCTGGGTTCAGGCTGAAAAAAAAAAACGCCCTCGTCCAACTCTGTGACGTGTTGTTATGTTGATGAAAAATGAACTGTTCTGTAACAGGCGCACTGAAAAGATTGTTCTTGATTAGTTTGCGACGGAAACCATAATGGCTACAAGATATGCTGAAAAGTATCGCCGCAGTCCGTACCCACAAGCTACACGTATGAAAACATTTAACTTCTTACGGTACCTATCACTGGGGGGGACGTTTTTGCATCCCCCCCAGGACAAATTTTCTTTCTTTACTGAGGGGGACGACTATTTTTACTGGAGGGGATCATGTCCCCCTCATACCCCCCCCCCTACTTCGAACACTGGTTTTAAATTAAAAATACCGCAGGCAGTTATAAAGCACGATTGTTGTAAGGAAGTCAAAGGAATACTTTCTGGTGGAACTGGTAAAACGATATTCAAACGTTAGCGATTTAGTTCGTTTTTGAGCTACAGTACGTAGATCATTTTTGCTTAAAATCGTTCAGCCTTTTTTTCTACGAAAGGTCTGAGGGGCTGAGGGCAGTTGCGTGTACAAGAGCGGCACTGTCCTGCTAATAGAATTGTGTCATTGCTTCATAAGCATAATGGCAAATAACAAGATTCAGGAAACAACGCTACGTAGTTCTTGTTGTAATGACAATTACAAAATCAGATTATCAATGACAAAGTATCCAGCATTTAAAATAAATATGAGAAAAATAAGTATGTATGACGTCATTTGAGGCTCAATGGGGGGTTGTAATCCCCCAAACCCCCTCCTCCGTGGCTACGCCACTGCGTACGCTGATTACACAAGCAAAATATAACTTACATTGACACATCAATTAATGAATAATACCAGCAATTTAAGACAGTGATAGTAATGACATTTCAACTATAACATGTTGAACTTTAAATATGTAATGGAGTTGTGCACCAGGCATCATTAATCTTGAAGCAAACAGTTCTGCTGGTGCAATTCAATTTAATATTTCTGACGTTTCGCAGGTCAGCACTACCAGCTGCTTCAGAGACACTTGAATCGATCCCACAAAACAGTAGAATAACTAGTAAAATGCATTTCAAAAATAAATCTGATGGGTAGTTGGGTACATTAACTATCAAATAAAGAACAATATTACGTCAAAATATACGGTTACTGAAAGATAGACAAATGGGAAAAAATAAAGCATTACGGTAAATCTCCAGGGACGAAAAAATTGCAATCGAGTCAAATTTGGAAAATAAACCGGAAATTTGAAATATAAATTAAAAATGAAGGATTATTTTTTAAATAGCTGCTTATAGACCGAAGGAAAGGTGTGACCGTCATTTCTGTTCATCACAGGCGGTTTCTCGTTAATAAACCAACTTTCAGCAAATAGGCGTTTTGACTAGTCAGTTTCTGTTTTAAGAACTTCAACTTTAGACCAGTTCTGCGCTGTTTGTTCTTCCGGTACGGTGTGCCCGGTATACAAGTCCAATAAAATCTTCCCCACTATGCAGTGTTTAAACCAATTGATTGCATGATCTAAAGAAGTGGAATGTTGACAAAGAGCCGATTTATCAGGACGTTGGTATTTGATGGCTCTTTGGTGTTCAAACATTTGAGATTTAAAATCTCAATTGCAATTTTTTCGTCCCTGGAGCTAATGCTTTATTTTTTCCGATTTTTCTACCTTTCAGTAACCGAGTATTTTGACGTAATATTGTTCTTTATTTGGTAATAATTATTGTACCCGTTAAATATATTTTTGAAATGCATTTTACTAGTTATTCTAGTGTTTTGTGGAATCATTTAAAGTGTCTCTGCAGCAGCTGGTTGTTCTGACCAGCAAAAAGTCAGAAATATTAAATTGAATTTTGACTTAATGGTCTCTTTTTTGAGACTCAATTAGTTCAGTTCAAGCCTACATGCACCAGAAGAACTCTTTGCTTCAAGATGTTGAACTTTATTTAACATGAATCTGAAGTGCCCATTCAGATTAACTCATTTTGGAATATTTTTTTTTTTTCTTCCATTTTTTACTGAGCCAGACTGGAAGATTGCCTTCCATGATTTCGTATTTCGTTGCACTGAACAATCTCAATGGCGAAGCAGCGGTAATTATACGCTATAAACGGCGCAAAATACTTTAAAAGCAAGCACAACTCCATCAGAAAATGGCAGAAATAAAGACTGATAGCATTATTGTTGCAGAATTGCCAAATAAGATGTAAACACAAAGAAAAATATTTAACAAAAACAAAATAGAGAAGTTGCAGATTTTGCACAGCCATGGAAATCTATGAAAATCACTTCAGTCTTCAGACGATTTCAATCCGTTCAATCTCGATGTCTTGCTTACTGCTGATCCGGGGATGGTCACGTGACGCTTAGTCTTTGCTTGAGTTGCAACTTGTAGTCTGCTCATCCCGCTGTGTGAAAAGCCGCGCAGCCAATAACAGATAGGCCTAGTGTGCTATCTTTAATTAAGAATGCGAAAGTCTGTCTCGCTCAATCAGCTATACGACTATCTACCAGTGATATAAGAGACCCAACACTAGTAGAATGCTCAATGTGTTTTAGTACTGGTCAGCTGGTAGGCTATACTTAACAGCTTAAAGCTTATTGTGTAATGTAGACCAGCTTTTGATAGGCTAAATGGTCAGTCAGTCAGTGCATAGGCGATTGGGTATACCGTTCCGGTAGGTCATGCATCACATATTGCAGGATCTACGGTAGTCTATAGGCCTATACACACTGCCTGCATGTTTAATGGTTATGCAGGTTTAGGGTAGGTACCGGTACATTGTGCCAGTAGGCTACAGAGCAACTGTATACCGTACTGGTAATACACCAGTACAGTGCATATGCCTGTATACTGCATAGGGTGTAGGACGCACGATCTGACTCCAAACAGATATATTGGTTTTATCGGTTTTATTACTATACAGCATACATCGTTACCAACATGCGGAGTACATAAAGATGCAATATCTATTATATCAAGTTAACGACAATCTATACATATATATTGGCTTATTTCTTGTTCATTATGCAAGAGCGTTAAAAGAGATATCATCAAAGCAGCGGTACTGCATAACGCGAATATCGTATAGTCATCTAATGGAGTTATCATCATGATAAAGCGAACGAGTCATATGATGACTAAGTTCCAAAGTCGAATGCAGTAATTACTGAGTGGTAGATCAACATCAGCGGTGAATGATTAGGTATTGCAATTAGGCAAAGTACTGCAACTACGTAAAGCATTGCGATTGGGTAAATAAAGTGTTTTTGCAAAGTCACATCAATATCACTACGAGGGCTAGGCTTTATTGGTGTGTAATTATACTTGGATTTACCGTATTAGGTACCGGTATTTGCATGTAGTACACAGGTACACTCCTTGACTGTTCTGGTTCTTCCGTTCTTAGCCCACTCTTTTTAACAATCTACGGTACCTTCTTCAACAGTAGCCTACATTGTTTGAGTGAATAAGATGCGTGACAACAATATTGGTACATGGTATACCAGTAGGACCAAGTAGGGATGTGCCGAGCGGAGTCCGAGTATTAATTGATACTCGACCAAGTATTAAACCATTATCATTTTGACTTTTTTTTTGCTTTTTATCCAAATTTGGGTCGAAATGAGGACTTTTACGGATGTGATGACCTTTTTTTTTCTCGGCCGAGTAATGTCGTGAATACTCGTTATTCGGCGAGTTCGAGTAATTTTCCTCGAGGCACATCCCTAGGACCTAGCCCATTGTGTTGACGATTTTGTGAAATTTTTTTCAACTCTTGCAGTGTTATTTTCAGAGCTTACTAGTACAGTGGTAGGCTATATTTTTTTCACTTTGCAGCTTTGTGAAACAGTGAGCTGGTGAAGTGAATTAACTTAGCTTGCTACCTGTGCTGGTAGGTCTTTTGGTAGTCTCTATATAATTTGTTGGCAGCATTGACACTAGGTGTACTGTTGTTACGAAACTGCCCTTACCTCTGTGACTGGTGTTATCGCGGGTAGAATCTAGTTTCGTCACACAAAAAGAAATTGTTGCTCAGGGGGAACTCCAAAGCCTTCACTAGCTCTCCCTCAAATCAAGTAAACCACTTCTTGAAAGTAAAATGTAACCGGATTTAATGCATAAAATAGGGATAACTAGCAAAAATTCACCGAAGTTGACCCCAAGATAAAACTTCCAATAAAATCAAACTGTAAGGGAAACTCAACTTAAAAACAACGTCTTTTTACCAACTCATACAAATCAAGACTGAAACAATGAACGAAGTGCACGTGTAATTCGATTTCAAATTGTTGCTAATCCCAACAACCAGTGTACATTTTCAATTAGTACTTGCTGCCCAAGGTTTAAAACGGAAAGAAAGCTGCGAAATTATATTGCAGCGCAATGCATTCGACGCCGTCGATGAAAACTTAACAATCTAGGCCTAATTGCCTGTGTAGAGCGAAGTCGAATAATAAAAGTGCGATTTTGAAACTCACTGAAGATAAGCTTGATATTAAATTTATAGCAACGCCGTACTGGAACAACTGTGTAGCTGCATTTTCAGGGGCTCGTATGAAATAAAGGGGAACTAAAGTACAATTTTATCTTTTTACTAAGGGTATTAAAAAATATGAAAAATCCAAAAATGACATTAAAAGTTTTAATGCTTTTAGTCAATAAAAAATCGGGGTTTAAAACTTAATATGATTTCATTTAAATGTAAGTTTTACACATTGATGCATGTAAAAGTTATATTTAGCTTCAGCATTTGACAATGGAAATCTCTTTGTATGACCAAAGGTCAAACGCTGCAGCTGTAACTTTTTCTTGCATCAATGTGTAAAACCTACACTTAAATGAAATCATATTAAAATGAAAACGCCAATTTTTTGTTAACTAAAAGCATTCAAAAACTTTTGATGTCATTTTTGAATTCGTCGTGTTTTTTAATACCTTTTGTAAAAAAATAGTTTTGTACTTCAGTTTCCTTTATGGCACCTCTTATAGAATATCCACCCGGCACTTTTAATAAGCAAGTTTTTCCTGCTAACATCCAAACTGCTCATAGTACTTCATTGCATAAAGCCAATCGCTCACATTGTTGAAACATTTAAAGCGGTGATGTCAACAGGAAGTTATCCTTTAAGGCATATTTACCTTATGCGGCAGGTGGCTACAGAATTGCTCAATTTTTTTATTTATTTCATTTTGACGTTGAATTGTGGTGCGGCAACAAAAAAAAGCATGCGATATCAAGGAATTGTACCTGTACAATTTTTACCACTTCATCGCCTGGAGTCAAAAAATTGTTTGAAATAACCTTGATGACGGAAATGAGACAATGCACGTTTCATTGTTGCGACATCATTGAACAATCAGCTTGCCTGATGCAGGCTAGCAAATTTAGTATCGCGTTGACGCAGGCCAGTATGAGATGTAATCAGTGATGGGATTCAGGGGGTTCGCACGGATTCGCGCGAACTCGTTCTTGGAATGTCAGGATAATCAGTGAACCCGTTCTTGCTTTTTTTTACAGACGTCAGACCTTTATGAAGGAACCTGTTGTTAGGAAGTACGATACAAAAGAGAACCTTTTCTTAAAATTTTAAATCCCATCACTGGATGTAATAATAGGCTAATCACATTGCCGCATGCCATGTATCGATAAACGCATCTTGATAGAGGACATTAAATAATTATTTTAGCATGACAAGCTTTGTTACTGTATTTTTGCAGAATGTAGCTGAGTATGTTTGTTCCAAAATGTGTTGTTTGTATTTGTGGGGTGGGTTTTTTGTTTTGTTTTACCAGTTTGTGTTAGCAAACAGTCATGTCGCTAATGATCAATTTTCAGGTAAAAGCTTAGTTTTTTGTGCGTAATAGTAAATTACAGTTGCCAAAAGAAAGTTATGTTTTCACATCGTACTTATGCCTATTTGTTTTGACCTCAAAACTGGGTTATTTTTTTCAAAATTTGATTTTGGTCAATTGACCTAACTGTCAACAAAATTGTCGGTCATTTCAGTTTTTTCGGTCATGTGTGAAGTTGCGAGACGTTGAACAAAATATTCATCTACTCCTTGTAACTGCAACACAAATAAAAACTACTTTGGTCAATTGGATGTCTGTTAAACCTGACACTGTGACACCGGTAGTCCATTTGTAATTGTTGCTTGCATATTGGCAAGATATTTGCTTCGGTCAATTGACCGAAATGGCTTTAATTTTTACGGTTTTTACAAATTTAATTTGGACTATGACCGAAATTTTATCGAAAAAAAAAACATCAAAATCATACCATTTAAATTTTGTGTAGGAGCATAAAATAGCATTAGCTGTATTTTAAGCTCATAAGCTACAAAACAGATTTCGAAAATGAAGTTTGAATGATACTTGGGTACTGAGCAAATACCAATATGTAAATATATCCTGGTGTGTACTTTACACTCGAATGTAAATTAATGAAAGGTTGTGAATGTAAAATCATGTATTCACCAACTTTTTTTTGTTGATGAAAAAGTGGTGGTTGATTAGACGAATCAACGGTTAAACATCTGGTTTTAAGTGGTATTGACCAGTTCTGTTCTGAGTCAGATCAAATCAGCTCTCCTGCATGGCGTTTGCTTGTTTACCATTTTAGAAGACTTGCAATGGAATTTTGATGTGGTGGACAGGTACTTGTAACTTGCATAGTATAAAAACATAAGAACATCACAGCAAGCAAATCATCATGTTGCTGCCATGTTCTGTGTTTAAAGCTGTGTTGCCTAGGCGCAATGTTATGAAGGTAGGCACTGCCAACTCACGACATGCTTCGGTGTACACTGTTGTACTGAAAATAAATCTGCTTATTGTGACATGTATTTTTATGCTGCTTTTTGTGACAAGCATTTTCGCATGAAGTTGTTTGTCGCACCTTGCTTTTAATAAAATTGCAGTCTTAGTGATGTTACGAATATATTTCTCTTGTTAATGTTGTAGAAAGCTGGAGGACTGACTTATTGGAAAGTTGGTACAATTCCCATTCAAATACCATCAGTGGCTTGGAAATATGTTTTCCTCGTCAGTATAAAGACTATAATCACAACATTAAGAAGCGTGATATTTCAACAAAAGTAAGTGCGGGAGTTTCAGCATTCATTTTTGATTTATTCTGATTTTCTGTTTAGACGGTATAGTTGGTCCTGGAATTTAACACTTTTGAAATTTTCTTGTTGTTAACGCACGATCTTTTGATTTACTCGCCTTGCCACAGTCTCGAACTCTCGTCTCCAAAATTCACTTTGAATGAAGTCAAGTATGTTGAAGTCATTGTGCAAGGCGCTTTAGACCTCGCATGCTCGTGATCTATCAAACTGTATAATGCCTGTTTTCTTCGCGTAATCAATGTAGTTTTGCACACAGCACGTTATGAGTTAAACTTTATTCACCGTTCTTGTTCTTTGGGTCAGTTGTTCTCATGCAGTTGAGCGATCAAGACGTTTTATTTTTCTAGTCATACATTTTTGGTTCAAGCAAGTCGTTTGAGTAGAAATTCGATCGGTTTAACCTCCGATTAATTTTTGTTGGTTATTAAAGAAGAAAACTATACTTTTATCTCGTCTTATGCCAGCGGAGTGAAGTTTCAGGCATTTCGTCTGAACAGTTGAAGCAGAATTTAAGATCTTTGGGAAGAAGTCTGAAAAGTCAATAACCCTCAGCTTTCGAAAGTTCAGTTTTTAACACTTGTCTCTTCCCACGATGTTTGCGAATATTGACATTGTATATATGTGCATTTTTACTCATCATACCAAGTAGTTGCCTATAACTGTAATTTGATGCAATTTGTTCCTGCCTTTGCCTGTGTCACTATAACCATGTGATATTTCAAACACCATGTTTGTGTTTTCAACAAGGACAAGCCGACCGCTGGACTGACGATTCAGTTTTTGTTTTGACAATCAACGGAATCATAGGCACCTGGTAGACTAGTTTTGTTAACTCGACCAAATATGCGTTAATTTATGCTACTCCGTTGGTGTATGCAGCCTTAAGGTTTTTATTTCAGTGTATAGCATATGCTTTTAACCTCTGATTGGTACTTGAAAGGAAGATTAGACAACAAACAAGTGAAGGTCTTTGAGTTCCTCAAGGCCACCAGCTTGGTGCATATCCGTTATAGTCATTCTTTAACAGCATGAAGTAATAAAATCACAATATCTTAGCAAAATATCATTAAAATTCTTGTTTTCTTAGTTGGTAGCTTTAGATCTTAAATAAGGATATACTGGTAAAGCTTTTGCATAAGATCGTATATTAGGTCAGTCTGTTGGAGCAGATGAATGTATGGGTTCATACCACTATATCTGCATTTACAATTACATTTGGTGAATTGTTATTAAAACAGCATTGCCATTTTTTTCTCTATGCAGATAGTAGCAAATTTTGTACTGCTGCGCGCACTGCTGAAGCGTATCAAACTCTGCCTGCACTTTGAGAGGCACTTGATATCAAATGTTGCCAGGATATATCTTGGCCTTACTGTTTTATCCATTCTTAATCCTATTCGACATAAAATTTTTACATCCACCAACAAGTAATTCCTATGTTAAATATAGCTTTAATAAAGTTTTATGTGGTGCAGTCTGGAATCACTGAGTAGAATTTTGACAAAGTCTTCACTTGATTTAGACTGGTGGCCTTCATAACGCAAGTGCCTATTTTTCTCTTGAGTTTGAAAATCAAACATTGGAAATTGATTTGGAACTGAATCACGAATTGCTTCCTGATTCTTATGCGGTTACTACATTCACTCAAGCAGGACTTCCACAAGTACATAAACCGAGCAAAACTGTGAGACATGAACATATTTTTTCAATTTTTGCTTATATATTATGTTTACAAATTGTACTTGAGTGTCACAAGCGAAATTGATTTTGTAATTTGTCATACCACATTTTATGTTGCTATACTACTCGCATAGTGTGTGCTTACAAGCTTCTTTCTACTAAGTTTCAGTGCCACCTCCCACCTTTTTATCACGCTAAAAAAACTTATGATATATGGAAACTGATTGAAGTTTTGCTAAGAATGCTTTTTATGTAGGCGGTGGATTTTATCATGAAATCTATTTTGAAGTAAACAGAGTTGTATTCGAAGCGTATTATTGCAAGGTCTTTTTGAAATTTTTTTATTTGTATCAGGAAAAAAATCATTGCTACTATCAAGGCCATGTAAGAGGAGTTAATGGAAGTAAAGTCATTGCTGACACCTGCGATGGATTAAGGTATAATTTGTTGCCTAGGTGCTTCCTTGTTGGGCTATCGGTCCTGACTGACTCGGAATGGGTTAACTTAGCAGCTCAGGGTGGGGATATCTAACCTTTAAAATGACGGAAGGTGGGCAATCATTGTCAAGTAGTCACATTCTAGTTTTGCTATCAACTGATATAGACAATTAAGTGCGTGGGACTATTTTTTGTTTGGCGTAATGCGTAACCAATTTGCTTCATTATCTCACGCGTAGTCAGTCATGACCTCTTATTTTTGTGTGATAATGTGACAATAGTGACATGTCCCATGTGATTGAATGTTAGGATTTTACAATGGTTTTTGTGGTTTTTAGAGGTTGTATTATTTTTCCGGATGATTTTTTACTTATCGAACCTTTAAAAGAGGGTGCTCATGTCATATATCGACCTAAAGGTGCAGTTTCTCATGAAGAAAGATCCTTTTTTGCGTATGACAATATCACTTGGAGGAAAAAAGTGATCATTCAAAATCATACATTGTTTGATACTGGTTAGTTTTGTATTTGTTTGGTTGCTAAGTGGTTGGATATGTTAGGCTGATATTAGATGAGGAAAAGCAAAATATCCTAAATATTCGAGCATGAATCTTGTTTCTTTGTACTAAAAAATTATGCAAAAAGTGTGGGGCGGTTGATACTGGAGTCTTCGACTTTGACGTGGTTCGTAATAAATTGTGAGTTGATAAAGTTGAAGAGAGCTCACCACCCACAAGGATGCTGATAAAGATGTTCCAGAAGATGATTGGAATAGACTAATTGAGAACAGTAAACGTACTGGTTGTGACTTTAATGACATATGAGGTATTTTTAAACAGCGGTACCATTATGGTGTTTTGATGCATGAAGTATTGGGTGCGACTTCTTCACGAATATTCACGCTAAGTAAAATGATTGAACTAAATCTTGAAAAGGCGACAGCATCGCTGTGTGTAAAATGAATCATTCCTTGCTGACAACATGGCCAGTTTTATTCATGATTTTTGTTTTTTTAATTTGCAACTTGTTTAGAATCCGCCAAACAAAGGCGTAAGAAAAACGTCTTATTCGTAGAGGCTACTATAAAACTTGTGTGAGTGATGACCCATCAACTTGCGATCATGAAAGTAGCGTAATTAACAAGTGTGCTTGACCCTCAGCCTGTGATGATTTGCACTGTTGCCGTCGTTATTTACGGGATTATTTTAGCGCAGTATCATCGAGAAAACATTGCTGCCCTACCATACCAAAAAATATTGAAGCCATTTTTAGATTATTCAAATCTTGTTTGCACAAAAATTTCTTTTAATCCTGAGTCAATTGCATCGCATTCAATGGATGAAAAAAAATTGAAAATTATTTCTTTTCGTGAATTTGAAAATTGAAAAAAAAATTGTAAATTCTTGCATTTAAATGATGGATGCTTATGTGTATTACTTACTATTCGAAAAGAGAAGCTGGATAGTAATGATTAAGGGGAAGCTCTAATGTTGTAAAATTAATTCATTTCTGCAGTACCAAATAGTTTTTTCTGTAGAAATTCTGAAATTCCGTGATGCGTTTATGAAACAAACTACAGAAAATGAAAAGAAGTTTGTAGAGCTTATGATGGTGGCAGACCATGCTGCGGTGAGTAAAAATTTGTAGATTTGCAGTTTGAGTAAAACTTGATGCTTCGGCATTAGCAGTTGTGAATGGCGGAGGATCACAATCGATAGTTGCGAACCTCCAACCTTCCATTGGACTGCTCCATCGATTGTTACAAAAGGGCAGTGGGCCTTGTTATTCAATCTTTTTTATTTGGTAGTGTGGGTGGTTAGCTTTCCTATTCTTAGCCATATGTTTTAGCTTTTTCGTGTAAATGGTCATGGTGGTGTTGCTATTTACTTTTAGCCACGGTTTGAGCTGCGCCCAGTGCAGCCACAGTGTAGTAAGAACAGATTTTTGTTTGAAATTACGGTAGTTATTTTGTTTAGAGTTGGACGAAGTTAGTTTTTAAGATTAAGTGCAGTATCATATCTTTAGAAACAGTTTTTTATTTCACAGTCTAATGACAACTTCTTAATTTTGGGGGTTTTCAGTTTTTAAGGTATCTGGCTCCGTTGTTTAGAAATTTAGCTATAAATAGGACAATTTTTTATATCCTAATTATTTTCCAAATATGACTTAATATTTCCTAAAATATAACCTAATTTTTTCTGTCTAGTTGTTAAAAATTACGCAGCCGAGTAGGAGTATTGAACTTGTTTTATTGATTTTGAACGGTCAGTTGAACCTCATAATCAAACAAGAACGGGCATTGCTCTTGTCAAAACTCCATCCAGAACATAACATTTTCTTCAGAATAAAAAAAGAGCGCTCCGAAGTTGGTTACGCTTTTCGAAGCAGCACTACCTCAGCAGGAGAATGGTTTGATAGATCTGCAATCTGCACGACTACCAGCGACAATTTTTTAAGAAAGTTGCTACCTTCGGCTAGACGCCTTTGGACAGTTCGAGATTTTTCATCCATATCCAATTCATAATGACATGAATGAATTAGTTCGAGACTTTTGAGCAAGATATGATGTCATAGAGTAATAACAATAATGGAGACAGACTAGTTTTCATCTTTGAATCACGAAGATACTGAATTCGAGAACAATGTTTCAATTTATGATTATTATGATCGTAATACTTCAAGATTTATGACTTGAAATATGACATTTTAACTCCGTTATTGGACATCCTGCAAAAGTTTTGATTAATTTTTGGGTATCGATATTTCATAAAAAACAGACCTAACAAAATATAACTTTTATGACAAAAAATTACCATAGTTATAAAATTTGATCAAACATTTCTTGGTATCCAATATATCTCTGTATGTAAGAATTCAACGACGCTTTGCTGCAGATTAAAAGAGCAAGTTGCTAAAAGAAAAAGGCAATTGCAAGATTTGTCACGCTAATTTCAGTATTGGCAGTTTATTTTCATGATGTTTTACGGTTGATAAACATGAAAAAGCTTAGAATAATGTAGCCTATGTATCAATTGGAATGGATCTTTCGACATCTTCTGTTTTTTATGAAGTTTCAAAAGTACTCCACCAAAGCTGCTGTTGAAGCGCATGTGAAAGAGATTGTCAATTTTGTTGATGGCTATTACCGAGAACTCGATATCAGAGTGATATTATCTCATATTGAAGTATGGAACAATGGCGATAGATCGCTTGTTTCAAATGACGCAGAAGCGGTGTGTATACTCTTTCCTTTTTCGCGTTGTGATTTACTAAACTGTGTACAGTGTAACATAAAATATGCTAGAAAAGTGAGGAATGTAATATTAGTTTGTACGAATGCGGTGTCAACGCAGCAAGTTTAGCAAATATTCATGATGTTAATTAATGATTAAGAGATTATTCCACTTGTCTGAAAGTATTTGCAACTCGGATATAATTGCTGTACCGATTGCGCGAACACTAAGTTTGGGACAACTCGGCCCGACTGACTTAATGCTGAGACGCATAATCCTGGCCCTAACCCCCCGAACTCTTACTCTGAACTAAGAGCCCTAAACCAAGATCGGATCCTTACTCAAATTCTCAAGCTTTGTCTCAACACCGAGTTGGTCATGTCTTTGTCCCACGCCCAGTGTTTCTTGCTTCTCCAACATAGGCTGCAGTAAATCTTGATTTTTTCTCTATAACTTAGGTATTAAAAGGTCTATCTGATTATCGATCGGAACAACTTAAAACGGAACCCGCAACTTCTCCGTGGGTGTTTGCTGATACGATTCATCTTCTTCATGGTGGTGATTTTGCCGGCAATACACTCGGAGTCGCATATTTGGGAGCAATGTGCGGAAGAAGTTCTGTCGGCATTGATCAAGTAGAAGCAATGCTTTTGTTGCAATGTATTTTACAAGTTGAACTAGTAATATTAGAAATTTTAACGTTGCACAATTTGTATTCGCATTGGTAGCTTTTAGTTTATGATCAACCAGTATTTGCAGTTGTGGATAGAAACATGCAAAACAGAATTGATCAGCGCTAGTTTTCGAAGGAAACATTACCATTATTATTTATTCTTACAGTCTTACGTCGTAGCATTGCCTCAAGTTGATTGACAGGGACGTATCCAGGGGGAGCTGGCTGTGCGAAAATTGGATATTTGTGGACGTGTTGACCTTTTTTTGCTTTTCACTTGACTTGGGGCGAAAAACGGACGGCTTCAAATTGCGCCCCCCTTTCAAATTCCTGGGCACGCCCCTGATTGATGACAAGATTTCGGGCGCATTGTATTGTTTTTCAATGGTAATCTAGATAAAATTGTCTCACCAGCATGTAAAAAGATCATACTTTAATAATATTGATTACTTGAAGACCGAGAATTTTTTAATTATGCATTTTCGGGAATGGATGGATGAATTTAGAAAGTCTTGTGATTAGGATAACGATCAAGCTGTTAATGTTGCTTCGACTGTGGCTCATGAAATGGGTCATTCCTTCGGAATGGAGCATGATGGAACTGATTGTAACTGTCCGGAAAGAAAGGATTGTATTATGTCCGCGTCAACGTCGTAAGTTTGCTTGTTTTTGTTTTTTTTTTTTGCTCGAATTGTTTTCGTTAACAAAGAAAACAGAGTTGGCTTCAGACGTTAATCTCACTCTCTTCCCATCAATCAATTCTATTCATTTGTCAAAAATGCTTCATCTCCATTCAGTTTTTCGCTGCTCCTCATTCTTGTCTGGCCTTGTTTATGAATTATAAACTATCATTACTTCTCAATCTCACAATTTTTACCCAGTTTGGTGATAAATTCCATCTGTTCTTTTTTGGGTGACGAACTATTTGCTGAAAATTAGTCAAGAGTGTGTTTTGAAAATCTTAGAATATTGTTGTATGTCGGTAAATTTACTCAATTCGCTGCATTGCTGTATCCGTACCTGAAAGTATCTCCGTATAATCTTTTTTCTAGTTTCAGCAGGCCCATGGCTTGGTCGTCGTGCAGCGAGGTGGCTCTGCAGCAGAACCTAAATCTTGGAATAGGAAACTGCTTGTATAATGTACCACATGCATCTCGAATAGTCGGTGGCCAGCAATGCGGAAATGATATTGTGGAGCAAGGCGAACAATGTGATTGTGGATATCCAGAACAATGCAAAAGGTGCACTGAATGTTGCAAAAATGACATTGGAAAACAGTGCAAAGCGCTCGATTTACATAAGAGTTTCTGTTTTTCATGAATAATTGACCATCCCTTTCTGATATTGTCTGTCTGAATTTAATAGTGATAGCAGTTTTAACTCTTGAGTTGCTCTCGTTATTTCACGACATATGACTTTCAAATTTTTATTTAATTTTATGGCCTGACTTGCTTTCAATTAGCTCGCGCATACACCTGCAAGAAAACGCGTTAATCACGATTTCGGTGTTTGGGAGGAAACAGGCAAAAGTGGCTTCGTAAGTGATACTGCAACCATTTTTTTACAGTTTTTGTTTGCTTATGTTTTGTAGTTCGTGTTGTAATCCTCGTACTTGTCAGTTCGTGTCTGGTGCTGTATGTGATGCTGGTAGTTGCTGCAGTAATTGTCAGTTGGTAGATATTGGAACGAAATGTCGAAGCTCTGCAAATGAGTGTGATCTACCCGAATACTGCAACGGAGTTTCGCCTTATGTAAGTAACAAGTAGTGATATACTGTGATTCCCAGGGCTGAGGACTCGCCAGCGTTTTCACTCGAGTTCACAAGTTTGCTAGCCGAGCTCAAGTTCTTCATTTTTAAGTTGGCGAGTTTGAGCTCAGTAATTTTTACCATAGCAAGTTAAGTAGTTTTTGTCGGGTTAAGGTTAAGTTCAAGCAATTTTTGTGAAGTTTGGGAAATGTTCAAAACTCATCAACTTTGTTCAAAATCGGGTTCGACAAAAAAAACGAGTTCAGCGAGTTCAAGTTGGCGGCAATGGTAGTTCCCACTGTATTTAAAACTACTAAGTTTGGACACACTATATTTAAAATGAAAATGGTTTTCGAAAAGTTTGTTAACTCTGTCTACCCTGTAATTGAGAATTCAAGCTCTTCTTTAAGCATCGTTTGATTGCGTAGAAAGCAGTGCAGGACTAGTGCATGCTGAAAAAGATTTGTAATGATATTACTTGTGCTTACTGCTCATTTGGTAAAGAGCAGAGCAGGTTTTTCAGCCCATTTGTATCTGCGTTTTGCCTGAATGCTCTCTCTACATATCCTGCTTCCGTTTACTTAGTAACGAAGACAATTAAGAGTCGACTGGTTATGAAGAATTTTTGTATGTTTATTGTTGTGTGTAAAACTCCTAGAGACATGACGTAGTAGGAGTTAATTACAACTTTAAGTCTTGTGTTGTTAGTGCCCTGATAATGTTTATAAAGAAGATGGTACGAGGTGTTCAGGAAATGCAGCTGCTTGCAGTGGAGGTGTATGTTTAACGCTAGATATGTTATGTGAAGCGACTTGGGGAGAAGGTATGTATTGCGTAAATTCTAAATCTATATTTCACTCATGAATTAATCAAATATAAAGCTGTTCAGAGGGCTTCAGGTTCAGCTGATAGCTGAAGTTCGATAGGAGAAGACAAAGATTAAAAAGTAATAGACAAGATTTTATTTGTTAGTAGTTATCAAAATAGCTTTCTTCGATGAGTTTTAAATATTGATAGTTTAGTTTTTGGGCATATAAGGGTGCAGTAGCCCTTGCATTTGGTAGATAGCTGAGTTAATGAGTGAGTTGACCCTACTGATGACAAACCTGTTGTCGAGTATATGGCTGTGCTCAAATGATATCATGAAGCATTTACTTTGTATTTAACCACGATCACTCTGCAGCATATAACTGTTTCTTTTTTTTTATGAAGCCTTAGGCTGTATTTGGCTTGCAACGCTGTGCAGATCAGTTGTCACAGAAAGTTATCGCAAAGTGCCTTGTACAAGAATGCATGAGCGAAACGCCAAAGTTGAGCTTCGAACTCGCTACCCAGCAGTTATGAGTACATGGCCAAAACCTTTGCTTTGAGCATTCGTAGCTTTAAGTAATATTACGGATGCGTCGCATTGTAGGTGTAATAGTCTCACGACATGAGAAACCGCGTGTGAACTGAATTTTGGGGAGCTTTTGATGTTTGAGAAATAATCCCTAACTGTAGTTAACTGTTATCAGCTGCAGGTGCTACTAAAGCGGAAGATATATGCTATGAATTCATTAACACCAGAGGAATTAGGCACGGGAACTGCGGCCATGACAGAGACGGAAATTTCATTAAATGTGCGGATGAGTGAGTTCCTTGCATGATATTTTTCCGCATTGTTTTCACTCCGAATATAAATGTTTTGTCCTTAAGGTTTCTTTTGGTGAGTTGTCGTAGAACTTGTTTTTTTTTTATAATGTTTCTGAATTTGTTTCGTAGAAATGTGAATTGCGGAACTTTATTTTGTTCTGGAGGACGGAATCTTCCTTTGGTTGGAAATTTAGCTGTCACTCTCACTATAAGTAAAACTTATCTTTGCAAAGCAGTTAGCACAAGCTCAAACAAAACAGATACGATGGACCCTGGATTAGTTCGGAGTGGTACGTCTTGCGGCACTAACAAGGTATTTCAATTTCACAATATATGCTTTGACTGCGGTATTAAGATAAGTGGAGGTACTTTGCTGTAATGGATGCATATATCAGTTGTGATTTTAGTGAAAAGCAAATTCATTATATACATCATCATAAATTATGTGATACATTTGAAATAAGGATGGTGGTAGTCACTATTTTGCATGGATTCTTAGTGACTGCTAATTTAAAGAGCGTACACCAGCTGCGCGGATTCCCCACGGCGCCATTGAGTATCACATTAATCGAGCTAACCTCCTTATTTATTGTTATGTTCATAACTTCTAACTTATTTTCAGCAATGTCTTGATCAGACGTGTCAAAACATACCTGTTTTAAGTTGTACGAAAAAATGCAACCGCAACGGGGTAAGTTTTGGTCAGATTTCGCCGATGTAAGTTTTTTGTTTATGTTCCAACATATTCCTGTGTAGGTATGCAACAACTTTGGAAACTGCCATTGCAACGACGGGTACTCCCCACCTCACTGCAATCAGTCCGGAAGAGGAGGCAGCATTAACAGTGGATTGTACTCATCAAATTCTACTTCAGGTAGTAGCGTGAGCGTAAGAAGAATCATCAGTACCTACAAAACTTGCGTTAGTACGGATATTAAAACATTGTAAAAGATTAATGCGGTTCCAAGTTAGAAGCAAAAGCAATTTTTTTAATTTTTGACCATTCAAATCTGTTAATAATTTTTATTTTAAACCTATTTATAATTTTTTTTTCTTGACTCTGTTATAGCTTGTTCTACCTGTAACTCAGAGTGACAGTTAATTTCTTGATGCGAGTTATTTTATTCTTGAATGATGTGATGTTATTGGTTTCTTTTTTTTTTCGACTTAATGTTTTGTAGCAAAGCAGATCAATGAACATAATGGAGATTTATTAAACTCTTAAAACGTCAGCAAACACCTTGTTAGTTTATGTTTTTGAGTGTGAATGAGTTTTACTTTGTGGCAGAATTTGTTGTGATCCTGCTTACTTAATTTTGTGTTCTTTTTTCCGTGTCAAATTTTTCACGTATCATAAATAACCTAGTTGTTTCTTGTGCAAGACTGTTATATGCTTTTACAAAAATGTTTTGACAGATGAAACTCATCTGTTCTCTACCATCAACGGAGTTTCTCCTTTGGCTGTAACTTCCTCATCTTCTGCAGGCGATCCTGTTGAAAATCGTGATGATGGTTCAACATCAGAATGTAAGCACGTTTCTTATTTCAGCTATAGCTACAGCTTTGAATTTTGATGTTTTGTCATTTCTGGTTCTGCTTAGAAGTAGCTTGTTATTTTAAGAGATAATGACCTTTTTGTATGGTGCAAGCGCAGCCATGGCCCACATTCTGAGGCTTTCTTCTGGCTATTATTACTCATGTTGGAGTTAGTAACAAAACCGGAATCCATTAGCTGTCTTTTGGTAGGTGACCCGAAGTTTATCTTTTTCCTAATTTGCTTAAAAGTTTGTAATAAAACTAACAAAATTAAGTTGCAACAATTGTTTGTTTCTTTAGTTTCCTCAGTCGAAATTGCTCTGGTTGTAATGTCAGTCATTGTCGGTGCTGGTGTGCTTTCTCTTGGATTAGTGGCATCACTCAGAATTTATAAAGCAGTTTCAAGCACCAGGTCATTAATGCTTGATGAAGAGTTTTTTTTTATAGTGTACTTTGCCCAAGGTTTTTTCTTAACTTATGATTATGCTTTTTAGTTCTTATTTTGCTCTCAATCTATTTGGTGGAGCAGAATCCTAACATTCGTGAGGCTAAAGAATCCCTGTGCAATAATTTAATTGCCTTGTGCAAAACAAGGAAACCTAATGCTGGTAAAAAACAAAATAATTTTTGAGGGTGTAGCAAGTTTAATACTAGTGACAAGCCTAACGGGGATATGATTATATCATGACAATGCGCATGTCGCATATATTGTAATAATAAAGTAGATTCTCGGATTTGAATTTAAACTTGCGGAACGTCTAGGTGTTCCGCTCTTACCACTCGGCCAGCTGAACTGTGAACTATAAAGATCTACATTATACGTCGTCTCAGCTAATCTTGTGACTCGCAGAACCCTGGTTGAAAATCACTGCTTTGGACGTTAAACGATATTTCAACTTGCATTGGTTTCGGTCCTGCTCAACTACCTTTTCATCACAAGCTTAGCTGAGACGACTTATCGTCGTATAATGTAGATCTTTATGGTTAACAGCTCAGCTGGCCGAGTGGTAAGAGCATCCGCCTCTGTAGCTGTAGACTCGGGTTTGATTCGGAGTCGGGTCAAACCAAACCAATGACTTAAAATTACTGTAGCATTCACAGCTTCCCTGCTTGACGCTCTGCATCAAAGGGGCGATGTGGAGAACAAGCCGAGAAGTTTGCTTGTGCCATTGACGAAGACACTTGGGAGATTCGCCCGTCTTAGTGTGGTAGACAGGTGGCCGGTAACTCCTAAGCGAGCTTGTTATTGCGCTTAGATCGCTTTCTCGTGATAGGAGGATAAATAAATATGCAACTAGATATAATAATGCATTCGATAACAACTCAAAGAGTTGCATTTTCGTCTGCTCTTAAATTTCAGCTGTTTTTTTATTAGCATCTTTTGCAGGTCTAGGTATGCGAATAAAGAAAAGGTGAATTTGGAATCTAATAGAAGAGATAGAGCATCAAGTTTGAAAAAGTACCTTCCTAAATCAGAAGTCATCAGAGACAATATTGGTGAACTAAATAATAACTTTGCTAAAACGTTACCCACCGCAAAGGCTGCCAAATATGCTCCTTCTGGCACAGCTGCAAGAAATGCACCAACTGGTAGAGCAACTAGTAGTGGCATACCAGGATATGTAACTAATAAAAGGCCGCTTTTAGAAGTAAATAAGAAGCCTACGAATAATGCAAGGAGTGGGCTAAAAGGGCGTGAAAATGTTTTTGCGGGTACAAAAAATAAATCGATTAATAATGGGCCTCGAACTTCTGCTAACTCAAAGCCAAAGAAAAAATAAGCTATAGCAGATTCTATAAGGGAAATTAAGCGAAACGTAGTTTTTGCTATATTGTGTTGATTTTATTTTCTCTACATTTTCGGAAAAAATGTACGTTGGAACAGCACAACCAATTTTACCATAATATGCTTTCGTGAAGTAACAAATCCTTAGTTAGTACAGCATCTTTGTCACTGATGTGTACCAGTCTTTACAACCTATCTTTGCTTTTATATCACATTTGCGTAGCCATGGGCTGTTATTGTTTATTTTTTACTCCACTGCTTCAAAAAATAAAGATTGCTGAACTACTGCAGATGAGATGTAGGTTTGACGAAACATTACTTAATATTTGATGATTTTGTCAGTCGATAGCTCAATGACTAGTCTACCAGCACGAAGTTTGTTCTTTTTCTGCAACTGTCCGTTGATTACATCAATGCAACGATCAAAACAAAGTGCTAAATTAAGTCTGTCATACGCAGACGCTGCTTGTTACGATAAAACAAAGATTAAATCACAGATAGGCATGTCGGGACTTAACAAATAGTCCAAATTTTGGAAAGAGGACTTCGGCCATCACTGAAAGTGAAACCGGTTATGTCATAGCTTATTCTTCGGCACCGTTACTTTTTTGTTTGTTCCTGGCAATGCCGCAATCTTAAGCAGAGGTCGGGGAGAAGGGGTGAACAAAATAATTTTTCAACTGATTTTGCATTTGAGAATAGTGTTTCTGCACAAAACATGAATAAGCTTTTGTAGCTTGAATTTGGATGTCAAAATCTTGGTTGTACGTAGTACGTGCTCGATGCCCTTAAATTTCTGCATTAACCAAAACCGTTTCGAAACGTTTCTCGCGACCTTCCGTCTTGTTAACTTGATGCCCGTTCTAATCAACCTCTTGTGTTAAGAAATGCCTTCAACTCACCTTGAGAGCTAACCGCATAGGCTATGCACTTATTCTGGTGTCCTCAACGAATTTCGCAAAGCTTTCCCGCTTTACAAAGCAAGTACCGTTCATAATTAACCGAAAAAACTTAAAAATGTAACTTTATTTTTGCAAAAAAGTAGCCACAAAGTAACTTCATGAAACGAATAAAAGTAAAACGAAAATAGTTGCAGCCGAGCATGAAAAAACGTGAAAAAGGCCCAGTTCTACCTCGTGGTTAAGTTATAGTGAACACACATGTAGTGTTTTACATTTTGTGGTAGAAACTTTCTGTCCTTTGCAAGTAATTTGTAAAGCGTAGAAAAACTTCTTTCCACAGAAGCAGTTGTTGGCTGACACCAAAGAGGCACCTTAGTGTTTGTAGATTGTAAATTTATCTTTCTAGCATCAATCCAAGACAAAAAACTAGAAAAATTGTGCCAAAAAGTACGAAAACCAAAATGTAACCTAAAAGACAAAAAGTAACTTTTTGTAACCTTATAACTTTTTAAATACTGACCCTATAGCTGTGAAATTTTGGTTAAACGCTTTGTATGTTAATTGGAGCTAGCAAAAAGAAGTAACTTTTGTAACCTAAAATTGCCCTACTGATGACGCTACTACAAAGGTACCGCGGTACTGCCCAACAATAAGGAAAACTAACAAAAAATAGATATTACGGCGTAAGTTTGCAGTACTGTAATTTGCGGGGGCGGAAGTGTGAAAAATTACCGCAAATCTATCACAAACTTGCGGAATTACGGTTGCGAACTTGCGGAATTCCATTAATGTCTACAGTGAAATATTTTTCAGTACGAGCCACTATCAGTGGCATCGCCAGGAAAAACATTGGGGGGCGAAATGACGTCATAACTTAAGATTTTTGCAGAGCTGTACGAAAACATGAATAAGACGATAGACGCATTAGCTTTCCGTTGGTGCAGTTTATTCGGCATTCCTAAAGTAGGCTATTGCACTTACTGTAATTTCATTTATTCCTAAATTTTTCGCCAAACCAACGTTCGAACTTTCGCAACTTTGTGACAAAGTGAACAAAATCGCAAAAACTGCTTGATTTCCTGGTATCTTAAGTATACAAAGCTCTTAGAGCTCTATTATGACGTCACAGTTCAATTTTCTCCAATTTTAGAAGAAACTTCTGGGCAAATAAAAGCGAAACATCAAAATTTTAAATTTGAATTACAGTAGCTAGCTTGCCCCAAGATCAGTAAAAATTTTTAAAAGGGGGGACATAATTTCCACATTTTTTTTAAGCGTATTTTTGGGGGGGCACAACAAATTTGAAGCTGATTGAGAAACAAGAAAAGCTTTAGGGGGGTGCGGGGGCATGCTCACCCGGAAAAAATTTCATGCTACGAATGGCTGTTTTGGTGCTTTTTGAATAATTTTCAGGAAATTATTCAAAAAGCACCACAACAGCCATAAATTATTATCCTAAGCGAGCTCCTACAGCGCATTGATCGCTTTCTCGTGATAGGAGGATGAATGTATGCAATTAAATACAATTACATTCGATACAACAACTGGAAAAAATACACGGTGTCCATAAAGTTTTGTTGCAAGTCAAAGAAATCTCTCTTTGTTTTGAATGCCACAGCAGAGTCCGTGGATTGTACTCTTTCTTTTGAAAAACATAGCAAAACATTTTTGCAATTTGACTCTCGTAAAGACCTTGTCAAGCACATTGTAAATTTACCGCAACATTTATTGAAAAAAATTATCGGCGATAATTTATAAGATTACCGATATCGCTAAAAAAATTGAGGTTTATCGATTTATATCGGTATCGCGTAGGGTTTTTTGAAATTATCGTTATCGCTTTATTACAGAAAGGTTTATTGTGCCCATCACTGCATGCATGCTTGTGGAAGAAAGCGTGGCATGCGTGCCACGCATGGTATTTTATGGAAGAAAGCGTGATATTATCGTTGTTAAGCAGTACCAGCAACGAAGCAAAACGAGTGACTGCGGATAAACTCCGCTAGGTGCCTCATCCTGAAGAGTTTCGACGAGGAAAGCCAGTTTTGCGACAGAGAATTGATGAAAACACAGCTGTTGTTGATTTAGTTGGTCCGGATTCTTGGTTTATGTTCGAAGCTCTAGTCAATGCATTATGATTGGCTGAGCGAACCTACAACATGTCGAGCTCCTTATAAGAAATGGAGTCGATTGTAAAGACCGTAAAAGTGGTAAATGATGCCGCTAAGTGGGATAAAGTTACATTCTGATTACGTCACTCAGTGGCGGACGCAGGATTTTTCAATGGGGGTTTTCAGTGACGTCACATCGTGATGACGTGAAGATACTACATTACAATTACAGTAGTTTAGAGGTATTAAAGTGCATCGTATTGTAATGTTTCCAGCCTAAATTGCAGTTAACCATGATTAAGCTATATAATGTCATAACTAAGAAAACAACAAAGATATTTCATTCACACTTTTGCCTAATGCTTTAGGTTTCATTTAAGGAAAAGGTTTCACAGAAACTCAAGCCATCAGGCTGTGGTCAAAACTTTTCTGAAAAAATTTTAGTTGAAATCATTTTTGGGCAATAGGAAGGTTAAATGACTAAAGTAGGCTGGCTAGCAGTCGCAACGTCACAAACAGGGTGCACCCAAGGGGTAAAACAAGCAATTCCTTCTGTCCAAAATAACTTTTTTCAAGAACCAACATTAATATAAACAACGCATATAGGCTAAACCTTGTTATAAACAGTCAATATACGGTACACTCATTATGAAGGGGGCAGTTTCTCGGATGAAATTTGAAAAGTGAAGATATTGGAGCATAAGAAAAAACTGCCCTCCCTACCAAAACGTTTTTAAACTAAAATAAATTATGTGCGAGAGGAATCCCTAATCATCCGATTAAAGTCAAAAACAGCGTCGATATTATCTAAGCATTTTTTTGCCAAATCACAGCGTCGATATTAGATGCTTTCAAACACATAATCGGGGTGTCTATGGGAAACGAAGAACTCTAGCTCTTGAGATAGTCAGCCTGGGGTACGAAAAAACAATGTTGTCTCTCCCTCGTTCCGCCCTTAGGCCTCTTCAAATCTTTCGTTGGTCTATGGTCGTCTTTGGCAGTATTTTTATCTTACTTTTGGCACTTAGAGCAGTGTCAATTTAGTTTTTATATTTCAATAAAATTTCTCAAAACACCGGGGGATTATAGCGTAGTGTTAAAAAGATTTCGCTATCGATGCGGAAGGTTTGGGACTCCATTCCCAGGCCGGTCAAATCGGACACAGTGTAGCCAACGGCTCGCAACCGCTGCGACGTTTCTTTGGAGCTGCGTTGCCCAGGCGCTAAGCCGCGGGATCGGACCCCGCCACTCGCTACCACGTTTCGATACAACAACGAATTTAATGAAACGAGTATAATCAAGATTTGATTTGATTTTTAAAAATTAAATTTGCGTGCAGCCATAGTTACTGCAGATACGCCGCATTTATGGAAACTCCAACTTCTTAATTGTTTCACAGCAACATCAATGACAAAAACGCACTTCAAGCAAAACACAACAGAAAAGTTGGACTACCGGATACCGGTATTGTAGTAGCATTGCATCGTACTCAGTGCTCGAGTTGTAAAAACACTTATGGGGGGCTGGTACAACTTTTCACCCAGACGTAAAGAGGGATGATCATTGTACTTATAAGGGAATGGTTTACGCGAAAATGTTTTGTGGGGGGATGGTGTTGTTTGGGATGAAAACATGATAGCAATTTCGGCAAGCTCCGCATGAAGAAAAGTCGGTTCGTTTTAAAAACAAAAGGTTTTACTTTTTCTGCAATTGTTAAGGGGAGTGCTGACTCCCGACCCCTGCGAACGTCACTGGGGCCCATCTCATAGCGCTTGGGTAACACAGAAACGTCGCAGCGGTAGCGAGCCGTCGGCGACAGTGTGCCGATTTGACTATCCCGGGAATCAAACCCCAGACCTTCCGCACCGATAACCTGTGCGCTTAGCAACTAAGCTAACGGCCGGTACGGGCCCAAAAATCGAACCCAAAACCTCCCGCGCCGATGTCTTTAACCACCACGCCACCTAGTCGGTTTGGCTCAAAATTATGACATCGCAAGCGGAATATCTGCCTGCGTTGCAACCATTCTCTTCCAAGAATGCCTTGAGCGCTGAAACGTTGTCTTGTCCAGCCATAGCCGTTGAGAACAATGTCTATATGACATCACAATACGACTCCAGCTTTAGTACCCATTGACCTTGTCCAGGCTTGCATTTTAAGCCAGCCATTGGTTCAAGTGCTAAAGTGCTACACACCAGAAAAGTTTGACTACCGGTATTATTGCATATCAATGAAAGTTTCCCGAGATTAGGCAATTTGATACAGCACAGAAAAACACAATCTCTGTATGAAAAAAGGCTAAATCGGTCCAAAAAGAGCGTTTTTTATATTTTTCCAATCGTCAATGGGGGGAGGGGGTTGACCCCCGAAACCCCCCCTCCCCCGTGCGTACGCCACTGACGTCGCTATACTGACCGACAATCCTCGTGAGCGTGCAAGCATGTTACAGGCTGTGGAAGAGCACAGGCAAAAATTCCCTGCCTTTTCCAAAGCTGTACTTGCCAAGCCAATGTGATGCGGTTTCTTCACTATTTACTGCTTTCGGCCCTTTGCGATATTAACTACGCTGCATGCTTAGCATAAGCCTATGTCACTGATATTTTTGCTATCTGAATATGCCTTGGTAGTAGGCCTATTGTTTTATATTTTGCTTCTTTTGTTCTTTACGAAGATTTATATTTCTGTTTTTGCCCAACTATGATTCTAATACAGTACAGCTTTCCAAGCAAATGGCTAATTGGGTAATATCGTTCTTTACTGTAAAATAGTATTTCAAAATTGCATTATTATTAATTTCAAGGCATGGAAAATCCCCTAAACAAAAAATGACATCATACATTGGCATAACTACATTAGTCAATATAGACGCAAAAGTACTCCACCAGAGTAACATTAAAACAGTTTTTAAGCCAATAGAATCCCCTAATTAACGTAATTTTATGTACAAAACTGTAGGCTCTTTGAGGAGGGTCTAAACATTAACCGATTCTAAAAATTTTTTTGGCAAAATCATTTTATGGCTAACCGCTCGGGATTAGGGTGTTTAAATATAGCTTTTCCAACATGGCCCAAATATGGACACCCCTAGTGCACATCCATCCCAAGGTAGTCCAAAAGGAGCAATAATTTGTGAACGAAGACGTTTTAGGATGTAGGCTAAATCCAACGCCGTAAGAAAACATGATTGGGTTTTTGCAATTTTTTCAAGCCAAAGTGAAAAGCAAGAGTTAATTGCACCATTAACATCAGTTCTAAGCTCTACGATTCGCCGTAGTTTTTTTTTAAAACAAGCAATCAACAACGCTAAAAAACATGCATACTAAAGCGAAAAAAATTGTACCATCATATCAGTTCATTACTTTTATCTTAACTTCAACCTGTAACTCCAGATATGGAGAAGCATCGGCTATTTTTATCAATGCTGATGAAGTTAAAGTTTAAGATGTGGCCAGATTCGCAGATCAATTCGATCTAAAGCAATAAATTCTCACTACACGCAAGTTCGTTACAAGCGTCTATCTTAACACGCAGTGTATCATTAGTCAATCACGCTATACTCCACAACGCATGCTTTTTCGGTGACTTCTACTCCGTTTTTCCATGTGCTTTCATCCATTTCAAATTATTCAACGGTTGTGAATTACTTTTTTCAGCGGTTGACCAAGAAGGCAAAATTGATACAATCATAATTATTCCCATGAATAAAATAACAGTGATCAATGGAGTTTTGATTCCATATGCACTCCATAAAGCAACGTTCCAGCTGTAAAACAGAAATACTCAGAATTTCTCTCAAGTCGGAAAGCTTGGAGTTTTGCTGCACTAAGGTACGATTATTCTATTTATAGCCAGCACAAGGATTACAGTTCGAAGCATAGGACTATATACGCGCAATGGCGGAAACACGGAGCTAACAGCGGCCATGCCCCCTCAATTTTTGGAAACAAAGGAAAAAAATGGCTCCAGTATATATACCACGAGTGCATACTACACTCTTGGCCTCCCACAAATTTTTTACGGCTTCCGACGAACACCGCATGATCACACAGACACGAGGCCGAGCGCGCACTTGCGTTTATGCGCGAGGTCTAAAAAGATTTTATCACGCGCAATTTTTCTTCCCAATCAAACCGAATCCTAAAAACGGAACCGGTTCAAAATAGAGACCGGTTCCGCATGATTCGATATTCTGAAACGAACATCCCTACTCAAAGGACGAATTATCAATTAATTATGCTAATCAATGTAGAAAGCAGTGTTGTAGTAAGGCCAAGGACCCTAAGGTCAAGGCCAAGGACTTTAAAATTTCTTCGAGGCCAAGGACACACAAGCCAAGGCCAAGGACATTGATCAAGGACAACGGGCATTTTTCCGATTACAGAGTGAAATCTCAAAATGTGGGTCATTTGGTCATGAAATAATGGTTCGCAAACAATGTACGGTCTAATATTGCAGACCTACAACGACAATCGTTTTCGAAAATTACAGGGTTAACAAAAATATTATCGTTGATAACAATCCAGTGCCAGGTCTGTCGCGTTGGTCTGTGTTAACTATCAGGTAAGCTTAACACGTCTTTATTCCAAGCAGTCATATCAAGAATGAAGGTAATACGCAACTGTCACATAGAAACGTGGCTGTCACATGATTGCACAAAGTGTAGAGGCGTATCGAGTGAACTACTAATTACAGCGCATTTTACCGCAAGCGCATTAACGTTGTATCGAACACAGTACACAGATCATGCTACACCCCCCTTTGACCCACAATAAAGCATTTACAAAATCACACTTATTCATAACTGAGACGCTCTGGGAGTTTCGAGATTCGACCCGAGCGAGTAACATAATTAGAACGACGTGAAACACTATTATCATGACACAACGCATCATCATTTAACTCAACAGTCGCAGGTGTACCAGTCATTTCGGTTTCAGTCTTGACTGGATTATCAGAACAAGGTTTACGATATTTGCGATTACGCGTTACTCTATTAGGCGAAATGTCAACTACATAAGATCGAGGTTGGTTTGCAGCACGAACAATTCGACCACGTTTGTTATCGTAATATCCATCATCAACATACACATACGAGTCATCTTGCAAAAGCGGTAATTCACGAACTTAATGGCGCTTATCAAAATTCATTTTTTCATTTATCTTAACCCTTTTTCCCTTTCGTTTGAAATCACACATAAATGACCATTTTGGTTCAAGCACAATAGGCATAGCAGGCACAGTTGTCCGTAATTCTCTTCTCATTAACAATTCAGCTGGACTGTAACCAGTTTTTAACGGTGATGTGCGATATGCAAGCAAGGCCAAGTACGGATCATTACATTTTTTTCAGAAGGTTTTTAACGGTTTGCACCGCTCGTTCAGCCTCGCCATTGCTACGTGGATATCTAGGTGAACTAAATGTATGAACAAAACCATAACAATTAGCAAACTTTTGAAACGCAAAAGACGAAAACTGAGGACCACTGGCAAATCGCAGCTCATTCGGAATGCCAAATTTAGCAAAGATTGATTTTAAATGAGAAATTACATAATCAGCGGTAGTACCTTTGTCTAACAAAGCAATTTCGATCCAACGCGAAAAATAATCAGCTACTAACAAATACACAGCATTATTAAAATTAAACAAATCACATGCTACTTTTTGCCAAGGACGTTCAGGCAATTCAGAAGAAATTGAAGGTTCAGTTGAATTTGTGCGAAGCTGAGCACATACACTGCAGTTCATTACAAACGATTTAATGTCTCTAGACAGTCCTGGCCACCAAACAGTTCTTGCACGGGCACGGTTCTTAGTAATTCCTTGATGACCCTGATGCAACTTATTTAAGATCTCTTTTTGCAAAGCCAGAGGAATTACAATTCGATCACCTTTTAAAAGAAGTCCTTTTTGGTAAGCAAGGTCGTCTCGAACTTGATAAAATGTTTGTAAATCATGACACACAGATCGACTTGAAGGCCAACCACCTTCACAATACTTAATCACAGTTGAGCAGATACTGTAGGATCAGCCAGCAGCTCGTCACGAATAGTTTGAAGCATATTGTCGGACGCAGGAAAATTTGTGACAACATTGTTCACATGATCTTCAACTTCGGAAATGAGGTCGTCTTCAACAGTTGCAACAAAACAAATCGGCGATCTGGAAAGCACATATGCAATTGACAGTAACTTCCCTGGAATATAAACAACTTTATAACCAAACCACACATCATTCGCATGCGGAATCGTTGAATTCGCGGCGAGAGTTCATCTAAGTTTTTTGAAATTCTTCTTACACCAGCGACATCGGTCACAGGGTTCATCTTTTGAATTGCAGCAATTTTTTCAGGATCTGCTTTTATTCCTTCGGGAGAAATGATATGACCCAAATATTTTCTGCGGGATGTTGAAAACTCGCACCTATTGTTCAAAGTTACCCCAGCTTGGCTCAATCGTTGAAGCACATCCATCAGACGTTCGTCATGTTACTGCTGTGATTCCCCGAACACAATAACGTCGTCCATATTGCAAAGAACTCCGGAAAGGTTTGCGAGAATGAAAGACATCCTCCTTTGAAAATGTTCCGGCGCAGAGCATATTCCGAACAGAAGTCTGTTAAAGCGAAACCCCTTAACTCAGGGGTGGCCAACCTTTTGATTCCATGCGCCAATATTTTTCACCCTTAATTTAGATGCGCCACATCAAGCATCCATTTCTTTTCAGTTTTTAAAACAAGGGCGTGCAATATCGGTGAAGAGCAAAAAATGGTGTTCACTTCTTGTCCTCAGACAGAAGCGCACTCAGGATTTGGCAAAGGGGGCCACAATCGGGGGTCTGGGGGTGAAACCCCCAGCCCCCAACGGATTTTTACGGTTTTCATATAAAAAAACACTCAATTTGGGACACTTATTTTATCGAAAAAGGGTGTGCTGTGAGTGCAGTTACTACGGACAATGCAAAAATATTTTCGCACCTTATGTCTAAAAGCAGAAGCTTGGCTAAAATAAGTGAAAGGAGGCTACAACCATTATTAGTTTGAGAAATTATAGACTGAAAGTTAGGTTTTAGCACTTTATTACAGGGCCAAAGGGGGGGGCATGGTACCGTGGCTCCCCTACGAGCGCCTATGCCCTCAGACATCCTGTTTTCCACTAACAATGTCGATGGAGAGCAAAAAATAAAAAAAAAGGTTTTCACGCCCTCAGATGTTCTGTATTCCACTGAAGGGCAAATATAAAAAAAAAAATTAGTGAGTAGAAGTGGCTTGTCATCAAAAAGGTGCAATGCGCCACTTTGAAGTAGCCAATGCGCCACGTATGGCGCATGCGCCACAGGTTGGCCACCCCTGCCTTACCTGGTGTTATAAACGTTGTTAATTCCTTCGAGTCGTTAGATAACGGAATCTGCGAAAAACCCGAGTCAGCATCCAACTTAGAGAATACTTAAGCACCGGATAATTTGGACAAAGTCTCATTAACACTTGGCAACATATGTAGTTCTCGGCAAACATACTTATTTAGCTTAGTGTAATCAACACATATACGAACTACCGTTTGCTTTCGGAACTACTACCATGCCACTGCACCAATCGGTCGGTCTTGTAACTTTAGAAATGACTCCTTGTTCCTCCATATTTTTGAGTTCTAGCTTCACTGCTTCCTCCAAAGGCAAAGGAATTCTTCTCGGAGTCGCTACACAAAACGGCTTCGCACCAAGATTTAATTTAATTTGATAAGGATCTCCAAGCTTTCCCAAACCAGAAAACACTTTCGGAAACCGCAGTTGAACAGATTCTTTAGCATTGGCAACAGAATTGACATTGGAGAAGATATTCAAAGCTTTGATAGCAGGCCAGCCCAGCAACGATTGTGTTAGCTTCTCAACAACATAAACACATTGCTCCAATACGAAATATCAGTCTCAAGTTTCGCATTAAATTTTCCAGTAACAAGATTGGCGCGTTGAGGACCAGTGAGAATTTGTTCAGAAGAGAAAAGTTTGGTTTTGTTAATTAAATCAAAAGTCTCATTGGAAATAACAGTTACATCAGCCCCAGTGTCTATTCGAAAATTCAGTTTCACGCCATTAACATAGACATTAATCGTAGGCTTGTTCGAAAGGTTTGGTTGCGTTACAGTTCCCAAAAAACAATTTTCTTCAGTGGTCTCATGTGAAACAGCAGAGTTAGTTTCAATCGATTTAACGCCACGACTTCGGCACACTTTTTTAAAGTGACCTAATTTACCACACTTATGGCAGCGATTACTATTACCAGGACATCGTGATCTCTCATGAGATGTTTTACTGCCACACCAAGAACACAATTTACTTCCCTTTTTATGATGTTGGTCTTTCTGCTTCCGCTTGACGAAGTCAACCTCACGACGTTGTTCCGGTTCCCTAATGACCGCTTGCTGTTTCTTCACGAGCTCGGAATACTAGGCGCAGGGTATAAGGTTATAAATTGATTTTAGATGCCTCAGATACAACTCGCCACAAAACTAAAATGCTTCAAAAGTAGTTCGTGCTTCAAAAGTAGTCAGTAATAAACTAGGTTGGACCGGCCGTTAGCTCAAATGCTTAGCGCACACGCTATCGGTGCGGGAGATCTAGGGTTCAAATCCTGGCTCGGTCAAATCGGCACAGTGTTGCCAACGGCTCGCCACCGCTACGACGTTTCTTCGGAGCTGTGTAGCCCAGGCGCTGATCCGCATAGATGGGTCCGGCGATTCGTTACACGCTGCGGCGTAATACCACGAGTATAACGAAGATTTGATTTTGATTAGGTCGCGATCCGAATTTATACCATAGGCGCATGCAGGGGGAGCACGGTGCCATACCCCCCTCTGGCTCAGTAATAAGGAGCTGAAACCTAATTTTCAGTCTATATAATTTCTCAAACTAATAATGGCTGCAGCCTTCTTTCACTTATTTTGGCCATGCTTCTGCTTTTAGACATACCGTAAGCTGCGAAAATATTTTTGCATTGTCACGAGTAACTGCACTCACTGCATGCCCTTTTTCGTCAAAAAAGTGTGCTAAAATGAGTGTTTTTTTTTATGTGAAAACCGACCCCATTCACCTGCTTCGCCCCCACACCCTCGGTTGTGCCCCCCTCCTTTGCCGAATCCTGGGTGCACCTCTGTCTGAGGCGTGAAAATCTCGAATAAATCGTTCGATCTTGCCGAATATTGCCAAGCTTGTTAGAAAAAAATCGTGCCAAACTTGACATTGAAATGTCGACGCGTAGCATAAACTTTGTTGAATTTACTGTTGGTACGTTTATTGTTCTTATAGGCTAATTGTAAAAATACACATATCTAAGATTAGAGTTTTAGTAGCGTCTTAGCAGTAAACACACCGGTGGCCCGCGCAATCATTCGTAAATTGCATGTGGCCTTTTGGCCAAAAAGGTTGGACACCCCTGATCTAATGCGTTGAAGCCTTTACTTTTTTCAATGAGTAACGAATATGGCCTTGTCTTTACCTTTTTTTTGGCGTAAGTCGATATTCGATTCTTTTCGTCTAGATTATTTTATCTTACTTTAGTAAATTTAAAATGCTTGTCAATATGTCCTTTTTTCGCTGATATAATTTTTTGTGCCAAAACCCCGACTGAAAATAAAAATAAAACAGAGTTGCTAGAACAAAGTCATTTCGCTTCTGAGGTCGCACCCGCATGCAATGTCCGGTGTTTGTCTTTAAGCTACAGCATGACCGTGAGCAAATTCCGAAAAAAAGCTTACCACATACAACAACAACAAGTTTATTTGTCAAGCACCATCACATTTTATGCATAAACAAATTAATGAAGTCATTGACTTGACAAGGTGTTAGTGAAAAGACCATAAGGTCATCTAAGTCAACCACCACCTTCGCAACATCTTTGAAATTTGGTTTAACTCAAAACAAATTGTTCGACTAGATACACACAAAAGAAACTAAAAAAAAAAAAAAAAAAAACTAAAATAAATAAATAGATAACACACATACTCAGTATATATGGGAATCACCTGTTGAGGAAGCTGCAATAAATTGGAAATTTAAAATTTTTTGCTTTTCGCAGAACCGGAATTTGAATTTAGTACTGCGTGATTATGTGTTCTTCGTACAGTTTTGCAAATGTTCGTAAGGAGTAATTTTTCAGATTACTTGGGACACTTGTCCAGTATTTTGGTCCAAGTATTTCAATATTTGTTCTGCCAAATTTAGATTTAGTTCTCTTTGAAAAGTAATTTTTATTTACTCGTTTTCTTGTGTAGTAGGAATGCATTGATTTTAATGGAATGTATGCAGATGGATTTACCCCTGCATATTGTTTTGAATTTACTTGATACATATGTTTGCAAACTTCGAGTTTATGGATGTCATCTATTTTTAATAAATTCAAGGATTTGAACAAAGGTGTTGAATGTGCATTGTACCTACTATTAGTGATTAATCGAACAGCTCGTTTTTGTAATTTTATTAAGGGATTTAATGTAGTTTTGGAAGCAGCGCCCCATGTTAATATGCAATATTGTATATGGCTTTGGATCATTGCATAATATACATTAAGCAGGGTTTTCTGATTGACATTAGTGATAGACCAGGGCCCCGGCCCCGGCTTCGGCCCCGGCCGGGGATGCCACTTTTAGCCCCGGACCGGCCCCGGCCGGGGCATTCTTCAGACATGGCCAGGGCCGGGGCTGATCATTCCAACAAGAAATACTGTAGGTTACATACCAACTACCAAGGCAATTTATAGTACCAGCACAACAGACAAAGCGCTTTAGCACTAGCTGTGAATAGTGAGATAAAAGGTGTGATTTTGTGACCAATTATGACCTCCAGTATCGTCTGTTTTTGTATTAACCGTCTTTATTTAACACTAGCTATGATTGGCCGCGATGAGATCATGCTATTGTGAGATCAAAGGTGTGATTTTGTGACCAGTTTTGATCTAATTGTGGAAAATTCTGGTACTGTATAACACCTCACAGAAACGTGCATGTGTTTTGACTTTCAAGTAAAAGCTGTGATGTAATGATCTGCTCAGTGCCAACTCCCTGTTTATTCTACACACTGTTTATTCTTCAGACTTTGAAGTTTAGGCAGAAAAGCTGACATTTCTCACAGAGCGAGTACCTTACACAAAACAGTAAGAAGATTTTTTTACGACACACCTGTACCAGTTCCCATTCTTCAACTAACTGCAAAATTGGCACTAATCTTCAGTTTGGGTACCTAGTCATGAACCCCGGCTCCGGCCCCGGCCGGGGAAAACATGAGTCTCCGGCCCCGGCTAAAATTAGTGCCCCGGTCGTTCCCTAATTGACATAGTTTTTTAACCTCGCCAAGGCCCAGCAACCGTTTGCTGTTTTAGAACATACACTGCTTACTTGTTTTTTCCACGTCAACTTATCATCTATGTAGATACCTAGATATTTTGAACAACTGTTTTGTTTAATGATGTGATTATTTATCTTTATTTCAAATGAACTTTTAGTTTTTGTTCTTGTGATTAGTAGATATTCAGTTCTAGAAAAGTTTATTGATAATTTGTTACATCTCATCCAATCACAAATATTTTCTAATTCATTATTCACATTATTTTGTAGCCCTAATCTTTATAATGAGACATAGTTAAGTTTGTGTCATCTGCAAATAATTTTACGTTGAATTTTGTTACAGATGGTAGATCATTGACATATAATGTGAACAAAAGAGGACCTAATGTAGATCCTTGTGGGATTCCACATGTCACGTCATTCATCCTTGATGATATACCATTAACAAGCGTAAACATTTTTCGATTGCTCAAATAACTATTAAACAACTGAAGTGTTATTCCACGAATTCCATACAATTGCATTTTTTTAAACAAAATTTCATGATCAACAGTGTCAAATGCCTTGGCAAGGTCAAGAAATACTGAACAAGTTATTTTCCTATCATCTATACTTTTTATAATTTCACTGCTAATTTTGGATACAGCCATAGAGCACGAGTATTTTGACCTGAAACCATACTGACTACTTGTTATTAGATTTTTTTTATTCAGATAATTGATAAGTTGGCTGTATAGACATTTCTCAAAAATTTTGCTAAAAGGTGAAAGCAAGGAAATTGGACGATAATTGCAACACATATTCTTCGGCCCCTTTTTGTTGATTGGAGTTATTTGAGAAATTTTTAAAATATCTGGGAAAATCCCTTTAGATATGCAATCGTTGTATAAATTAGTTAATATAGGTGTGATAACAACTGAGGCAATTTTTATAAACTTTATTGGAATGTTATTTATACCGGTACATTTTCTACTGTTTAAGTTTCTTATATGATAATGTATTTCTTCTTCTGTAATTGGGCTTAAGTAAAAAGAGTATGTTGTACTTGTGATGTTATTAATGTAATTGCTTTTTGCTGGAGGGATGTCTTTAGCCATGGATGGTCCTACTTCTGATTAGGTTGTAGGTAGCTAGTGATTAGGCTGTAGGTAGCTAGGCCTTGTATTGCGCCATGGAAGCAAAGTTAGCAGTTTAGTGGTAGTGCAGGTATATCTATATAGGTGCCGGAAATTTTACTGCTTGATCGGTTGCCTACTGAATTAGTGATCAGCCGGTAGCCTGCTGTATTATGGTTTCCTGAACAACAAGCATAGGCCTACCCAGTACCGGTACCAGAAGTAACGTAGAGGAAAACTCAAGATTGATATGAGTTGCTACCAGTATAGTGCATAAAGCTCAGCAGTGAGACCGCTTGACTTTTGAATTTATCAATAAAATTGCTTAGCAAACTCCAGTTTTTGTTCGATCTGTCATTGTACTAGGAGGCCTGCACTATAAAACTACTCAGTACTTGAAGTTGAGCAAAAAGTAATAGCCAAAGCTGGTCTTGCAGGCACGACCAAAGTGTGGGAGGGGGCCTACAAAAAGTTGTTAAGGGGAGTCCTCCAAAAATGTCAAAAGACATTATCTAAAATAAAGTCACACACACTCGGCGTGTACTGTTAATAGTAGACACAGTCAAGTGCTCAATGTATGGAAACAAGTTAGTCTAACAATTTCGGGGAGCAAAATATTTTGGGGCTTGTAGCCCTTGGGGACAGGTATGCGGTGTGCAAGGGTTATGGTATCACTACGAGCTTTGAGCCAGCTTGTAGAGCTCATAACTTTTTCATTTGCAGCAAAGTCCAAAATCGGTGTTAAAAATAATCAAGCATCATGAAAGTGCAAAATATTCTATAACGTCATATTCTGTACACCTTCCTCGTTTGAATAAATGTTTTTTCTCACCTGGTTTCTGCTTGTATAAACACAAGCTTATTTACCCTTCTAAAAATTTTAACGATCTCCACATAGCCTTAGAACTTCCAAGTCAATTTGTATAAGCCCATCAATCAGCAGATAGATACCCAAACGTATAGTTGCTGATATTGATAAATGAAGACAATCAAGACTGCGAACCATTCGTTAGCTTAAAATGTTTTATCAGCATCATTGCTTCTATCATTTCAATTATTTGGCGCTAATGTTCGCAATAATATATTCATTCTGTGAACCTGTATCAGCAAAATCAGTGGCGTAGTCACGGGGGGTTTTGGGGGTTACAAACCCCCATTAAGCCTCAAATGACGTCATACTCACTTCTTTTTCTGATATTTATTTTGAAGTGCTCGATATTTTGTCATAATATCAAGAATTACGTAGCGTTGCTTCCTGAATTTTGTTCTTTGCCATTATGATTAATGAAGCAATGACGCAATTTTATTGGCAGGGCAGTGCCGTCCCTGTACAATACATGCAACTGCTCACGGCCCCTCCGACCTTCCGTAGAGAAAAGGCCAAACGATAACATCTCTCTCAAAATTTGAGACCATCTTTTGTTATTATGCAACCTGGGGCGGATCCAGGGGGGATGTGGGGTATGCTGCGTATGCATTCTTCCACCAGCCATTTTCAACAATGTTTTATATGAATAAAATTTTTCCATAATTTCAAACTTCTTCTTAACAATATGCTTTAGTCGCTTTGAGCACACATAATTGAAACTGTGCAAACAAAATGCATCATATTTGGTGAAGCACTGAAAGTTAGGAGCCAAAAATATGACAAACTTCCCCTAAAAATTGTTCAAAAAGCGCTAAAATGGCCATTGTAGTATGCAAATTTAAAAATTTTTCCAGGGTAGCACAAAGTTGCTTAAAATTAAATCTATCGAAAAAAAAACTACGCTTAAAAAGTGACGAAAATTAGTGCCCCCTCGCTGAAAAAAATCCTGAATACGCTCATGACATGAAAACATTTTTAAAAGGCTTGTTTATGCTCATTTCCGGGTTTAAACGTCTTTGCATTTAGTTCATATTCAAACTGATTAAAATTACATCTACCCCACCAACACTTTCTGGATCTGCTCCTGTATACAACGTATGGTCAAATGTGATGTCATTCTCAACTCCCCCCATTATCGCGAAATCCTGGCTACGCTAGTAAGTACAACTATCGTATTTCTCTTTTAATCATAACTATGGACAAATGCAAATTACAAAGCCAAAATGGAAGAGTTGCCAGAGAGTTGAGAAACTACCATCTGACAAAATTTGTGATTCTGGCGAGTACCAGTAACTTTGCTTGCAAAAGTGCATTTGGTGCCAACACTAGCTGGTTTGTAGTATTTCGAAAAAGCTAAAATCACTCAGTATAATATCGAATATCGATTACAATATTCTTTATTCTTTACTTTTTTAAACTACCATCCAAATCGATTATTTCTTTACTTTTTTGAGTATCAATTCCCAACCCTGCCTAAAGCCGCATTTTCTACGCCTGTACTCAATCCGTAGTTCGCTTTCCCATAGGTGTAGCCGCATTCTGCGGTACAACATCGTACAATACCATTCCTACCTACAACCTTTGGTGAGCCAGATTTAGTTTAATAAAGTTCTACCCACCAGGCCGCCACTGTCTTATACATTAACCATTAGGCCGATAACTAAAAACCAATTTACCAAAAAAAAAACAAATCAACGAAAATGCAAGCAATCATAATAGAAACAAAATCACAAAACGAAGCAAAACAAAAAGCACTCGCATGTCACATTCACACTCAAAGAACTACCCCACAACGTGTTAATTAGACTTAAGAAAAATCAATGTCGAAAGCACAGACCGCGAAATGCAAGCTCGATGGGATCACATAATAAATCCCCCTTTGCTGAAATCTCTTTCGACTAGGGCTGATGATGCTAGAACAGTTAGCACCCGATGAGCCAAACAGCTCAGTTTGGGCAGAAAATTAATTACTTACTCACAATCTAAATCTGCAAAGTTAAAAGTTTTCGATTTTGTTATCAACTAATGATGGAGTCAAGTTTTGATGGTCGAGGGTCGAGACTTCAAAAAAAAAGAAAAAAAAATTCGAGACCAAGACCCTATAGACTTGAAAAAATTTTTAAGCCTGAGCAGAGGCGTCGTGCAACCAAAAAGTTTGGAGGGGCCCAAGTAGCAACTTTAACAGATATTGATCATTTACAACCTTTATAAAAGCCATATTCAGCATTGAGTAATATCACGAAAAAAGGAAATTAGGAAAAGATACCAAAATATGTCCTAATACCCCAATTTTTTGATAATAAATCGAAGTTTGTTTTGATACCCCAAACCGCTCCTTAATTATGGACAGTATGCGCAATCAGTGCGGACCAACGATTTAACAAAGGTGGAGGAGAATACAGGGAAGTTGGGGAAAAGCCCCAGCCGCCGTAGGCAAGGTGAGTCTGGGGGCTTAGCCCCCAGTCGCCAACGAATTTTTTCACAGAAAAAACACTCGTTTCAGCACACTTTCTGGTCGAAAAAGGACATGTCGGTATCTGCAGTGATGTACAGTCATTACTCTAGTGTCAAACAATACAAAAATGTTTTAGTAGCCCATGTCTTAAAACAAATAAAAGCAGGCTGTAATCATTATCAGTTTTGACGCATTTGGTGGGATGACGTGTATAGGTGTGTTCTACTAGGCTATAATCTTTAACAACGCATGCAAAAGGTTTTTTAAATTCTAACCACAGATCAAGAAACTAACTTTACTCCTCAGTCGAAGCAATTGATTGAAGCAAAAATTAAAAAACAAAACAATGGAATTTATAGTATAAGAAGGGGGGGGGAGGGAGTATGGGGTTAGTTTGAAAGATGAAAACAAAATAGCACTGGCCATTATTTTATTCTTTTTAATTTCCAATTTTTTAAATTATAAGAAGTAAAACATCTCACTCTTCGAGCCCCAGCAATGACACGGTGCCACTGAGCCCGAGATTAAAACTTAGTGAATTTGTTCGAGACCCAAGTTTTATAAACAAAGCTTGTCTGACCGAGTGGCCGGCGCATTGGGCTGGGGAGCTGGTTTCGCGGGATCGATGTACGGCTGAGCCATCTACCATGATGCACATACTTCACTACGATAAAAATCTTAGCTCTGCGTGTGTGGCTTCGTAAAAATAGTATTTACGCTCTTCGTTTTTTAGCAAACCTGCATATGCAATAAAATGTTCATAAAAACTCAAGCTTAGGCCACAATTTTTATTTGCTACACTGGTCGTACTTTAAGCTATTCCAATCTTCACTGGGCCTATAGTCATTACTCTTAAACGTTTTACAAAAAAGTCATGATTTTCAAAGAAGGCTTATGTTCAAGTTCATCATTCTGAGTCTGTAGTCTTTACTCTACCGGTACTCTAGTTGATCTGTTCTATTATGTAAAAACAATTACCATGAGCCTGCTAGAATGATTTCCCATGATAAAAAGCTTATCGTACTGCCATGCTAAATCTCAAGCTCAGTCTACATGCAAGAACTCTAAACGAAAAATTCAGAGCATCGAGAAACAGCAAAGCAAAAAAACTAGACAGCTGCAATTAGCACCTTTATCAAAGATATACTGTAATATCAAATAACATTACCGCTACATTATCTTTTTCAGACTGCTTTACATCACTGCCTTACTTCAGACTGCTTTGCATGGCTATTAAGCAAATTATAAAGAAAATAAACGACAGTTGATTGAAACTTTGAAGAAAAGTGTAAAGTAGCTTTCTGTTATCATTTTACCCGAGTTTTCGAACTTCAAGGATCTCCCGCTGAGAATCCAATCATCACAGATTAAATTTTCTACGAAAAGCTTTGCTGCTCACAATTTCAATTTAAAAACCTTAAGGAGAGATTGTAAGAAACAAAATCTTGAATTGTCAAAATTTTGCTTTTCACGATGTAACTTTATGGTTTTCTCATCATGCATTGTCTACTTTTACTTCTCCGCCGCACGAGCTTTCTAAATACCGATGCTTATCGTGATTTGGACCATTTTTCTTAAAACAGCTTGCATTTTGTGAAAACAATTGCTAAGTTGAACTTATAAAAAGATCGAGTCCTCGAGCCGAGGATAGCGCAAAACCCAAGGCCTAGGAGAGCCGAGGCCAAAGCAAAGGACAACATGGTCGAGGCTAAGGCCAAAGACTTCACAAACCTGTCCTCGAGGACTACATCACTGGTAGAAAGTTTTAACCAACCATTTTGAAAGCTTTGGCGGACCTCCCTGTTAGAAACGAATATTTACGTGAATTTTGTGGTCAAGAAGTTGAAGCTGTAATTTTTTAACACCACAACATTGGTAAATGTACAATCCTCACGCTGAAAAAAAGCGGAGCAAGTCTTGATTCATGAGTACCGCCCACCAGTAAATAATACCAAAAACTAAAAAATTCACTAAATTCAGACCATAGCTAGTAGTTTCATTAAAAACAAACTGTTAAAAATTCTGTTTTAAAAGTTTGACTGCGCGGCTCAGGAAGAAATTCAATTTTTGCAACATGACAAAATTTATCGCTAGAAATCAAGCGTCAAGCTTAAAAATCCCCCCTCTGTTAGTAATTTTCAATCAAATACCAATGTGCGCACTATATTTACTTAGTGCGTTTTGTATGAATCTGCCGCGTAACGAGCAAACAAATCTTTTCTCTCCGACATCGAAAATGCAACAATCAGGCTAAAAATGCACCGTAACGCTACGGTACCACTGCCAAAACTTACCAGAAAACCATTCAAACCAGACTGAATCAAATTCTAAGAGCCATTACTTTTAGTAATATTCGAACTCCTGTAACATCTTTACACAAAAACCTCAACTTCAGAAAACTCGATGATATATATAGATTGGAATTGACAAAATTTATGCATAAAGTATATAACAAAACCCTTCCGAAAGCATTTGAAAACAAATTTACCAAACTTGCTTCCACTCACGAACATAACACAAGTCAATCTACGAAATCCGGATATTTCCGACCAAGAGTCAATAAATCAATTGCACTTAAACTACTCTCATTCAGAGGACCTAGGCTTTTTAATGAACTTGATTACGAACTGAAAAGCATGCGCTGGGTTTCTTTCAAAAAAAGTTACAAAAAACAATTAATTTGTAGTTATTGATTAAAACGCTTTGCCTTTGGGTCTGTAGCTAGCAAAGAAAAACTATATATGTCCAACTTTTGTTAATGAAGGCAATTTAAAATCAGTTATAAATATTTTCTTATCCTAAAGTTATTCTTGTCCTATTGTTTAATTCATATATTTTCTGTTTGTTCAAATATTGTATACACTGTATATTGTTTTTATCTTTCAGCTCGTTTTGCGTCATTTTAAAGTACACATTGTCAGTGCCAAAACTAGCGTCCCCCGAACCCCCCAACCAGGAGGGGGGACGCACAAAACGGAGCCTCGTAAATAGTCAGTGCGTAGTACTATTTACTCAACGTATAAAGGTGCCTTAAATAGGCCTATTTTAAGCTTCAACATATTTTTTGTCTTAACTTGCGCCATGTGGGGCCCCTATACCATATTTATGCTTTTAAGCATGGGGGGCCCCTGCAAATTTTTCGAAAAATAGCAGTCGCAAAACTAGCAACAAACGTTTAGTAGCATACCAACTACCCCTAATCCTCAAGCAAAAGGCGCAAAAATGAGCCTAAAAAACGTTTTTCTTCGCATAGGTAGCGAAATGTTAGAGTAGGGTTTGCTTGCAGCATTATTTTAATGGGTTTGGAAGGGACCTAGTAAAACAGACTACTAAACCTTGTTAAAACTGAGGAATTTTAAAGGCTCAAAACGCACAAAAAGCCTCCAAAATAAGGTCATATTCCGCAAAATTTTCTGAGGGGGCATGCCCCTAGACCCCCCTAGCTTGGCATTGCCCTTTCAGGGGTCGCTCTTTTTATATCACCATCCAAGAAAAAAATTTTAGGGGGCCCCGAAAGATGATTTCGGGGGGGCCATTGCCTAGTTTCGGCCCTGCACATTGTATAACTATAAATACCCTGTCGCATTTTTGAATTATGTGTGTTATTGCCTCGCACTTCTTAACTCATTGTAACACTGTGCCGAAAGGAAGCATCTCGACTTGAAAACCGCCCGGTTACTCGATGCTTCCTCGATGCCCGATTGCTCGATGCTTCCTCGCCTATTTGCTTATCTTCTCTCTTATGTGTGATTGTATTTTATGTTTAGTGCATATATGGCAAAAACAAATATCTATCTATCTATCATAACAGCAAAAGCCATTTAAGATCAATTATATTTCAAAACCCAACTTGAGTATGCAGTGCGTGCAGCCGTCCACCCACAACCCCCTAACATACACCCTCATATTTTTGCAACGGACCTAAGCAAAACGACATTTTGGAGAACAAGATCAGCAAAGTTTGCCGAAAGAAGATCTGCATGACTAGAAAGAACATTTAATCAGTAACAAATGTGTTAATTTTAACAAACAATTAGTAACTACTAGTCTTTCTTAAGATAAAAATATGCTAGTAAATAGTCACAAGTTCTAGCTACTACAAAGTTTAAAGCTGCTTGACTTCATGAATAACTTACCAAATACCAGATACCACCCCAAATCCAGTAGCTAAAGGAATTGCAAATGGGTTATAATTTTCCCAATCATCAGAATGAACACCTTTCAAGTAAGAGCACCAGACGATAAGATACAATGCAATTGCCACTGAACATCCACCAAAACAAATAGCTAAAGCAAAGGGTGTTCTACAAAAATACCAACTTTTGAAAGTGATTGTAGAAATTATTAACGATACATAAAAAATATGGGTGTTGCTTGGGGAACGACCGGGGCAACAATTTTGGCCGGAGCCGGATCTTCAATCGGGGCCGGGGTATCGCGCCTGTTTCGGCCAAGGACAGGGCCGGGGTTTATACAATGCTTTATATTGTGTCTAGAATACATAGCTAAGTAGGACACTTGCGTCCTCACTCGTCATGTAAATGCCGTCAATAGTATTACGTAATGCTTTCGTAAATGTACATGCTTTTCATTAGTGCATGGCTAACCTTAGAAACGCTTAAAGCATGCAAGTTCTTTATTTTTATGCAAAAACGCATATTTTTTATAAAATAAAAAACCCTTTACGTAAAAATTAAGATACGACTTTTATATTCGTTGTATCAGACCATCCCAATTCTTAAGGGTAGGTTATTGCACTTTAAAGGTCGTTGTACACGCGGGAATGTACAGTAAATAAATTTGAAATTCAACCCCGGCCAATTTTTTTTGCCCAGTCCCAACCTCCCCGGTTGGGGCCGGGGTTGGTAACTATATTAATTGACATGATTGAGCTATCAAAGTTTTCGACAACTTTTGGTTATGGTGTTATGAAAAAAGGGACTCGAAAAATTTGGACCTTCAAAATATTTCTATCAGCGTAATAAATAGTCTTAAAAGTAACTTTAATTGTTACATTCAAACAAATCATAAGTTTAAGACAAAACAGTTACATACAACTAATCTTCAAGAATCTTTAATATGTTTCAATAATAGCAATATATCACAGGTAAATTGCAGCATAGTTTTGTTGAAGTATGCTTATGCTGCATTTTGATCAACATTTTCTTGCAAGAATGTTAAAATCCTAGTAGCACAATAAAATTTCGGCTAATGGCTCAACTCATCATGCATGTTGCAAGACTTGACAACTGCAAACAGGTATCAAAAAAGTTGACGTTGACACAGTCGTAAGTTTAGACAAGCTAAGCTAAAATCAATGCTGTGTGTTTTAAAGCTGATGGTTCACACCAACATATTGTTATTATAAAACTTCAGAATACTAAATGTTGAATTAACTTTTATACAGTAGAACCCGCTTCATAAATCCACGGTTTATATATCTAGCTGCTTTATGCATCAAAATTGCTTGAAACGAAATTTTCCTAACTCTTTCCATTAAAAAAACTAAGGTTCATAAATCCATACTCCATTTAATGAATCCAATTTTTACTACGATTGTACGTAATAGGCTAGTCAATAAATAAGTGCAAACAAACGGCAATACAGTAGCCTACTGTATCTCAATTATTGAACAAACAGTTATTTTGAAGTATAATATTCGAATTTGGAATTTATCATAAATACTTTTTCTGTTTTAATAAACGATGGAAATCGTTAACCTAAGTGCATTCTTACCCCCTAGGGATAGTTTAGTAAGGGTTATAGGAGGTTCAGTAAATAAATCCAAAATTGACTGGCCCATGGTGGATTTAACAGGCAGAATCTATTGTATTAGCAATGGCACACATTGTTTCCTTTGGGCTTTATAAAGGTTTTACAAACTATAAGACACACTGTCAATTGCTAAGTTTTTTTTTTCATATATGAGGCACACTGGACCAGTGGACTATTAAACGCAACAGTTTTTGAGAAGTGCCTGGTTGAAAAAACTCATTATCTCAACATAGAATAAAACACGATGTATTTTGGTCACCTGTCTACCACACCAATATGGGGGAAGCTCATTAAGTCCCTCTTCCAATCACCCAATAAGTAAACTTGCTGTTTTGTTCTCCACACTGCCCTTTTATTGGTGAGCCTCAAGCAGGGAAGCTTTGTATATCAATATTTTAGTTATTGGTTTGACCAGACTCAGAATCAAACCAGAGTCTACAACTGCATAGCCAGACGCTCTTACTACTTGGCCATCTTGAGCTGTTTCATTTGTTTTATACAATCATTCTCTTGAACTGTTTGAATTCAAATAAAAAATTAACAGATAAATATTGCAAGCAACTAGTGTTTACAAAAAAAAGAGTTTAGTTAGTCGCATATTTATTTTCCTATCACGAGAAAGCGATCAAAGCGCTATACGAGCTCGCTTAGGAGTTGCCAGCCATCTGTCTACCACACCAAGATGGGGGAATCCCGCTAAGTGCCTTTCCCAACGGCACAAGTAAACTTGCCGGCTTGTTCTCCACACTGTCCCTTTAATGCTGAGCGTCAAGCAGGGAAGCTGTGAATACCAATTTTGAAGTCATTGGTTTGACCCGACTCGAAATCAAACCTGAGTCTGCAGCTCAAGAGACAGACGCTCCATACCACTCGGCCATCTGAGCTGTTTCTCATAAAGAGTTTCTCGTAAAGAACACTCCATTAGAAAATAGCCAATTGTACTGGTTTATTCATGTAATGAACAAACTAAAACCAAAAGCAATCGTTAAAAAATAGTCTAGATCAAATAATTGAAGTACAAATTGTACGAATTTTTAAAATTCCCATCCACATGCTACTTTAATTAACACGAACTAGTAATAATGCTGGATGGCTGGTACATATTTATCCATTGTAATAGCCTTTAAGTGAGTCAACATTAATTATTTTTTTAATATCATAGTGCGAACCTATGCAAAAAGATCAAAACAATCAATAGAATGTAACAGTGTAACTAGGTAACTTACTCATTGGTTAGTGAGTGAGTTTTTAAAACATTGATTAAATCTGAATAATACAAAGTGATAATGGAGGCAATTAACCACAATATTGTGTCAAATTTCAATGAAAACTTAGAGTTTGATGGAAGATCTGAAGGCACATTCATTGGAGGAATGTTGTCAAAGCTTGCAGCTTGCATTTTTGATTTAGAACTTTCCATCAACAGATGATACCATCACTAGAAGACTAGTATTACTATAACCTGATAACTGTAAAACAAGTCCGTGTATTTATGTAGCCTCCTGCCTAAGCTAATAATTAGTAAAAAAACCAACTTCGTGAAACAACAACAACAACAACAAGTTTATTTGTCAAGCACCAACACATTTTATGCATAAACAAATTAATGAAGTCATTGACTTGACAAGGTGTTAGTGAAAAGACCATAAGGTCATCAAAGTCAACCACCACCTTCGCAACATCTTTGAAATTTGGTTTAACTCAAAACAAATTGTTTGACTAGATACACACAAAAGAAACTAAAAAAAAAAAAAAACTAAAATAAATAAATAAATAACACACATACTCAGTATATATGGGAATCACCTGTTGAGGAAGCTGCAATAAATTGGAAATTTAAAATTTTTTGCCTTTCACAGAACCGGAATTTGAATTTAGTACTGCATGATTATGTGTTCTTTGTACAGTTTTGCAAATGTTCGTAAGGAGTAATTTTTCAGATTACTTGGGACACTTGTCCAGTATTTTGGTCCAAGTATTTCAATATTTGTTCTGCCAAATTTAGATTTAGTTCTCTTTGAAAAGTAATTTTTATTTACTCGTTTTCTTGTGTAGTAGGAATGCATTGATTTTAATGGAATGTATGCAGATGGATTTACCCCTGCATATTGTTTTGAATTTACTTGATACATATGTTTGCAAACTTCGAGTTTATGGATGTCATCTATTTTTAATAAATTCAAGGATTTGAACAAAGGTGTTGAATGTGCATTGTACCTACTATTAGTGATTAATCGAACAGCTCGTTTTTGTAATTTTATTAAGGGATTTAATGTAGTTTTGGAAGCAGCGCCCCATGTTAATATGCAATATTGTATATGGCTTTGGATCATTGCATAATATACATTAAGCAGGGTTTTCTGATTGACATAGTTTTTTAACCTCGCCAAGGCCCAGCAACCGCGTGCTATTTTAGAACATACACTGCTTACTTGTTTTTTCCATGTCAACTTATCATCTATGTAGATACCTAGATATTTTGAACAACTGTTTTGTTTAATGATGTGATTATTTATCTTTATTTCAAATGAACTTTTAGTTTTTGTTCTTGTGATTAGTAGATATTCAGTTTTAGAAAAGTTTATTGATAATTTGTTACATCTCATCCAATCACAAATATTTTCTAATTCATTATTCACATTATTTTGTAGCTCTTTATCTTTATAATGAGACATAGTTAAGTTTGTGTCATCTGCAAATAATTTTACGTTGAAAAATAATTTTACGTTGAAAAGATAATACTAGGCTATTAAAAGCAAAAGGCTTATCAGAGCTCAATCTGAAATTGTTATCAAATTAAAAATTATATTTAACAGTTTAAGTAACTGTACTAGGCCTAAATATGCAGGATTCTTTTACACACTGCACAATAAATTAGTTTAAAAACAATGAAAAGCACATTGAGTTGAAATTACTGTAACTAGCCTATTATGTTTCTGGAAATCCTTTACAAAACCACATTGTTCCCGGTCCTACCAAACACTGCAAAGGAGCAACAAAGGACTTCAAATTGATCTACTAACTGACTAAACACCACAAAGAACGACAAAGGACTTCAAATTAGGTTGGAGTTGAATTAAAGTAGCAGATTAGGGTTAGGCTTGGGGTGATCAGGTATGTCGTACAGTACTTTGCAGTGTTTAGTAAGTCCTTTGTTGTTCCTTCGCAGTGTTTAGTAGGACCCCACTGTTTTTATGTTTAGTAGGACCCCACTGTTCTTATGTTTCGGCATACTGATACTGCTGCAGGGGTGAAATGACGTCACTGGCACAAATGTGCTACTAGCACATCGTCACTCGCACTCGCACATAACCAATAACTCGCACTTCACTGTACTCGCACTCGCACATTCCATGCTCACTTGCACATTAAAGCCGCACCGCTCGCACATTGACCAAAATAGCACTCGCACACTCCAATGTTGAAAAAACCGTACCACTCGCACATTCCGATGTTGTGAAATCAAGACCACTCGCACATTGACCAAACTAGCACTCACACATTCCGGTGTTGTACAAACCGGACCACTCGCACATTGACCAGTGACCAAACTAACACTCGCACACCAAACTAGCACTTGCACATTATGACCGGACCACTCGCACATTGACCAAACTAGCACTCGCACATTCCGATGTTGTGCAAACCGGACCACTCGCACATTGACCAAACTAGCACTCGCACATTCCGGTGTTGTAAAAGCCTCACCACTCGCACATTGATCAAACTAGCACTCGCACATTCCGGTGTTGTACAAACCGGACCACTCGCACATTGACCAAACTAGGACTCGTACACCAAACTAGCACTCGCACATTGCATGTTCACTCGCACATTATGACCGGACCACTCGCACATTGACCGAACTAGCACACGCACATTCCGGTTTTGTAAAATCAAGACCACTCGCACATTGACCAAACTGGCACTCGCACATTCCGATGTCGTAAAAATCAGACCACTCACACATTCTAGTGTTATAAAAATCGGACCACTCGCACATTGACCAAACTTGCACTCGATCGGACATCTGGGTGGTCCGGTTATAATATGCGAATGAACATGGAATGTGCAAGTCCTACTTGGGTGAATGTGCGAGTGGTCCGGTTTGTACAACACCGAAATGTGCAGTGCTAGTTTGGCCAATGTGCGAGTGGTCCGGTTTGCACAACACCGGAATGTGCGAGTGCTAGTTTGGTCAATGTGCGAATGGTCCAGCTTTTACAACACTGGGATGTGCGAGTGCTTGTTTGGTCAATGTGCGAGTGTTAGTTTGGTCAATGTGCGAGTGGTCCGGTGTTTCCATCACCGAAATGTGCGAGTGAACATGCAATGTGCGAGTGCTAGTTTGGTGTGCGAGTCCTAGTTTGGTCAATGTGCGAGTGGTCTAATTTTTTGGCTTTGCAATATCGGAATGTGCGAGTGGTCTGATTTTTACTTCACCCTAATGTGCGAGTGCTATTTTGGCCAATGAGCGAGTGGTCTGGTTTGCACAACACCAGAATGTGCGAGTACTTGTTTGGTCAATGTGCGAGTGGTCTTGATTTTACAACACCGGAATGTGCGAGTACTTGTTTGGTCAATGTGCGAGTGGTCCGGTCATAATGTGCGAGTATGGTGATGTGCGAATGATTGGCTATGTGCAAGTCGAAATGTGCGAGTGAACATGGAGTGTGCAAGTAGGGTGATGGGCGAGTGATTGGTTATGTGCGAGTGAACATGGAATGTGCGAGTACGGTGATGTGCGAGTGATTGGTTATGTGCGAGTGATTGGTTATAATGTGCGAGTGAACACGGAATGAGCAAGTAGGTGATGTGCGAGTGATTGGTTATGTGCAGTGCGAATCGAAATGTGCGAGTAGTCAGGCCATAATGTGCGAGTGATCATGGAATGTGCGAGTACGGCGATGTGCGAGTGATTGGTTATGTGGGAGTGGTCCGGTCATAATGTGCGAGTGAATATGAAATGTGCGAGTGCGATGATGTGAGAGTCGAAATGTGTAAGTGGTCCGGTCATAATGTGCGAGTGGTCCGGTCATATGTGCGAATGAATATGGAATGTGCGAGTGCCAGTACGGTGATGTGCGAGTGGTCCGGTCATAATGGGCCAGTGCGGAGATGTGCGAGTCGAAATGTGCGAGTGGTCTGGTCATAATGTGCGAGTGAACATGAAATGTGTGAGTGCGAGTAGGGTGATGTGCGAGTGATTGATTATGTGCGAGTAGTCCGGTCATAATGTGCGAGTGAACATGGAATGTGCAAGTTCGAGTACAGTGATGTGCGAGCGATTGGTTAAATGTGCGAGTGGTCCAGCCATAATGTGCGAGTACGGTGATGTGCGAGTGATTGGTTATGTGCGAGTCGAAATGTGCGAGTGGTCCGGTCATAATGTGCGAGTGAATATGAAATGTGCGAGTACGATGATGTGAGAGTCGAAATGTGCGAGTGGTCCGGTCATAAGGCGCGAGTGGTCCGGTCGTAATGTGCGAGTGAATATGAAATGTGCGAGTGCCAGTACTGTGCGAGTGGTCCGGTCATAATGTGCGAGTGCGGTGATGCGCGAGTGGTCTGGTCATAATGTGCGAGTGAACATGAAATGTGCGAGTGCGAGTAGGGTGAGGTGCGAGTGATTGAGTATGTGCGAGTAGTCCGGTCATAATGAGCGAGTGAACATGGAATGTGCGAGTTCGAGTACACTGATGTGCGAGCGATTGGTTAAATGTGCAAGTGGTCCGGTCATAATGTGTGAGTGGTCTGGTCATAATGTGCGAGTGATTGGTTATGTGCGAGTCGAAATGTGCGTGTGCGAGTACGGTGATGTGCGAGTAATTGATTATGTGCGAGTGGTCAGGTCATAATGTGCGAGTGAACATGGAATGTGTGAGTGTGAGTACAGTGAAGTGCGAGTGATTGGTTATGTGCGAGTCGAAATGTGCGAGTGACGATGTGCTAGTAGCACATTTGTGCTAGTGACGTCATTTCACCTGGTCTCTGATACTGGTACTAGAGCAGTGCCGTAGCAGCTCAACTTTGGGCCCCCCCAAAACCCTTTCAAGTCCCCAATACTTAGCTTTCGATATGAATTGTTTTAGGTTTTTCCAGGGGTAACAACTCAGTTTCTCACCACAATGCGAATACTGTGGTAAAATTAAAACATATAACGCGTTATCACTGTGTAAAAATAAAAGGTGTAATTTTAAGACAAGTTTGTTACACCCAATTCATTTTCCATTAAAATCGTTTAGCTTAGGGTTTTTCTACCTTTTTCTGCTCATGGCCCACTAAAATGATAAAATATGATGGTGGCCCAATGACTTTTGCTAAAAGGTACAAAGTCAACGTGATGGCATGATTAGGGAATGCTGATGTCGCTCTCTAGTCACGCTCTGAGGCCCACTGTTGGGCCATGGCCAATACTGTAGGTTGAAAACCTCCGGTCTAGCTAGAGCGCACTTTTTCGTACACAGATGATCTTTTGACAGCATCATAATCTGGAGATCGGGCGCATTAACTTTCGATTGACAACATGGCCAGCGAATAACCAATCGGATGGCCGAGTGGATAGAGCGTGTGCTTCTGAGCCTGAAGGAGTGAATAGACTGAGGGTTTGATCACTAGTCAAGTCAAACCAATGACTTAAAAATTGGTATTTACAGCTTTCCAACTAGACATTCAGCATTAAAGGGATAGTGTTAAGAAAGCCGTCAAGTTTGCTTGTGCCGTTGGGAAAAACACTTAACGAGATTCCCCATCTAAGTGCGGTAGGTAGACAGATGGCCGGCAACTCCTAAGGGAGCTCGTGTAGCGCCCCATTGCTTTCTGTGATAGGCGGATAAAAATGCCAACAAATGGAAAGAAAAAAGATAGTCTGCTGTTTGCCATATTAGATGTAATAAACGTTTTAATAAATTTCAGTTTTCTGAAGCTTTGTTCTGCACTGGTAACAGTAACAACGCATTTTGTAAACTCGAGAAGCAAGACAAGCGAGCACTTACAGGTATTACTATTGAATTAAAAGTTCAACGGTATTGAAGGGAGACTGCCAAACGAGCTTAATTGTGTCGTTCTAATCAGCAACCATCTGATATAAATATCAAATGCAATAGACTCCAGCCGTGAATCGAACCCGTCGCAAAGAATCTGAACCTGCGTGCGGTACTGCCAGATCATATTGCTGACAATGGCTGTTCATGCACGAAGCTGCTGGGTGTAAACAGCAATGCAAAGACAGAAGCGACATCACATGTCAGCTTAAAACTTTCTAGTATCGACATAATAGCCTGGTCCACCAGTTGTTTTAAAAAGTTTGCTTTGAATCTCTTCCTCAGAAGCTGTACGATATAGATTTGCATCGTAACTAAACATTCTCTTTTTCTATTTTCATTCTCTTTTTTTTTTACTTTTTGATTGAGGAAGACCGGACCAATGTCCAATTCCTGCGCTATTTCAAAAGCACACGTTTTCAAACTAGCAAATCCTTTTTCAATGGACTTTTGTATTCGATGTCAGATTATGGTTGCTGACACAGAAATAGGGTAGGATTGAATTTAATTTACCGATCGGATGACCGAGTGGATAGAGCATCTGCTTCTAGATTGGTGGACTCCAGGATTCAATTCCGGGTCCGGTCAAACCTGTGACTTGAAAATTGGTATTCACAGCTTTTTTGGTTGACGTTCAGCATAATGGATAGCGTGAAACAAGCGGCAAGTTCGCTTGTTGTGCTGTTGGGAAAGGCACTAAACGGGATTACCCCATCTAGGTGTGGTAGACCGATGGTCGGCAACTCCTAAGCGAGCTCGTATAGCGCCCCGTCGCTTTTTCGTGATAGGAGAATAAAATTGCGAATAAATAAAAAATAAATAGATAAAATTTTAAATCTGCTCACAAGGTGTTAATGAATTTGAATTTAATTTTTTCAAGAGGAATGAATTTGAATTTAAGCTTTGAAAAATGATTGCATCCAACTCTGCACCGGCCTCCTTTTTCAAGTCCTACGCGCACTCTTACACACAGTGTATTGTTTATGACATCATTATGCAGTTTATGACGCTATTTGAAAGGAAACGATAGCGAAAAATTTTAAAACTGAAATATATAGAATCTGAGCGCAAAAAATCCCATTCAACGCGATTCGCCAAGCAAAACTTTGTTTTTGAATTGATGCAACTTCGGGTCCTTCAAGACAATTTGGGGCCCCTTTTGGCAGTGTGGGCCCCCCCAATTGGGGGGTTTGGGGGGCGGCTGCTACGGCTCTGAGTATATTCACTTATGTAAAAATTTTGTCGTTGTTAGGCCTATACGAAAAAACAAAGCGTTTCTTAATTGCTATTTGGCATTTATTTCAATAGTAAGTTATGCCAACTCACGCAGACATTGCTTTGACGCGCATGCGCAGTAAGCTACAGTGCAAAGGGTCCACTCTATATAGTAGAAATAAACGCGTGACTCAAGCCTGGTCTACACTGAGGCTGAGTAAGGCGCAAAAGTTAGTTTGTTTTATTGAAATGAAGCTTTGCGCGGCGCATGACATGTGCCTCGCTCAGCCGCGCACAGCCGAAAAAAAATTTACGCTTTCTTTAATTCTTCTCAGCCTGCAGCGACTGCGACCGGGAGTTTTCCATTTTCCAGGTACAGGTACAGGCCTATAATCTTAGACTTCTGGGTCGTAAAACACTTTGTCTTTGTATATGTTTTCGAGGTAAACAGGCAGAAGAAAATAGCAAAGGATTGTATTTTGAAATTTCAGTTGACTGTATAAGAATCCAAGCTGTATGCAGGCCAGAATGGCAGCCTACCGGTATCCAACTACTTGACTAGTGTACATCTATTTTTTTTTTTTTTTTTGAAAACAAGTTTTGCAGAGACCAAAAGGTTATTCGATTACGATTTGTTTGGCTAAAATGAATTACATCCAAAGTCTTCAGCAGCCAAAAAGATTGGTACCAGCTGTTGGACTAAGCCTATTCAGCAGTGTTGGCAGGTTGGTTTGTAGTGAAGGATGGAACTGAAGCTTATGGAGAGTTTTTTTTTCTGTAAAGTAGTGATTAGAAAGTATTGATTTTTGAAATGTCAGTTAGCTAGGTTGTTGGTACCTTACTGTAGTAAGAATAAGGCCAGAATGACAAGTTGGCAACCTACCCCATTCGCCCTCTGGACCTAGGTTTATTAATAATGAGTAGCCTAGAGAAAACTTTTCTGATTTTATAGTTGCTGAAAGAATGATTTTGGTAGCATATGCAAAAGCTACCAGAGTTGGACCAATCCCAGTTGATTAAACTGTTAAATTTGCTTTACAACTAGGCTGTAGACATTGTACCATTGTACAGTGCAGGTAGGCCTAGTACCAACTATTAGTAGCCTACTATGAAAAAGAACTGCTGGCTGTGGCTTCATTAAAAAACTATTCAGTATTATTAGAATGCGTTGTAGAAAGAAGCAAACTGTAAAATGCTCATGAGATCCTCAAACAATATCAAACTTTTCACGAAGTGTGAATGAAGGTGGAAGTTGTTTTACGCTGTTTCCATGATATCATCTGAAATGTGTCGATAAGCATTTTCAAACACGTGTAACCTCTGATGATATGGCCTTAAGCCATTAAGTTAGACTTGCTATTGAACTATTAAGAAGAACAGAACAGTTTATTAAGAAGTTGTTGCTGAAGGCAGTGTAACTTAGATTATGACTTGTTGTGACTTTGGTTTATGAGCAAGTACCTGCGTTTGGCGAATGTTAGATGATGAAAGGGAGTGCAAAGGGATAGGACTAAGGTCTGGGAAGGGGATGCGTGATGTAACTTGTGATAGAGAGACCCTATTACTTAACATGTATTATATAAGAGTGAGCCTTATTCCTTTGGGAATATATTTATGACTATTTGTAAATTGTTTGCTTTGTTTACCTTGTGTTATTGATGCCGAACCCATAGTAGTTAGACAACCAACCTTGTTGAGACACAATAACAACTATGATTGCACAACCAGGCACATAATCATGCTTGGTTCCTACTGCGCCTTAGTTAGTTAGTTGTGCATAGCTAAGTACATACCCCCTTAGTTTTTCCTTAATGAAGTCCTAAGCCTCATGAAAAATGACTGATTATCATGGCATTGTGTCTCGCCATTCAGACTAATAACTTGCATATCTGTTTGTTATTTGCATCTTGATTGTGCATGTGAAACATGCCCACAATTTTGTTTATGCATACTTGTTGGTTGTCTACATCTTAATTACTACTATTATTAAGTGTACCGGTATTACATTATGTGTGTTCTCAAGTGTAATCTGCCGCGCCATTGTTGTGTACTAATGAATTCTATTTGAATAAGATTTCAGACTTATTTGTGTGTAGTAGAAAAAGATACCCCATTGAGGGAGACTGCTGCCTTTGGTAGACTCGTTCTATATTGGTTATTGGATTCCCTGATTGTTCTCACAGGAAGGCTAGTGTAGATGCCTGCGACAGACCCAACAACTTCAGGATTTCCTATCCCTGCCCAACAACAACCAGCTCCAGCTCCCAAAATTTCTAGTGTACAAATTTGCGAATTCTACACCTGTTGAATATGGGCAACTTGACTCTGATGATCAGGAAATGGCCTTGCGCTGTCCAGTTTGCTACTGTTTGATTTTTAATCAAACTAACTTTTGTACTGTTTTATCATTTTTATGTTAAAAGCTGTTGTGTAATTGACTACTTTATGACTATTTCAGTGCAAACAAATAAAATTGACTTGACTTGTTTGGTTGGGATCTTGGGTTCCAATAAATAGGTTACAGTCGTAGGGTACTGGCCCACTAGTTAGCAAACAAGCAGATAACTGTATCAGTGCATGTTTGTTCTTCAACGCAGCCTAATGCACCAACCACTCTGCCAACTCCATACCGTTGTGATGACGTTTGATTGCATCAACTTAAAAAGCACGCCGCGTCTGACCATTTTACAGTTCCAGTGTAGACACGTCGCTTGGCTTGACTTGACTTTTCTCAGCCTGGCACGGCCTCTGTGTAGACCAGGCTTTAGGGTAGGCTTAGGCCTACCATACGTCCTCCTTTTGGAATACATGTCCTCCATTTTGACAAAAAAATGTCCTCCGAGGACGCCAAAAAATGCTGAAATGTCCTTCTTTTCGGCATTACGAACAGTGAAAACAAGTCAAATTTTAGCTTCTTCCACAACGTGATGACCTTTTTTTGGTTATCACTTGTTTTTGGGCAGAAAACTAGACATCTGCGGACATAATGACTTTCAAAGAACCTACCCTTGTTTTGCGTAGTGAAAATATGGTAAGCCTAACTTAGGGCCCCCCCTAAAAAAAAAGTGAAGAACCAGGGCCCTACCGGCCCGCCCGATTCCGCCATCTATGAGTCACTTGGCTCATTTCTGATATATTTCAATCACTTGGCACCATTAATTTTGTTCTTTTTTACTAAAAGACATAGTCATGGCACAATCCCACCCCCCGAAATACGCTCATACATCTGCAGATGTCCCTTTTTTCACTGACATTCTGCGCAAAGCTGTAGAAAAAAAATCGTTTTTGGCTTAATTCACGTTAAGAGTGTATATTTACGTAAATGTCTGCGAGCCGCATAAAATGTTCTCACGGGTCGCACTTTGCCCACCTCTGCCATATTCGATAGTCGATACCGTACTCATTCAAAAAAGTAAAGGCTCCAATGCATTCAATGAACAAAAAGTAAAGAATATCGCAATCGAATATCGATTGCAATCGATTTTTCGCAACCCTGAGTGCGAGCACGTATCGAATTAAAACATGAATACTGCATACTATGATTCACGCAAACGATCGAACCTTTTCTATTTTTAAGAATTTTTCTAACCAAAGTTTGTCACGTGACAAAGAAGAGTTCGCGGTTGGCGCCAATTCATTGCTTATTCTTAATTTTGCTCGCAAGGGGCGTGATAATTGTGGTCTGCTCAGGGATACCGTGTACGTATGTACGATTGCTCCTACCATTCAGCTTTCTAGCAAGGTGAATGTTCCGTACCAGTATCACTGAAAAAGCGAACTAAATAGCCGGACTCCATCACGGTATTCATTAGAAGACTTTATCGTCACAAAACAGGTTACGAAGCAAATTCAATGAGAATTTTTGCAGACGAATGAGTTTGCTTCAAAATCTTCGAGTCGTATAAGCTTTACATTCTGCACTGCTACAAACTGAAGGCAGTCGACAGTTGTTTGATTAGCTTAGCTATTGAGTTGGAGTGAATGGTTGGTATAAAATGGTTTGTTTTTTTACTTGTTTAATTACTGGTAGCCTACCGGTACTTTGTTTAATGGAAGTGGCTATTTTTACGGGCCCATAACATTTATCTCTTTGGTTTGTTTTATTACTTTATCACGCTCTTGTAGAACTGGAAGAGCGCGAAAGGAAGGTAATAAAAAAAAACAAGTGCTTATTTGTATATACAGACTTGTACAAATAGCCACTGCCTTGTTTAATGTGACCTTTGTACTGGTAAACATTACTGTACTGTTGGTAGCCTACTCTGTACTTCCCGTAGGCAATAATAAGCACGATAAACCTTTTCTGTACTAAAGCGATATAATCAATAAATTATTGCCAATAATTTTTCGATAAATGTTGCAATAAATTTTTGATGTGTTTGACAAAATTTTTTTAGAGCTTGTTTGAATTAGCCTAAGTCGCATCTTTTTACAGACGGATACCCGGTACCGGTATATCACGAGCACAAGGACTGCTAGGAGCGCTAGTGAGTTATAAGTAGGACTTAGGGCCTAACCTTGAACCCTAATTCTAGACCACAGCTTAATTCAAACTAGCTCCTTTTTTAGCTAGTTCAATAGCAAAAACGTGTTTCAAAATTTTTTAAGAAAAAAGAGTCGTTTGTGGACTCTGCAACTGTGCTGTGCCATTAAATAAAACAAAGAAAGATTTTTTTAAAATTGCAAGGAAACTTTATGGACACCGTATATTTTTTCCATAGTGTCAACTTACGAACTTTAATTGCTTCTATGCAAACGTTTATCATAGGCAATATACGGGCAATGACAAATTACCGGTACCTATTACAAAAGCTGAAAGTGATTTAGGTAATTGATAATTCAAAATTATTTTGAGCAATATCGATAATCGGTACTGGTAACGTAATAAATTACCATCAATAAATTATCTTGATGAATACACATCTTTGACTCTACCTAGGTTATATTGTTTAAGCAATATCGATAATCGGTACTGGTACCGTAATAAATTACCATCAATAAATTATCTTGATAATTACCCTTCTTTGACTCTACCTAAATTATATTGTTGAAGTCCTGGCTCTTAAATACTTTTCCGTTAAAGCGCCTTATAACTACTTCTAATATATGATAATAATCAGGGACGGAGGTCTCGAGACAAGTCTCGGTCTCAAGACCTAAATTTTAAGGTCCTGGTCTCGAGATTGGGTGAAAAATTCGGGTCTCAGTCTCGAAGCAACTGGATCTCGGTTTTGAAGCAGAAATTGCGTGTCAAGACTTTTTTTAAGTTTTGGAAAGAGCATGCAATACTGTATCCCGAACTTTAAATTATAAAGTTTCAGGTTTTTTCTGTGCCGGCCACTTCTGCACCGGTCAAACGAGTTGTTAGTTAAAGTGATTTGTTTTTTCGGCCACATTAGGCCAGGCTATCATCTGATTTGCTCTCATTGTTAGTTTATTTAAAGTGCAACAAAAACTATGTTTAAAATACTTCTCCGTTAAAGCACCTTTTAACTACTTATAGTACCGGTATATGATAATAATCAGGGATGGAGGTCTCGAGGCAAGTCTCGACAGGCCGAGCGCTTTTTTGGCCACATTTGGCCAGGCTATCATCCAATTTGCTCTCAATGTTAGTTTATTTAAAGTGCAACAAAAACTATGTTTAATTGTAATTTTTGCATTTGGTGTTCACTGTTCAATAAAAAAATTTCGATTTCAAAATTTATTTTTGTTTTTGATTAGGTCTCGAGTCTTGGTCTCGCAACTGTTTCATCTCGGTCTCAACCAAAAGGTCTTGAAATTTTCGGGTCTCGAACACATGAAAAGGTCTCGATCTTGGTCTCGGTCTTAGACTTAGCAGCCTCGACTACACCTTTGATAATAATAACAATTGATATGAGAGATGTACCAGAATTATGTTCATGCCAAAATTTGCAGGTTACAGTGCATGCAATTCTGGTTTTACCAGAACTAGCAAAATTCTAGCCAGGTTATCAGCAATCAATTGGCTTGTTTGTGGCAGTACTTTTTTGTTTTTTTGAATTATTTCAAGTGAGTTGGGACATTGCTTAAAAAAAGGCAACTTGCATTTCATATAAAGAGCATGAATATAACAAACGATAGCAAGTAAATTAAAATGTTTTACTGTGTCATGAGCTACTTGGTCTGGTGGCTAACTCAGTTAGTCATCTCAAGTAGTAACCCTACCAGTATAGAAATGTTTATTATTATTAATAACATGTTTTGTCATTTTCACTTCTTCAGTGCATTTGATGTCAAGTGTGTTAGCAAAACTCAGTCGCATTATTCATACTGATATAAACACAAGACTCCAGCAACAGCATTAAAATTAGGAGGTGTTTGGCTCGGTTTCCATTATCAAAATGCTGCTATACCGGACTGCTTGTTTGTTTCTTTACATGATGTTGGTGTCATGCTGGTATGACGTCATGAGCAATGTATAACTTGAAACATTGAATTATTGGTATTAGAGTGCAATTAGAGGAGATTGGGGATAGGGTTAGAGGCCCAAAGATAATGTAACTTAGGGGTTGGTGTGTAAAACAAAGGCTGTCGACCATCTAACACTGCCTTAAAATTAATTACTGTTCTGTCTGAAACTTGAAGTACCTGTTTCGGTACATCCTTAGTTGATATTGATGAAGTGTGCATACAGTAAAATTGTTTTGTAAGTTCTCTTACTCTTTAGGGTCCTGACTACACAACTGCATAATTCATCGTTTATCGAAGTGCTTGGTGACATCACTGTCATGTGGTGAGATTTTTTAAATAATTTGATTTTGTTTTTTCCACAGGATTGAATTAATGTGATGCCACAAAAGAAAATAAATGCATTTTTCAGCCACAGAAGATCAAATTCTAATGCGTAAGGAATAAGGATGCAATTGTGGTATATATAGATAAGTTCATTATGTTTGTTCAAAATTTTTTCTTGAAAATATCTCTTGTTTTGTATCAAATTAGGTGAACTTGCAAAATTTTGAATTAGTTGGAAAAACAAATTATTACAGTCTAAAGCAAAAGTTAATGAATACTGGTGATCCACTTTTGATGATATGATTTTTATAAAAATTTTTGTTGCATATATATCCTCCCATCATGAGATAGCGATCAATACTTTATACAAGCTTGCTTAGGAGTTGCCAGCCATCCGTCTACCACACCAAGATGGGGGAATCCCGCTAAGTGCCTTTCCCAACGGCACAACAAATAAACTTGCCGGCTTGTTCTCTACACTGTCCCTTAAATGCTGAGCGTCAAGCATGGAAACTGTGAATACCAATTTCAAAGTCATTGGTTTGACCAGAGTCGGAATCAAACCCGAGTCTACAGCTCCCGAGGCAAACGCTCTCACCACTCGGCCATCTGAGCTGTTCAGTATGTGTTTAAACTGCCATTCTGTTTTACAGTACTGGTATATTTGGGTCATTAATGATGATTAATGCTGCCTTTTATTTATGGTATCGTTCCAGTACACGTACTACCTTTTTGCAATTTTCCAAACTTCTGTACCCCCTGCAGATAGCAATGTTTAATTTTGCACAGAAGTTAAAAACAACAAAGTGCAAACTCCAGTACAATATATCTATATACTGAGCACAGTTGTAATAAATAAATCAGTTTCCCAGAAATCCCCCCCCCCTAAAAAAAAAAATATGTATATATATATATAAAAACAAAGTTGTTTTAATTGTATGGCAGTTGGTCATTCGTTTGTTGTTGCATCATTTCAGAAAATTAGAGGTAACGCAACCTAACCTCTTTCACCATTAGCTGTATTTTATTCATCATTTTCTTTCCTCTAATGTTACAAGCCTGCTCTTGTATTACGCCAAGCATATCATAAGTCGGTGGTGCTCTTAGCTGCTAACACAATTATGACAGTAAAATGCTGTAGCATTAGAGAGTGAAAGTGAGCATTGTGCTTCCTTTCTTATCGTCTGTAGGTTGCTGACCAACTGTTTATTAATGTGATGTAAAGGAACGTAGTTGGTCGTTATGTGGCATTGATATTCGTGCTACAAGCAACTTTTCCAGCTTGTTCATCACACTACTTTGAATGTTGAATGTCAAGCGAGGAAATTGAGAAGCCAATTTCGGAGTCCTTGGACTTAGCTGTTAACCAAATCCAAATATGCTGATTCAGACGCATACACTCTTACACTAACCCGTTAGAATGACTTGCTATTTCACCCCATGTTTATTGCACCAGTGATCTAGTATTGTAATGTAAAATGTTTATGACTTAACAGTTTGGTTATTACAGCAGTTGCAAGGTTACTACGCTATGATGCATTTTTTATTGTGATTGACTGATGACTAATGGTTACATACTGATAATTATACGTTTGTACATTAATGCACCCTATTGATCAGATTTTTTCCCTTTGCATGGGCGAAATGGCGTAGCAAAAACGCTCCTTTGTATGGGCTCAGGTGCGGAATCTTCGAAGCTGAAGCTTTTAGCTGACAAATGGTCGAACCTGCAATTCCTTTCTATGGGCTCAGATTCCGAATTTTCGAACCCGAAGTCAGATTCCGACATTTTGCCCATACAATGGGAAGCATGCTGATCAATAAGGTGATTAATGCAATAGGCTTGGATAGCTATGAAATATGTATGGAACCAAGTAATGTTGAGTCATACGACCCCACCCTGGAATAATATTAGCTTAAAGTTGGCAGTGTAGTGTGATCTTGGCGGTATCGATATACCCTCAGTATACTGTATCTTTTGTGGATTGCAAACACTTTATATAGCTTGGTGTTTATACACTAGGGCAGGGGTGTCCTACATGTGGCACGCAACTACATTGAAAGTGGCATGTTAGCTCTTGCCATATTTCATAAACATGCTACAATGCAATTGTAAGTATCGTTAAATAGTTTATTGGTGCACTATCGTACTAATAAAACTAGTCTCCGATTTTCACAGTTTTAGCTGGTCTATCCTGATTCAAGCCATAAGAGGTGTAAAACTGAGATATCCGCTAGACCACAGACTAGTTTTGCATCAGCTACAAAATATGATCTACTGTAAAACAGCTCTTCTTAACTGATAGGTTGCCGTGTTCCTTCAGGTGGGCCGCAAATGTTTTGTCCTAAATAAAATATTTTTGTGCAAAAAAATTTGAATGACGAAAGCTTAAAATTTTCTATGAAAGTTAACCTGTTCATAGGCTATGCTTGCACTTTCTAGATTGATTCTGCGTTATCTTAAAGTTTTATTTTCAGTTGCAGGAAGAAACATACCCGGTATGAAATCCAGTTCTTTTAAAAAAACGTTTGTTTCTGGTTAACTTAATTCGCAAGCACAATCCTGTGTGAATAAGGATTTTCTGTCATAAAACTTAAAAAATATAAATTGTGAAGTCAGCTAACAGACTGTAACTTATTAGATGCAATAATGCCTATTTCCATTGCGCCGTTCAAGCTCAATTTTGCTAGTTGGCTCCGAACAAATGCTTGCAAAAAAGGGCTTTTGTTAATTGTATTGTTGATAAAACTTAAACTGGTACTGTACTATATATATGACTGTTTTTTTCGTATTTTTGTGAATGTTTGGTTCTTTGTAAGCGACGTGGTTTTAAAAATGGAAAAATTTAAGTTAATGATGGTGTACCAAGCGTTGGCACCCGAGGAAATTGTAAAACAAAAAATTGGTATAAACGTTAGCGAGTTAGTGTTGGACACCCCTGCACCAGGGTTTACTGTGTACACCTAGTTGAAGAACACTAGCTTAGCACGAATAAATGCATCACAAATACTTACATTCGATTAAAAAATGTCTGGTGTTGCAGCTTTTAAGAAGGGTGTCTTTATCATATTATGGCACATCAAATGATATTGCTTAGTTTTAAAAAGGATGGGTTGAATGAGGTGATTTTGATAACTTTAAATCATCATAAGATAGTATTAAACAGAGTGTAAAATGGGCACTTATTTAATACTGTTCCGGTTTATTAATCAAACGATTAAAAAATGTAAGAACTGTGTACGCTACCTGATACTTTCTGATATAGACTATTATTTGTTATGACCTCACATACCACTAGCCTAATGTGTTATTTTTTTTTTCACAGCATCTGCTTATTTTAACTTCATTAGGAATTTAGTTTTTCCCATTCTAGTTAAATAAGAATTGTAAACGGGAATCTGATAACAAGAAATCCGTTGTCTGCTGTGCTTATAAACCCAAATTTTTTGCGATCCAACTAGCTGTGCTTGCGGCACACTGCCTCTTAGTAAGCTTTTCTAAGTTGACGTAGTGTAACAATAGTCAAGCGGGTAGCTTCAACCAATCAAAAGTGATTAGCATCACCAATAATTTCAACCAGGGAAATATAATATGTTTACCAGCATATTTCATTTTCGTACGTCCTCAGAAGTGATTTGATTATTGTGTTACCGCAGTTATGTTACAGAAATTCATATCGATCTTTTAACCCAATCAACTCTTTGAATTCTCAATGGAATTCTCGCGTGCTGAACTCATACAAAGCAGCTCAAAAATATGAAGACAGTAGGGTAAGCTAGACTATGATAATTGTGAAACATTTTGATATGATGTCAGTAGTAGGGTTAGATTGAATTTGATTTTTGAATTTGAAACTGCTCACAAATTCTTCATGAATTTGAATTTCGTTTTTTTCAAAGTCAATGAATTTGAATTTCGTTTTTTCAAAATCAACAAATTTGATTTTCGTTTTTTTGAAGTTAATGAATTTAATCATCTTGATTAAACATTCGACGAATTTGGATTTTTTCGACTTACAACTTACCAAGCTAAAGTAGTGATTTGTAAGTGCTAAGTGAGTTATCTCAGCACATAAGCTTATTGCAAACGTTCCATAAAAGTCATCAAGCAAACCAAAAGTTTTTGATGTGACGCTGCAAGGTGGTTTAAAGTTATTTTTGCAATAGGTAGCTTTCTAGTGAGCCTGTGAAAGAATGAACTTTTACACTCGGTTGATGGGGCCCCATTTCTTTGAAATTGTTTTTAGGGCAGTGTAAATTACAGTAAAATTGCAGAAGAAGAATGATTTGTCTTCTACATCAGCAGTTTTCAGAAAACTTCTGTAAAATTTGTTTATTTTACCATCAGGCAAGAAATAATAGATGCACTCTAATAGAAATGTAACCAACTGTCTATGATGTTTTTGTATCTGGTAACATTTTTTCTGCAGTTATTTAGACCCAGAGTTGAATCAATTACAATTGTAATGACAATTGCACTCAAACAGTATTTAGTTACATTTAAATTGCAATTACAGCTCAGATGGCCGAGTGGTATAGAGCGTCTGTCTCTTGAGCTGTAAACTCGGGTTTGATTCCGAGTCGGGTTAAACCAATGACTTTAAAATTGGTATTCTCAGCTTCCTGTTTGACGCTCAGCATTAAAGGGACAGTGTGAAGAACAAGCCGGCAAGTTTATTTGTTGTGCCGTTGGGAAAGGCACTTAGCGGGATTCTTCATCTTGGTGTGGTAGACAGATGGCTGGCAACTCCTAAGCGAGCTCGTATAGCGCATTGATCGCTTTCTCGTGATAGGAGGATAAATATGCAACTAACTAACTAACTACCTACCTTGCACTGCAAAACTCAATTGCAATAATTTGAATTACATGAGAAAGTGTAACTGAATATAATTTGTTATTGGGCTATTCTGTACTTGATCCGACTCTGATTAGATCTACGAATTGCTTGAGTAATTATATTTTAAACAATTATTTGGTAGTATTACTCTAAAATATCTGTTTTTAAAGCTTATTTGATAGTCTGGTGTATCAAATATAACATAATAATAATAACGTGTTTTTTGTATACCGATTAAAGTTATAAACACAATCTTTCTAAATATAGACTAATCAAGTCTAAATTATCAAGTTTTACAAATTTGAAAGTGGTGTGATTCGCCTCTATAAACTTAAATTTTGCATTGGTCCTTTTGAAATAAGTAAAATTGAGGTTGAAGCTTTCGCACCGCAATGAATTTGAATCTGTTTGCGAATTCTTCAATCTTCATAAATTTGAGTTTGAATTTCGTTTTTTCGAAGTCAATGAATTTGAAAGTCAATGACTTTGCATTTGAATTTCATTTTTTCAAAACCAATAAATTTGAATTTTGTTTTTTTCAAAACCAATGAATTTGAATTAGAATTTAAAAAATGGAAAAAATGAATGGATCCAATCCTAGTCAGTAGTGTTATAGATCATAGATACCAGTGATAAGTTTGAGTTATGCTCCATAGAATTGCTGCGATCTTGTTGAAACAAATTTGGTGTGTTCCCCTATAGTCTGATTGTATTAAAGTTGAACCTTAACAAAACTACTACTTCTTAACGTGAGTGCTGTAGACATAGGCATGGTACAAGCCTGCTCCATCCCAGTAAAGCACCTACGACCAAGTGGATGTAAAAATGTGTTGCGGTAAAATCAGTAATAATAAGAAAAAACTATGACGTGTGCTTTTGCTATTCATTAATTGTGAATATTGTGTATATAACTGTTTGTTACCCTGAAAGAATCTGAGACAATGATGCATTAGTTTTGTATGATTTAAGTGGCAAAGCTGGCATTTTGATTTCAATTATCACCGTTCCTACAATAATGCAAAAGGTTAGTACGAGTAGTACTGGGCATGGAATTTTATATTTTGAAAAATTTTTTCCGTGGAAATGACTGAGCAGTTATTATTTTTTTTTCTGGTCTGTACGTTTGTTATAGGAAATAAAATTTCACCAGGCAGTTATATCAGCAATGTACGCACACTCAATAGTAATTTCTAAAAGAATAGGCCTACCGGTAATACTTATTTTACGTGCATTGATCTAGCTAGTAGCTTTATTATGTGTGCTTTTTACTAGAAATTGCAGAAAGCAATAGAAAAACGAGAATCTGCTGGGTTGGCTTCGAGTCAAGTATCAAGTTTGGAAATCACTGATAATTCTCAAAACCACCATTCCAGTTTATCTCAGGTATTTGTATTACAAACATGATTTTAGTCAGTTTTTGTTTTTGATGTGTTTAAGGCAAGTTGCAGACCTATGCTCTTCTCGTTACTATTCCTTCGCTCAAATAAACCTATACACAGTAAATTTGCGTATGTTCATCAAGGGACAGGATAGTTTACAATGGAATCAGAGAGTGGAAAATGCTTGTGGACGTGCTTCGTACGGGCTACAGTTGAACGTTGGGAATTCAAGTGCAAATGACTTTAATAAGCTTAATTCAAATTTTCCCTCTAGAGAATACAATCATTACGTTGAAACATTAAAGCTTGAACAGCAAGAAAATCATGAGAGGTATTATTGATGTTATTTCTAAATGTGATACAATTGCTTTGGATATTTAATGTTAAATATCTTAAAGCGATTGTGATAAAAGTTTTTTTGAGTATATTTAATGGCTGTTAGTACAAATGGGTTGTTTGTACCCAGCTAGTGTTGTGCCTACATTGTGCAATACTTGGTTTTGCTAGTGATGTACCGATTTCATATCATTTGCCTTCTGATGAATTCTTGGCAATGCGGGATATGTTGCTCGCAAATGAATTTAGGCAGTATGAAGTCAGGTTCTCGAGTTTCTATTAATCTCTTCTACAAAGAAACCTGTGGTTGAAGTAAAACTCTGCGAATATCAAGCAATTTCTACACATGTCACTTACGAAAATAATTACTGATTCTTATTACTCATGGTGCAATACAATCGACACATTTCTTATCTACTACATACGGTAGCTGATTGCAGCCTTGTACGCTAAACTTTTTAGACAAGAGGGGTAAAGACAAGACTAGAGACTGTGTGTAAAGAATGAACCCTGGGTACTTGACCAATGAGTCAGGGTAAGTGCGCCATTGGGGTAAGTGCATTATGTATCTCAGTAACCAATCAGATTATATAGAGGGAAATGAGATGTGCTAGCTTGTTACCCACAATGCATCTCAGGATACTGACGGGGAGCCATTTTGATTTCAGCAAGTGACTGCCCATGGTTTACAGTGAATGTTAGGCATTAGTTTTTGCATACCATGTGTAATGTACACCATTAGCTTCAAATAGCTGAGTGAGGCATTGTAATTTGTCTTGAGGTATTAAAATTGATAAGTAGAACATTTTAGGCCATAATGTATGAACAAAAAGTATAGCCTATTTTCTCTTAGCAATGATTATTCTGAATTTTAATCGAGGTGGTGCACTTGCCTCGTAAAATTTTCACATCTGGGGTAAGTGCACCATGATGTCTGCCCTTTTGAAGCATAGATGCAGATACTGTTGTCATGATCCCTCCAGTTTCTTCTGTGAACAGAAGAGAAATTTTCTCGTTTGGTATTGATCTGTCGATGTTTAATATGTAACTGCATAGTGGTTGCCCATGTGTTATTTCATTCTGTGAATAGTTGCTTCAGCTGTGTTTATTTATTTACCACCTGTATTCGATGCAGACCATTTGTATGTTATATGTACAACTTTGTGCAAATTATTTTCATAAAGCCTAACTTTTTATGTTCTAAAATTTGAGATCATCAAATGTATATAATAGGCTGAAATTGCAACCTTGGTGCATTTCATGCTGAACAAATGTTAGGATAAACAAAAGCCCACTGTTTTTTGAGTTTTATACAGTTGTTCTGCGCAAAGATGTACTTATATGCATTTTTGTTACATTATTTTTAATTTAAATATGAATATGCTGCGTGGATGTAATGCATTTTCTGAAGTAGTAACATAACATTTTTTCTTACAATTTTTCCAAAATTTGTGACGTATCTGCAGATTGTATTTTAGTTGTATCTGCAGATTGTGATATTGCCCAAATAAACTTTTTTTGAAACATGTCATGCCTGCAGTTATCTGCACTTACCTTGTATTCTCATGCTTTTAGCATAGGAAAAAATAACAGGCGTGTGGTGTGCTTACCCCATAGGGTGGGGTAAGTGCACTATCCATAATGATAAAAAAAATGTAAAAAATAAGTTTATTGACATCTGCCTCCATGATCTAAGGCATGCATGGGCAACCTTTTGTCACTGGGGGCCAAAATGTGCATTTGGAACTTGACTGAGGGCCGTAGCCGTAATTGTGATTTTAAGTGTAATCTAGGTACATATTTTTGTGGGGTTTGGATTGATACATATTTTTGCGAGATTCAGTATCTACTTTTCTCTTCTTATTAGCCGCCATTTTAAGGTTAATTACAGTCAATGATTTTCGCACTTTAGCACCATCTAAAAAATATATAATTTGTATGACAAAGTATGTACTGCTGGGAACAGCACATTGGAGAATTCGCTCCAAATAGTTTAGAAAATTTCGTTGCGATCACACTATCGCAAGTAACAAGTTTACCTACTTCCTTTCGAAGTACCTTAAAAACCGTTTGATTCTAGATTGGTAAGAATTAACACTTCTTCGGTGCCTGTTATGTAGGTTCACCGACAACACAACCTCGCTGCCTATCAAACTAAAATCTTCTTCAGCTGGACCTAACCTTGGGAACCAGTAACTGAAGGGATAAGTCTAGCCCAACACGCTATGACTTTTATACAACTTTATTAAACAAGCTCCAGCCACTTGAAGCACACAAAATAAAGGTAGCTAAAGCTCAGCACTAGCTAAAGCTCCGGAACAGATACGACAGCCATGAATTGCGGTTCTAAACTAAAATTTACACGGTCAACAACCTAATTTCACTTTCACCAAATCAATACTAGAATGCCGCTCGCTTCCAAGCGAGCGTATTTATAGTTGCCGGTCATAGTTACTAGATTATTCTACAATATACTTCGATTAATTGAGCATTCACAAACACGATTGTTGCGTCATAGGTCTGGTTATGTTCGAACATTCTATTAAGAAATTACTAGACAATTCTATTATCAGTGTTGCCATTTTTCGCCAAATTAATGATAACAACCAAAGTGGCCTAAAAACACATAAACAAAGCGATTTTAAGAACGTAACACACACTATATAAAATAAATGAATATCGATATATTACATAGGTCTACAGCCCTGGAAAATTTATTGGCGGGCCGGATGAGAAGCCTTGGCGGACCGAATTTGGCCCGCGTGCCGTAGGTTGCCCATGCATGATCTAAGGCAGCATTTCCCAAACTATGGGTCGCGACCCACCTGTGGGTCGCAAGAAGAATCTTGGTGGGTCGTAAAAAGCTGTAGAAATCTTGAAATAAACTGTAACTTTTAAATTCAATACATCAAAAACTACAAATTGAAATTAATGTCAAGCCCATTACGCAAAAGAGCAAGATCATCTTTCTCGCGAACGTTACTTAATTTGAAAGATTAAATTGATTAGTTTCCTTGGTCAATGTTTTGTTGATTGAATAAAGTTAAGTGGGTCGCCGTAAGCTGTGGTAATAAATAGTGGGTCCCAACTCTGAGAAGTTTGGGAACCACTGATCTAAGGTGTTACTGACAAGATCCATCTATACCTTCAGTTCTTTGAAAAGAAACCATATGTATCGTTTGTGAGATTCGAGTAAATTACGGACGAAGTTGAATTTATTAATTTTTGGTATGCACTTGCCCCAGTTGACTATACTTGATTAAATTTAATCAAATTTCTCAGAGAAAGGCTTGCCAACTTTCTTGTGACTGCTAAAGAATGCTGTGAAGATGCAAATGACATTGCCAAGCATGTGTTTGAGAAACTGGACGAATCGTCTGCTGCAATTATTTTAAAAAGTATGTGATCGTCGCTCTTTGACACAGTACACTTACGATTTGTGACAAAAATTTTGGCTTACTTTGCAATTGTAACAGTTACAGCAACTGTTGCGCTCAAGAATAGTTTGCCGGAAGATTTTGTTATCCTTGTAGAATTGTTTAGCTATCAAAGGCGAGGTTAAAAAGCTGAGTTTTTCTATTGCATTTAACATGTAGATTTGAAATATCACTTCAGTACGCATACTTGTTTGCTCGCGACTTTGAATAGTTCGTTCGATTGTATTGGATGGATTTGTGATCTTGAATAGTGTACACGCCAAACCACGAGGTTTTGCGTTTCATTCACCCTCGATGCGACAATATTTTTTCACGCCGATGTTGCTACAGCCAGGCCGAAGTTTTTGGGAGAGGGAGGAGGAGCAAAAAAGTAGATCTTTTGAAAAAGTCTTCACCTGTCGATCTCTAAAAAGAAAAGAAAAAAAGTCATTAGTGGCAAAAACTGCTATTAGCAGTGGCACTTGAACTATTTTGGTGGAGCATTTGCAACTATATTTTATGTTCATTCACTCCCCTTTGCTGATTCGCCCTTGTAAAGCATTCATGCATCCTGAGTGCACCATTCACCCTTTTTAGAGACACTGATCGTGACTACACGACGTTCTTCTGCAATTTTAGTGTTTTTGCCCCGTCTCTGACGAGCGATGGTGGTTGTATGTTCGGGAGTGTTCTGCATAACGACTAGTATTAGTTTTGCGGCGGAACGTTACAATATAGAAAGACCGTCTGTTTCGTACTTGCATTTTTAACGATTTAGACTTAGATTTTTACCTGCAGAAGAGATATTTTGACTATATAATAGCTTAAAGTTACTGCAGATCTTCTGTTTATGTATAGTGAAAGAATGTTTGGAAAATGAGATGCCCAAGTTATTAGACACGATCGTTGAAAATACCAACAAGCAACAACAAGTTTTACAAAAAAAGGTGTTTAATCTTGCTGAAGTAAAACTTGTGATGTAAAAGTTTTCATATATGTGGTTTGGATTTCTTCGTATTCAACGAAAACGTTTTGGCTTTATAACTGTGAAGTTTTGATGTAACTTCTGACCCTGGTGTACCTTGTTTCCGTTTAGACTTTTTATTGCATCCTGGTTGTTTTTTTGTTTTTTCGGTAAAATTTCGGTCAAAGTCCAAATTAAGTTCGTAAAAACCGAAAAAATTAAAGTCATTTCGGTCAATTGACCGAAGTAAATATCTTGCCAATAAGCAAGCAACAATTACAAACGGACTACCGGTGTCACAGTGTCCGGTTTAACAGACATCAAACTGATCAAAATAGTTTTTGTTTGTGTTGCGGTTACAAAGGAGTAGGTGCGTATTTTGTTCAACATCTTGTTACTTTAAACATGACCGAAAAAAAATTGAAATGACCGAAATTTTTGTAGACAGTTAGGTTAATTAACCAAAGTCAAATTTCGAAAAAAAATAAAAATAAGAACAGATTGCATCTGTTTACTACTGGTAAGTTCAAAAGCAAAGGTTGCTGCCATGAAGCATTTTATCCAGTTTGCAAAGAAGTGATGATTAGTCATGGATCAAACCATTATGCTAGTCTTTTTTAAGTCACGTGCAGTTGAAGCTAAGGTTTTATTGATAAAGTGCAAAAATTATGAAAAATATTCTCGAAGCTAGCTCTTGAACCCTATGTGCCAACCACACAGTCAACTTCATGTGCTCGTGGTGGTGGTTTTTACATTAGCCTTTTTGAGAATAATAATGGCAAAACACCGTGATCGTTATTTATATTAATTGCATATTTATCCTCTTATCACGAGAAAGCGATCAACGCGCAATACGAGCTCGCTTAGGAGTTGCCAGCCATCTGTCTACCACACCAAGATGGGGAATCCCGCTAAGTGCCTTTCTTAGCGGCACAACAAGTAAACTTGCTGGTTTGTTCTTCACACTGTCCTTTTACTGCTGAGCGTCAAGCAGGGAAGGTGTGAATACCAATTTTAAAGTTATTGGTTTGACCCGACTCGGAATCAAACCCGAGTCTACAGCTCCAGAGGCAAACGCTCTTACCACTCGGCCATCTGAGCTGATAAAGAACTTCAAAATGATGAACTTCCAGTGATTGGACTGTAGGGTGATGACTACGAAAAAAAAAATTAGCCTGATGTGGGATGGGATGAACTTATTTATATATAAAACGAAAATGGGGTTGATTATTAATTTTATTAAAGAAAGATCCCCCACCAAATGACTTTTTTGCTCCTCATTTTTCATTTTTTGGCCATCTTTTGCCAACTGTAAGTCATTGCAGCAAATTATGTACTGATAAGTTTATGGGCACGACGCTCCTTGTCATTTGACAACTTTAAGAAAAAAATTTGTTCAAAACGGACAATCAGGGCCGGAGATATAAGCAATCTGGTGTTCAAAAATCAAACATCGCCCTTTAGTGGAGGAATTGAACATTAGGGTGGAGTGAATTTTACTTAATCTTTTGGATTTGTGTTTAAGATGATGAAACACTTGGTTTTGGCGCTAAAAACAACCATGAAACCAATTTTGGTCCACCTACCCTTCAATTGAGCTTCCAACCTCAGGTCAAAGGTCACGTGGGGTCAATTTTTGTCAAATTTGCTCTAACTTCTCTCCTACTGGTCGTAGAATGCTGATTAATGGCTCAAAAGATTCAGAAGACCCATGTTTCTATCTGTTCTAAGCAAACTTTCCCTTCCATAGCGAGTGGAATTTGCGTTATTTCAAAAAATCCTGATTTTAGCTGGTTCTACAGCATATTTCGTGAATTTTGACGGGTATTGCATGATCTCGCATTTTTATCAATGTCTGTTGTTGCTCTAAATTGACTAAACAATGCTGAATACGAATATTAAGCAAAGAAGGTTCAATACTGTTAACTAGTTAAGCATTCTTGAATGACTATGTTGGTGGGGTTTTTTAATCAACAACCATAATTCGAATGAAGAGTGAGTAAAACTGTGAATGTACTTCACTGCATACAATTAAAGTTACTGCACTTCTCTTCAAAGCTTTGTGGCAGTGTCCTTTGAATGCACACTGGTATGCTAATTTTGCTAAGCATATATATACGTATTCACGTATTTCAAAGATAATTATTGTATTTAGACCCATCTTGTAATTATTTTAGTTGGTGTTTGCGGTGTTTTCCTGTAGTTCCTGACTATAGCTTCATCAATTACAACAAGCATGCTTACTAGAGCAACTGCAATTGCAAGGACTTTTGCGTTGGATCCCTGGTGCAAATTCTAAAGCACTGATCAATTTCCAGAAGAAGTCCTTCCAACAAAACGAGATGTTTTGCAAAGATTATTGCATGAACAAAATTGGCATGGCAAAAATGCAGTCCAAACTGTTTCAAAATAGAGTCTATAATTGTCTCCTGCTGAATTGTCATCACCAATCAATTCGAATTCATTTAAAACCGTTGACACATTAGTGCAAGGAAGGTTAAACCTTGCCGGCTTTGCATGCTTGCATCTTTGGCCGATGGAGAGAACTCAACGGAGTTAAATGTTGTAACCGCATCGTCGCTTTATGCTGCTGCATGTGAAATGGAAGTCGATGGCTGACTGATGATTTTCGCTCGAGATTTCTCATTTCATCCTACGATAAAA